>VTPC01090299.1:140701-163785 GCA_011009095.1 Ignelater luminosus
TTTTGATGATTTACAGTATCGTATGCAGCAGAAAGGTCTTTGTAAGCCACACCTGTTATTTGCTTCTGCTCAAACCCATTTTCAATGTGTTGAGTGAGATTTAGTATTTGGCCATAGCAAGGTTTCCCTGCCCTGAAACCCGCTTGCTTTGGAATTAGCGTCTCCTCCACAGTTTCAAAGGTGCGGTTTAAAATTATTCTTTCAAGCACCTTAAAGAGGTGGCACAGTAAGGAAACGGGTAGGAAATTTCGTGGGTCTGTTACTTCTTTTCCAGGCTTCAGAAGTACCACTACTCGTGGTTTTCGTCAGGTCTTAGGTATATTTAATATAGTTACACACGAACTGATCATATCTAGAAACCATTTAATTGTTTTTGGGTCAAAGTTCTTTATTTGCTTCGTTCTTATGTCGTCTTTGCCATTTTGCAGTACTGAAACTGCAGCTGTGAACTCTTCGATAGTGAAAGTACATTGTTTGCTTGTTCAGAAACACGTACTATTCTAGATTTTTCCGTCTCTCCCGATACCTTTCCATTCAGTAGGAGGTAATGTGCTATTTGATCGGGTGTTATTTTTGTTAGATCCTGTGGTGGGCTTGTGTGGTCGTTACTAAGGTTTTTCAGGAGTTTTCAAGCGACTGTTTCTTGTCATATCTAGCTCTCCCAGAAGGTACTTCCTGGTACCTCTCGAGCAGGGTCTTCGATTCTTCGTTGAGTCATGGGACATATTCCGTTTTGCATCCTCTTGGTATATGTTTCGGTGATATCTTTTTTTCATAGTTTTCTTGTTTAGACTCTATTTTAGTTACTTCATCATCTAATAGTTCTTTTGTAAAAGCTTCCCATTTTGCCTTTTAAAAGTTGAAACTTCTCTTGAGGGCGAATATCTCTGAGATTACGGCAGCTAGCACCTTACATACTATTGGTGTATGTTGGGTTTTTGAAATTGAGTCCATAACAAATTTTTGCGTCAGGTCAGTTAGCCTTCTGCTCGTGAAATTCTACCCTCTTCTCCATCTGCGGATATTTAAATATGTGGGTAGTTTTGGATCATGAATTAGTTTTAGGTCCTTTTGGCTTTTCACTCCGGTTTTGGGAGGATTGGCCGACTAAGTCCTTTCCAGAAGACGCCTGATTGCTCCAAGCTTTGAGATCAGATATACTGTTCAACTCTTTGAACGCAATCTTCGTGGAGGCAAAACAAATGCGTGAGTTTAATGCCAAAAAGCTATGAATTGGTTAATAAGAACATGGGTTTAGTTTATTAATCTAACTAATATATTGGCTATAACAAATTTAGTCAATGTAAGGAAGTTTCTTTCATACTTTTTATGTAATTTTAATTAATGGAATTTTACCTTATATAATAATAAAACAAAGAAATTTAATTAAAGAAAAAAGTAGTTCAGTTACAAAAAACTTAAGAATGTGCTTGGCGAAACTACTTAGATTAGCGCTGTTAAAAATTACGTGAGTGTGTAGTACGACAGAACAAAAAAAACTGTTAATTTCCGTTTATATACGAGTTTGGTAAGGAGATTTCCTGTTAGTCCAGATTGAAAATTCTTTGTTAATTATGATTACATATTTAAAAACTCATTCCCTAAGTTAAGCGAAAATGAAAAAATAGTACCAAGTAAAGTTTTCCACAAGATTTATTTATCTCCCTTATTGGAAAATTTAAAAATGTAGGTAAAAATGAAAATTTATACCTTCGAAAGTTAAAAGAACAGAGGAATCAGATAATAGATACGTTGGCGTTCCACAAAGCGTTTTTGACTAATTCCAGTGAGATTTACTAGGCGGAAGTGTAAAGGATTAAGGAAGAAAATAACATTATCACTCGGAAATACAAACGATAATTTCATTAGGTCTAAATGATACAGTAGGGTAGTGTTTTCCAAACCGTCAGACGCAACCTTCCAGGAAATAGAAGTAATTTTAGAGAGGAGGATAAGAAAATAAAGAAAAATAAGCTATTTTTAAGCCTTTCATTAAAACAGAATTAGGATTTTGTAAAATTCCTACAGAGAAAATAAGGAATCATTAAGTAAAGTACTAATTATAAGCTTCCTTGAAGATTAAGTGCATGATGTAATAACACTATTAAAGGTCGTTTATCGTATTTTAAACTTTCTGAAAAATATTAAGAAATATTGTGTATTGCTTTTATTTTATCTCAAGGTATTTATTAATTTGCTGTTATGGTTTTAGTTAGAAACAGATCTTGCTATCTACATCCATCCCATTAACTGTCTCAATTATGCCAACTCTTCTTCAATATATCCATTAGTCTCTTGAAGTCTTTGTCACTACATTGCATCATAATGATATATTCTTTTTCTGGTATAGTTTGTAAAACTTCTAAATTCTCATGTATATTTTCCATAGTATCTGATAGATTCTGCTCTAGCGCTCTCGACGTAGCATCCCTATGTACCTATCATTTTCTCTCCTTTCCTATGCTTTATTTGCATGTCGTATTCTTGCAACAAATCGAACCATCTTGATATCTGAGTTCGAATGTACTATCGCCTCGCAGTCTGTATAATATATGATAAATTGTAATCCCATTAAGAAATTATGAGGCCATTCTAATTTTATTAAGTATCTGGCTTCAATTTCTGAGGTTTTCTTAGAAATACGAGGCTTGCTGGCAGAATTTCTGCAAATGATCAAGAAAAACACAGATACAATTTAGTAAATGGCTTTACTGTTTTTCAAAATATTCGCCCTTAGCATCAATACACTTTTGCATACGCTCAAACCAATTTTCGAAGCATTTCTTCCAATCTGAAGCTGGTACCTCAGAAACCAGTTGCCTAAATGCCTCAAACAGCTGCTTCAGGCGAAGAATAACGCTCATAACGTATCTTGTTTTTGCTTGTCGGGAACAGAAAGAAGTCATTTGGTGCTAAATCAGGCGAATACGGGCAATGCAGCATCAGTTTCACTTTTTCACTGGCTAAAAAGTCGACAATTTGTGGAGCTGTGTGGGCACTTGGACTGTCTTGGTGAAGAATTTGAATTGTTGTTTCTGATCTCATCGATGACTTCCAGCAAACAAATTGTTGTTTACCAATCAGCGTACACAGTTCTTCGATCCTCTAAAGCTATGGTTGCCACAAGTCCAGAAATACGGAAGAAACAATAAGCGATCATTTGCTTCGCAAATGTGGTTTCGACTCACCTCGAAACATCCAAACAGTAGACTGCTGTTTAGTTTCCGGCTCGTATGAGTAGATCCAACTTTCGTCACCAGTAACACTAAATTTGAATGACCTTGGTTGAACTTCTTCGGCATTTCTTTGCACCAATTCAGACGATTCTTCTTCTGAGCTTCACTCCAATTATGTGGTATGCAGCGACTGCAAAACTTCCGTACGTTTAAATTGATCGCGTAAAATCTTGTGCATTGCTTTCATGTCAATGCCCGAGGTGAGCTCTATTTCACGATATGTCACATGCCGATCTCGCTCAATGTTAGTGGCAACAACAGACGTGTATGAACGACCTTCACAAAATTCATCACTCAGAGAAGAACGTCAACGCTGGAACTTAGCCAACCAATTATAAACAGTTCTATTCGATGGAGCTTCCTCACCAAAAGCCGCATTAAGCCGTTTGATACGTTGTTTGGGTGTTATTGCTTCGAAAATCGTATAAAATCATTGCTTGAAAATGTTCACTCGAGAGTTCCATTGTTTCATAAAATTGCTTTCTTCAAAGCGCTATGTAAACAGAACTGGTTAGTTTGGGTACGAACTGTCAACTGAATTATGGACGAGAAGCGACAAATTTCTCGAATCTGACAATGGCACAACGTTGACACCACCGGAAGTACCCGATTGCAGAAATTTTTCCAGCAACCCTGAAGGCGAATCTTTTTTAATTTCTCCTTGCAACAATACTCGTGCTAATTCTATAACGCTGGCATCACAATATAACTATATCACTGCAGCTTTTGGATTAAACAGTTTAAGTATCGGTTCTTTACATAAATTGTCCGATTTCATCTGGGATGATAAATGCCGTCTTCAATTTTGCTTCTTCTGTCACAAGTAGCCCTTTGCAAATCAACAGTTGTAAAGATCTTACTGCCACTCAAACTTTTAAACTGTTTTTTTTTCAGTATGTCGATTTAATGCTCTGTAGTTTACTACTAATTGTCTTTTTTGCTACCAATAGTACAGGACTTGCATACTGGCTTTGAGTTTCCGTTACGATTCCCTTTCCCTTACATTCACGCATTATTTCGGCTTTAGCTTCTCGTTGCTTTAAACTAACCCGATACTGTTTAGCAATCACTGAAACATTGTTATCAGGGATGTCCAATTAAAACTGTACATCCCAACATTTTTATAGTAAACGCAAAACAACTTTAACAACGGTTACGAAGTTCCACCAACTTGTCTACTGTTTCTGATGTGGTAGATTCATCTAAACGTATATCCTCCGCTGTAATTTCTCTTGGCGCGCTTGAGCCTATTTCAAGCAGTTTTATTATCAAATGTTCTTTCACCTCTACTTATGATAATGTTTGCTTTAGTATCATTAACCAAGGGAACTATCACTTTTTGAGTGTTTATTCGCGAGTCTATTAACATTGCAGTTCCGGATTTAATCACACTATCTTCATTAATTATTATTTCACTTTTTAAGCTGCGTTTTTCCATTTCGATGTCTTGAATGGAAATTCGGGAAAGTTTTTACGCCAGGTACTACTTTAATTTGTTGTTCACTCAATAAACAACAATTACAAAGTCCTTAGTGAATATTCGGCCTATAATAACATCTACATTCTAAACCTGATCTGAAACTACACACAACATAACTTTTTCTACCTTGACTGAGTTATCACCACATCCATAACCATTACAATCTCACTGTCCACTCTTCGCACCTTACAACACTTTTTCTTGTAATACACATGGAAGTCCCATGCCTTTATTTGGAGTTAATTTAGATTCTGTGAATTACTGAATGATTATTTGCTGAAAATTATCAATCATGAGTGATTCTAAAAGTGAAAATACAGAGATCGAACAAGCATTAAATATTTCAATGTTTAGCATTAATCCCTGAAAGATCCAAGAAACGTTAGGAAAATGCAAACAGAACTTTCGAGAACTGGCTCGAGAAAAAGAATGAAAATGTAAGTGAAAAAAACCCCTTTGGCGTATTTTCTACAAAGAAACAAAAAATTGAAGGTTCCTGGCAGATTATGGGCCGAATATTTTATGCTGAAGAGCACCATCTTGTAACGCAAGGTTACGTTACATAATATGGCGCCCTAAGCGTAGAGCCCGAGGTTATATATACAATAATTGTTAGGTTGGTTGAAATAGGCAGCTAAATTGTATTTTAGATTTAGTTGGTTTTAGGTTGTCCCGACTTTTGGAGATTGTTCTTTCTATTGCTTGGGGAGATCATGGATGTCTCTAACCAGTACAGGTTGCCCTATTCGTACGGGATTTAGCATATTTGCTTGATACTTTCAGCGGAGATGTTAACAGTGGCGAATTTGCCGTGATAGTAGAGTTATTACAAGAGAGCAACGAAAGGCTCGCAAAGCATCTAACAGACCAGAGGTATCAAGGGGTGATTTCAGAGTTCTGCGTCGCTAACGACAGAATTGTACAGATATTAAAAAAGAGTGTTTCTGCCCTCAGTAAGCCTCAGCTAGATTGTTTAAGTGTTTCTTCTAACTGTGCCTATCAATTTTGTCTTCGGGGTCTATTGACGAGGTTTGTTGCACGGAGACAATCTTTGCAGATGTTCACCCGACGTCAAGGCAATTTTTATGTCTAAGTCCTGTCCCACCACCAAAGGCTCCAAGTGAGAAACTCTTCTTCACGTTCCCTGACTATTCAGAGGATTTGAGGTCAGATGTTCTCCTGATCGATCTTTCAGATCCTAGTCAACCCATTTCGGGTGAGTCCAGTTCGGTTTCTTCAAATGAAGCAACTCCAGTTCTACAATATATCAATCTCAGGGCAATGTTGTCTCCTAAGATTGTTTCTCAGCCTTCTCCTAAATCTGAATGTGCGTCTCAGATTAGAGATAGAAGTGTCGAGAGTAGTAGATTTAGTAATGTAGGGGATAAAGCGGTCCTTACACAGATGAGGCTTCCACCATGGCGTGGGTGTTGAAATTGTTACCAAAAGGGTCACCCTTTCCATGATTTTGTTGTAGGTGTGGTTTCCGAGGAGTAACTTCCAGGTAATGCCCTAGGTCAGATCAGCCGGTTTCCTTTCAAGCCCAGAGGAGTTCCATCCTCGCCCAAATTTCTCGTCCTAAAGTAGTAGTAACCAGGGACCAAGGAAACTGGAAAATGTGGTTGGAGACGGTTCAATCTTTTTATAAAAGTCTTCAAGAAGATAGTCACTCTGCACCGTTGTTGCCTAAAATCCTCGTTACCGGAAAATCTCTTGTGGTGTTCAAACCTCTTTACCTACCAGACCCAAAAAGAAGATTGCAGGTTCATCACTTTTGATTTTGAATAATCCCTCCTATGTGAGAAATATTCTTGAGATGCCTCCTTCATTTAGAATGGAACATGTCTTGAAAAGGAGCTTTGCTTCGACTCGTGCCTTGCGGCAGTTTTATGAACTCCATGTCCCCAGGTATGAGGAATGTGTAGAACCCCCAGTTATTAACCCCTTGGTGTACGATTTGTTAGATGAAGCTGCTGGTTCCGTAACCAGCTTACTTGCTACCGCATGTTTTAATTTGTAAATTAACTTTTAGGTGGATTCTACTTCACAGATATTTTTTAATTTTTTTGTTGTTATAGGATGGTTGGTTGGGCAATGACGCGACCGCTGAGATCGACGTTTTCATCATGTTCGATAAATTTCAATTAAGTTTGTCGGTGCAGGGTGATTGGTTGTGCGATGAAGCGGCCACTTTCAGAAATATTTCTACCTTGTTTTTTGATTTATTTTTATTTTAGTCTGTTACTTAAGGGCGTTGGTTGTTCCCGTCCAGAGATTTTCATATTTTCATATTTTCTTTTTTTATAATTTTCTTGTTTGACTCCGTCCAACCAGATAGATTGTGAGTACTGCAGTGTTGCCAGGTGTGGAGAATTTTTCCCAGATTGGGGATTTCTGAAGTTGGTGGAGAAATTAGTGAGGATCTTAAAAAAGTGGGGATTTAATCGAACTTGTTGGAGGAAACGTATAGAATGACCTAACTTTCACAATATGCCATTATTTACGGACCTAGCAAAAAAGAGACTGTGGCAAAGAACCTTTCCAGAGTGTGCTTGCTCAATATTGAGCTTATCTCTATGGAACTTCACCGTGGGTGCTTTTCTACTCCGATAAATGCACCACTATCGCCTACGCGGACAACGTTCTAATATCTTGAAGATCGATCAAATTTATATGAAACACCAAATGAAACGGTGGCAAAGAACCTTTCCAGAGGGTGCTTGCAGGGTTTAATGTTGGGCCCAACTCTATGGAACTTCGCCGTCAATGCTTTACTATACCCTGACAAATGCACGACTATCGCCTATACGGGCGTTCTAACAGTTGTTGGGGCCGATAACTGCAGAAACTTAGAGTTAGCAGTAGTTACCAACGTCGTGGAAGACTGGATAGCAGAACAAAAGCTGGGAATATCTGTCCAAAGACTGTATACATGGTCATAAAGAGAAAAATAAGACGTAGTCCCATTGTTCACATCAACGACCAAGTAATTACTAAAGTGATGATGAGGTAATCTAGGCGTAAGGCAACGAATGTCATGCAAGATCCAAGACAGCAAACCAGATCCTTCCACGATTTACACCATATGACCGTGTCATTATACCAATCCTCAGGTATGAAATTATTGTCTGGAGTCCCCGACTAGACAAGGCAAGCAACAAAAGAGTTTTATGTAGCCTGCGTGAACTAGCATGCGTACCATTACAAGCACAAACGCTTGCTAGATATACCTCCCTTAATCTAATACTTACTTACTTTACTTACTTAGTCCTGCCCTCATCTACCAACTGATGTAGAAGGGTGGCAAAAGCATTTCCATCCTGTACGGGCCTGAGCCAGCCGAGCCGCTTAGGTCAGCCCAGGTTGTCCCCCTTCCTCAGCGTGGTATTTTTATCTCTGGCCTTGCTTTTAGTGCCTGTAGAGAGTACCTAAAGCCAGGCATCTTCTGAACGTGGCCAAACCACCTTAGCTGAGAGGACATGACCCGGTTTAACCTCCACCTTCTCTCCATTCAGATTTCTTACATTCCAAGTTGCATATTTGAGAGATTCGAGTCTTCGTCTGTTCGATGAAGTTTTGTTCAGTTCAGGAACTTTCTTTTGCCTTCTTTTAATTGTTTTTTTAAGTTTATGAAGGATTGACCCATAGCACCCTAGTATGTAGCTTACTGAGGAGGCTGCTCCCTGAGCGTATAAGTCCACTCTTCCTCTGCTTTGTGGTCGGTATTCTTGACCACTACTTCCTGAGACGAAGATCCAAGTTCCTCCATTCATGTTGCAGAGGGGGCCCCTCCTCCTTTCTTATCCGGGCTTAGGACCAGTAATGGCGAAGTTCTTCCATCTAATAATCAAAGAAAAATACACCTTGGGCCAGCTCCGCTCCTTCGGAACAACGGAATACATAGAACAAGTTGTCACAATAGAAAAGTACCCCACATCCAAAGCAGATGAGAGCACCTACGGAAAATCACTCGCCCAATCAATCAACAAGAATGGAACACCACACACTGGTTCCTCCCACATGTTCTCACCACATGGGACAAAGATCTATCCCCAGCCACTGTAACTGTCCTTACCGGACACAAGGACTTTAGACGGCATTTCCATCGCATCGGCAAAGTATGATCCATATTGCCAAAACTACCGGTACTAAATCGAGGACAAACCAGTTCATCGGATTTATGGATTCACAGCTTTGCTGTCTGAGAAACTCGAACAACTTATCCTAGCCGAAGTCACTCAAGTCACCTCGAGAGCTCCGAGACCTCCTGACCACAGAGAGACCAGAGATTGTCCGAAAGAGATGTCTTGTCTACGAAGACGACGAATAGTATAAGCACAAGTGTGGTGCAGAAAGTGTAAGAACTCATCAACAACAAAAGCGGATAGTGACTGTAGGTGACAGGTCTAACACCGGTCATCGAGACTTAGAATTAAGAAAACAAACTCGAACAGGAGCTTAGATGCAAGCCGTCGTCTTCAGACTGGCCCATACTGCCTGAAGAACTCAGACAATTTATCGTGGACGAAGCTACTATCGCAGAGGCAAGCGAGATATTTCAGAGCTCCGAAACCTCCCGACCACAAGGAAACCAGAGATTGTCCTGAAGAGATGTCCTGTTCATGAATACGACAGATGGTATAGGCGGAAGTATGGTGCAGAAAGTGTAAGAATCTACTAACAACAAAGACAGATAGTGAGTGTAGGTGACAAACAGGTCTAAGACCAGTCATCGAGACTTAGAATTAAGGAAACGAAATCGAGTAGAAACTTAGATGCAAGCCGTTATATTCAGACTGGCCTATATTGCCTGAGGAACTCGGATAACTCACCCTGTACGACGCCACTATTGCAGGGGCAATTGAGACATTCGAGAGCTTCGCGACCTGTCGACCATAGGGAGACCAGAAATTGTCCGGAAGAGGTGCCTTACCCACGAAGACAACAAATGATATAAGTGCAAGTATAGAGCAAAAAGTGTAAGAACCCACTAACAAGAAAGGCAGATAGTGACTGTAGGTGACAAACGGATCTAAGATCAGTCATCGAGACTTAGAATTAAGCAAACAAAATCGAGTAGAAACTTAGATGCAAGCCGTTATATCCAAACTGGCCCATACTGACTGAGGAAGTCGGACAGTTTATCCTGGATGAAGCCAGTATCTCAAAAGTAATCGAGGTATTCAAGTGCTCGAAGACCTCTTGACCATAGGGAGACCAGAGATTGTCCGGAAGAGGTGCCTTACCCACGAGGACAACAAATGGTGTAACCGCAAGTGTAGTGCAACCAATGTAACAACCTACCAACAAAAAAGACGGATAATGACTGTAGGTGATAAACAGGACTAAAACCAGTCATCGAGACCTAGAATTAAGAAAACAAACTTGAGTAGAAACTTAGATTCAAGCCGTCATCACCCATACTACCTGAAAAACTAGAAAAATTCATTCATTATTCAATCGAGGTAGTCGAGAGCTCCGAAACCTCCCGACCAGAGGGAGACCTAAGATTGCCCTGAAGAGATGTTCTGTTCTCGAAGAAGATAAATGGTATAAGCGCAAGTGTGGTGCAGAAAGTGTAAGAATCCACCAACAACAAACGCAGACAGTGGCTGTAGGTGACAAACAGGTCTAAGACCGGTCATCGAAATTTAGAATTAAGGAAACGAACTAGAATAGGAACTGAGATGCAAGCCGTCGTCTCCAGACTAGCTCATACTGCCTGAGAAACTCGGAATCCATCAACAAGACTGTAGGTGACAAACAGGTCTAAAACTAGTCATCGAGACTTAGAATTAAGGAAATGTGCACGAATAGGAACTTATATTCAAGCTAGTAAATAATGTTAGTAAAAGAAGTTAAGTTTAGGTTAAAAGCCCGTTTGGGTTTTAAAAGAAGTTCTTCTGATATGCAGATCTTTTCCAATATTTCGCCTCATTGACTTAACATTTGAGGGCGACCCTGACTGTAAGTTAGCTAGATTATAACTGTCATAAACATGAAACGCTTCAACTCGTTATTTCATTAAGGAATTGATGTCATCTACCTAAACCGTACACGAAATCAGAAAAATAAGTCGAATCATTTACTGGTGTGATCTTCTATTTGTTATACCTACCACCAAGCCACGCGACATTGGCATGGCTTACTGTTAGCCGTAACACATTTCTTTTGGTTTATTCCATTCACACTTTGTCATAGATTTCATTCTTTTTCCGCCTTTTTTAATTTATTTTCTTATCCTACCATTCAGTTTTCTGACCTTTCTCTTTTCCTTTCGGATGAATCACAGAGTGCAAAATAGAGAAGCGAGAAGACATTGAATTTAATGGCATAGAGACTCATTTTAATTTTAACCAAAAATGAAACGAATAACAGTTAGGTATAGCAAGAGATCTAGTACACGACAAATGGAAAGAAATAAGGACGTAAAACCCAGAATATGAATGTGTAATGTCCTAATAATAGTTCTATAATTTATCTTGATTTCGCGTTCTCGTGTGTCCCATATCGTACGATTTTTTTGAATAATGTTTTGCTGATAAGACGCATAATCAAACAGTTTTTGTTTAGTTTACTCTCCTTTCGATATTTTTTCCTTGTTTCAATAAAACTTTTCAAATTGATATTTTATTCCTTTTAGGTTAATGATTATGTCATTTATCTTCGACTAACAAATTTTGGATAATTCAACGAAAACATTCCGCTGGAGCTTATAAATAATTCTTAAAGGTTAAATTCAAACGTAGGTGGGCACGAGATAAAAATTACATAAACGAACAAAATTTCACAAAAAAAACAATTTTTTTTGTTTGCTCAATAATTCCCAATTTATTCAAATAACATCACAGTAATACTGTTTCCTATATTTTTTTAATAAAAGTTTCTATAGCAATAAATAAAATTACAAGGTGAAAATCTAATAATGAAGGTGTAATTTTTGCTAAGAGAAAAAAAGTGAGGTAACGTACAAAATAGTGAAAGTGTGACGGCCCTCACAGCAGCCAGCTAACCATGGGATCTTTTTTTTTAAGTTCACTGGCCTGAAAATATACCCATTCGCGTTTATAATTGTTACGAATAATTTAATTTTTCGGAAGAAGAAAAATAATACCTATTCCCCCTCTGGATCGCACGTTCGAATATGAAGTGTATTACTTCGACGTACCCATTTCACAGAAAATTGAAACAGAAGAAACAACCAATATAATTATAAACATTAATCATAACGTTGTATGTTCTTCACATTCTAAATTAACAACAAAAATTAATTCGGTGCCTTTCTAGGATCCATGAACTAGATTCGTATTAGAATGTGAGAGTTCCTTTCTATCGATTCGTCGTGAAGTGTACAACAGTCTAACCGCCATCTAGCCGGAGTGGAGCGTCTAAAATGTACTTAGAGCGTGATTTTACCGGATTAAAAGTTGGCTGTGGTAAATTACAGCGCGGGGCTGCGCTGCGTGTTGCGTGTTGGTAGCCGCTGGAACAAACGACGATCGATGCATGGGCCCCTGGATTTTACATGCCTTTCGAACATGCGTTTTACTTTGCCAATTTTGGAACAGTTGTAATAGTGAGTGTGTTCGGAAAACCAAGCTCGACTTTCAAGTAGGTGTGCACTTTTTTAACGACCACCTTTTAATTAAGTGCCTGTAATACGTTCTATTTTCTTTCTGCTACTATTGTAAAAGTTTTATCGTAAGTGATTGTCGATTTAATTTCATGCCTCATTTTATGTAACAATGTAACCAATTTGTACACACTTAATTTTTAATTCTGAAAAATTTCTGGTCTCGAAATTCTTATATTATGTAAGCCTCCCTCAATAAAACTTCACGACTCTTGGATACCGCTAATGGTAATTCTTGGAAGTCTCATTGAGGCCTGACTTGGGTGAATAAGTTGGGAAATTCCCATTTCTAACCTCTTATTTGCTACCACGATATAATCTATTGATATTACTATTATTAGCGTCAGCATTATTATGATGTAAAATAGAAAGATGTTATCGGCGAGAAAATGAAAAACTTTCTAATTAACTAACAAATTTGGACACTTTACAAAAGTAGATGTTATTATTTAGAAATTTCAACAAACACCAAACGAAACTGGTTTTTATGTAAATAATACCGGAAGATCTACAGTCTATTGTTCTGCTGCTATAATACTAAATAGTACTAAATACGACAGATATGGTTATTTACGTTTGTTTCCCCTTCAAATATTTTACATTGAAAATGTTTCAAGAAAAAGGTTCAAAAAATGTTAAATGTTGCTACGGATTGTTTTTATTTGTAACCTTTCACTTTCGAGTGTTTATTAGGGAACGCTATATTATGCAAGTGACAGGTAGAGAGACACATGGAAAAATTATTGTTACTTTGCGAATTTCACTTCTATTATAGTAATAAAACTTTATGGTAGAAATTTGGAAAGAGGAATAATTACAAAGAAAGATTTACGATAATAAGTCCTTTCGCTCCATCTTGCATAAACTTGCATATGTATACATAGGTAGATCAATCTTGTTTGTGATTTAAATACATTTTTTTCCTTTTACATGGAGTATTTTCCGATGAAACTGTTGTTTCACACTTTCTCATTTAGAAATCGCTAGGGATAACAAAAACAGATTGAAAGCAACTGTAATCATTCTTGATATCTTTTTTAGAATTACCAACAAAATAGTAAAATCGTGACAGTATTGTCAGACTTTCTTTTTTCTACTAGTATCTAGCGTTTTTGATATCCTAGATAAGGACCATGAATGTTTTCTCGTAAACTGTATAAGAAGTCGGTTAGATTACAGAAAAGTTTCCAATTTTAGAAATAAATTTGTTGGTGTTTTTATTGTTTTTGGAAAAAGATTACGGCTTGCTAGGATATTCGTCAAAGCTTGATGTCTCTCTAGCATATATTCTGCTAGTTTTCCGTATTACTTACTTTTCTCTCTTTTATCCCATTTCAATTCTTCATAATTTTTTAAATCCAATTTTGACCTCATTTCTATTTTTCCGTAGTTCTTGTGTTTTTTGTTTTATTTTCTTCTGTATCCCTATGGAAAGTAATTGAAGATAAAGACACTTTCATCCATTTTCCTCAGCTTAGTTTTATTTTTCAGTATTGCCTTTTCCTCATTTACATCTCCTAGTCACCAAGTTTAGTTGCCTTTTTTATATTTATCTTTATCTTCTTGTCATTTTCCATGAAATTTCCCATCTCTTTAGTCTTCCGTGTTTATCTTCAGCTTGGCTTACCCAGTTGGTGCCTATGGCAGAAGTTTTTAAGGCGCCTTAGTGTGGTGAAAAGGATGCGTTTAATGTCAGTCTCAGTTGTTTGCTTGTCTACTTACATTTGCTCGTAGCTTTGCGGCGAACATTTTCCTGAAAAGCTAACCTGGTTTTGACTTCGCACAATTCGGCCACCATAGGTGGTCTTTATCAGACAATCTGCAATAGTTCGCTATTCGATCAACGCAGTTATCTTGGTTGCCTTCGGGACGCTTTTTGTTTCTGCTATTATATACTGCTCCTTCTCGCTTTTTTTGAGCACTTTTGAAAGAAATCAAACTAACTAGGTATAGAGTTAAGCTGACTAATAAAGCTTTGCCCATTCTGCACTTTCTTTTGTCATTACTCTTTTAGCTTGAGAAAGCTGATCTGGTTATAGGAACTTTACATAAATGGAAATGTATCATGCGATCTCAGGACGGGTTTGTAACTATTTTTCATTTTTATTCTTACACTAAATTTAGTTATTGGGGATTTAAATTTGTCGATCTTTTACGTTTAAATTTCTGCGAGAAAACGAATCTGATTGGGGATTAATCTTTGCTTTCCATCAGATCACCTTGTGCACACTCTTGGTTTACTCACACATAACACACTTACATCTACTAAACCTTCATGGGACGTCCAATTTTGGACCCAGATATCCTATTCAACGAAAGTCCATTACTGGACATAATTTAAGTGTAATTTGTACATGGTCATCCGACGGGTGTTTAAAATAGGATGTCCGTGGACGACGAATAGACATCCAATAGACGACCGCTGCTATATCGTCTTATCACTGCAATATTATGTTTTACTTTATCATGAAAAGTCACAAAATTTAGATACGATTTAATCTTTACGTTTACAAAGACTTTTCACAGTTAAAATACTCATGTTTTTTCTTTCAGTCCTCTAAACATTCTTTATTATAAATTATTACGAACTAATTGAGGTTAGACATTTTGTCGTAGTCCTATTTCAGTTTCCAGCCTTCTATAAATTTTTTCTATTATTCCTATCATCTGTTCATCGTTTTTACTTAGTTTCTTGCATTTTTTTTATTTTCTTGGCTCCTTCCTTGTATTCTTTATTTTCATCCCACATTTCTTTTATTTCTGTAGTTAAGTTTTTGATTGCTTTTCCCGTTGCCTCCATCATCTTATCTTTTTGTTTGTTCTTACCGGTGTTCTACTGACTTTCTTGCTCTTAGAAAAAATACTATCTTCTTCTTCATTATCTTCTATACTCTTTCTCTTCTTATCATCTGCAGAACATTCATCACTGTCCATCTTCTTTAAGCTTATATCGTGAACCAGACGCGTTTTAAATTATTCTGACTCTACTTAATTCAAACCCTAACCAGTGGTGTTTCCAATATTCTTTTAAAACTTTAATTATTTTTATATAATAAATGTGTAATATGGCAATCAGCGTTCCCCCACTATTTTTTTTAGCTATACATCACTGACCCTAACCCAAGCCCGCGCTGGCTTTTACGTTTACCTACCTCGATTTTATTCGTGTATCTTTGTTGTGTTTTTCCTTAAATATGTCTCGTAGCGAGATCTTCGTGCATGGCATTCTTTATTTTGCTTATCTCTGTACGTTTGGTAATATTAGCGTAATTACTAGCTAACTTATTCATACCTTATTACTTCTCTGACATATTTATCTTTTAATTGTTGTATATAATCTTGTAATCTTGCAAATAGTACTTAACGACTTACAGCTGTTGGTTTTCATAATGTTATAAAGTGTCTGGGGAAAAACGCTGGAAATCTATACTAAACACTCGTAGACATTAAATAACCAACAAATTATTAGTTCGAAATTAGGAATTAAGTCTTCATGCTATTCAAAACGCATAAGAATTGTTAAGTTGTAAATCAAATTTAGGGACCGACAGACATGCGTTTTCATAATGTTATTAAATGTTTTGATATTCTCGAAAAAACGCTGATAATTCTAAGAAAAACGCTGAAAACCCTTCTTTAAACTTTCTTACTGACTAAATAGCCAACAGATTATTAGTTAGAGATTATGGATTGCGAAAACGTAGAAACATTTTTGTAAAAGAAGTACGTATAGAGTTCACAAAATTCAAATATTCAAAGACAGAAGGCTTTTGCAAACTGCCGCGATATATCATAAGAAAATCAAGGAGGGAGACCACCATATCTATACAACAAGATAAGATTCAGAGGTCGGATGTTCACAATCACAATTTAAATCTTAATGTTATTACATGTCTTGGAAAGAACACTGATTATCTTGAAAAAAACGCTGAAAATCTACTCTGAACACTCGTAGACACTAAATCACCATCAGATTATTAATTGGAAATTACTAATTATGATATTCGAGATGTAAAAACTCTTTATATAATCCGTGGCACTAAGCTAACTGAACAAAATTCTGAAAATCACAAGAATGTAAAATTGCAATCGAATTGAAGGACGAATTACATTATGCCACTCGAAGCACAGAACAATCTTTAGATAATCCGTGAAGCAAACGCTAATTGTAGAAAAGATACGCCTAATTCATAAAATTATAAAGTTGAACATCGAATTTACGGACTTGCAGGTACAAGTATCGGTATATTTTGGGAAAGAATCGTTGCAAATTTCGAAGAAAACACTGGAAATATAATCTAAACACTCACAGACACTAAATAATCAACAGACTATTAGATGCAAATCACAAATTACTACGCTGATTGTACAAACGGTACACAGGGAATTCACGAAATTGAAGGTTTCAAATCGAATTTAAGAACTTGCAAGTATGGTTTTTCATAATGCCAATAAAGGAAAGTTTCGTGAGAAACCCTGGGAATTCTGGGAAAAACGCTGGAAATCTACTCCAAACGCTTTAGTTATCTTATTCTCCTCTGTGAAGGGTCTAATCACCGCAACTTCTATGACAGAAAAGTACGTTAAGAATTTACTTGTAAAGTTAGTTAATATTAAATTACTAAAGATTCTGTGAGAAACGATGGAAATTCTAGTGGAAACGTTGGAAATTTACTCTAAACACTCACAGACACTAAACAGCCGACAGATTATTAGTTCGAAATTACGTCATGTCATTCGAGACGTAGAAGAATCGTTATTGGTACCTGTGGTGGAATTTCTTAAGATGCCTCCGTGTGGTAAATAACGTGTCGGTTTTAGTTGTCTTATTTTCTACTGTGTAGCGCTTAGTCACCGTTCCAGCGCCTTATTTGCACGTGCTTGCACCGGCCCTGCAAAAGCACGTCTTTTTTTCGGGGCGTAGTTGGCGTACATAGTGCACTAGCCAAACAAGTAGTTTTTTTTATTTAACTGGCGCCCTTACAGTTTATATTTAGTCACGGTTAAGGCTTCGGTCCTATGATCTATTCCTTCTCAAGCACTGATGATCATAATTTCTTATATACATACGGACACTTTCCCCCAGGTTTTCTTCCTGGCTAACATTCCTGAAACTATTGTGTGCTTGCTCAGCTCCGTACCAATCTCTAGTTCGCATCCTCTTCTTTTCGTTTTCAATTTTGGACAAAACAAAAAACGTGTGCTCTACATCTTCTTCGTCCTGACAGTCTCTTCCTTTTTGATACCGTGCAGGAAATTTTGGAAGCACCCATAGTCTATCAGAAATTGGGAGAGATAAAAGTTTACGTCCCCGTGCTTTCGGTTACACCAGTCTCTAATTTTTGGGATTAAGAACTTTGTCTATGCTTTCCCAGTATCTATACTCCACATCTCCTGCCATTCTATTATTGTTTCAGCCCGCATTTGTTTTTTATTCGGTCTTGGTTCCTCTCTGCTTTGTGTTCTCATTCTTTCCTTTACAAGGAGATCGATGGGGATCGGTCTTATGATTACCTGCAAGGCCTCAGTAGAGATTGCCCTATCCTTATCGTCAGTCTGCGTTGGATACCTTCTAACATTGTTCTGTATTTTTTTACTTTTAATATTTCCCCCCATATTGGGACTGCATGGACTATGCCACTGAGGCCAATATATTTTTTTTAGACGGCCCTCCGTTATTTGGTATCAATCTGCTGAGTCTATTCACGGTTTGCTCCGCTTTGTCCATGATTTTTTTAACGTGCTATGTTTATTTAGAGTTTCTACTAACCCAGACGCCCATGTATTCTAAGGTCTCCACGATCATCACTCTGACCTCTTCGATCTCTACAGTTAATTCTTTAATGGAGTTACGCCCGACTAATAACACTGCCTCAGTTTTTTTGTGACACGAGTTTCAGTTTGTTGTGTTCTAACCAGCTGTTGAGTCGTTGGAACGCTATGTTTGCTTCTAGTTTCTGCCTATAATTAGAAGGGCCACGTCGTTTGCGTAACCTATGATTGTTAGTTGCTTCAATCGGAGGACATTGTCGTAAAAGATATTCTAGAGGAGGGGACCTAGTATACAGCCCTGCGGGACTACCCTGAATATCTTAACTTTCTGCTTGTCTCCTATGAGCAGGTGTCTATCCGTGAAGTAGCGGCAAATCATCTTTACCAGATATCTCGGTATGTTCCTATCGATTAGCTCCTTTATTATCCCGTCCCATGGAGCCGAGTTGAAAGCGATTTTGACGTCAACGGTGATCATTAATCCGAAGTCTCTTGTTCTTAGATTCCCGGAATTTGCTTCTTTGGAAAACTATCTTACTAGCTTGCCCTACTTCAAGTGCTTTCCTTGTCCTCCTACACAGGATGTGCTCAAGTAGTTTGGCAATACTGCTTATAATACATATAGGCCCATAAGCTTTACAGTCCCCTTGTTTAACTGGCTTCTCAATCAGATATAGCATTGCTTCTTTCCATTTTATCGGGAAGCTATTATTTGTCATTTGTAAATGTAAGTGTACAACCTCAGCCGGAATGGCCTCAGTCCCCACCGCCTTATTTCTTCTTAGTTTACTCGCAGCCAGAGTTATCTCTTCTTTTGATATTGTCCCATTCAACTCCTAAGAGTTTTCGGGTTCTTGAGAGACATATTTCTCCCATTTATATTCTTTGTCTCTAGGGAATAAATTCGTAATCTGGCGATTAAACTCCCTACCATCTAGGGTTGTTTTAGGTTGTAGATTAAGCTTGCCTCCCACAATCTTGTAACCATCACCTCAGATGTTAGTCTCGATTTCATTACAGACGGGCTTTTGAACAATTAACATTACACTTTAAGCATAGCTTTGTTTGTCTGGTTTTCTTTTAGGAGGTAGTTTGCAGTATGTCTCCAAAAAGTATCTCTAGAAATAAGTGAGGGACTTCGTCCTGCATTAACATTCCTGATCAAATTAAATAAGATGACGACTCGGCCGACGTCCTTCATTAACCTTCTTCATAGAGCTAAATGTCATAACTCATAACACTTTAGGGTACGTATACTGTATTTAAGTGGGACATAATGTAGAGAAAAAAATATTTATCTATTTGTCTTCAACCTTTGCACACTGGGTACATTTTTTAGAAAACACTAATAGCTTTCTTACGACATGGGAACTCGTCTTCCAATAAGCCGTAAAAGAGGTACAATACGATGACAATTTGGGCTACGGCCTGTATTAATTTCCTTAAATGTCATAATGGCTCGGGCCACCTTCGGTGGCCCCTAGTCGGGCTTCCCCCTCCAGCCACCTTAAAAGAGTAAACTGTCACTAAGGCTCGGGCTCCGCCTTCAAATGAACGATCTTCGGTGCCGCCTGATTGGACTTTCTTTTTTTTCTTCGTATGCTTATTTATTAATGGATGTTTGCGATTATATTAGACATCAGTTTTCTGTCTCTTGCGATGTGTAACAACTCTCCTGCATCTCTTGTTCCGACCCATTGTTTGACGTTACGTAACCATGACACTTTTTTCCGATCAATTCCTCTCCTTCCCTCGATTTTCCCTTCGATTATTAATTGCAAGAATTGGTATTTTTCGTTGCGCATTATATGCCAGGTATGCCGTTTTTCTTCCTTTAATGTTTAGTAATAATTGACGGTGCATTTCCATCATTCTCAGCGCTTCCTCGTTCGTTTTTCTTGCCGTCGATGGTATTTTAAGTATCCTTCGGTAGAACCACATTTTAAACACCTCCAGCTTGTTCACTGTTTCTATTTTTAGAGTCCAGCTTTCCACACCGTAAAGAAGCACGGACCAGACAACATTTAACAAATCTAACCTTAAGGCTGGGGTCAAAGTCTGTGTTTGTAAGTACCTTCTTGAATCGTATTAATGCGCTTCGTGCTTTTTCTATTCTGCTCTTTATTTCCATATCAGACGTTCAGTCTTCACCCGGCCATGTTCCCAGGTAATTAAATTTGTGTACTCTATTGATTCGCTGATTTCCACATAGTAGTCGTGAATCTCTTAACTCGTCTAGATCGCGGATAATTATTATAAATTTTGTCTTTGTAATGTTGAAGTTAAGACCCATCTTTCTACTTTGCTCGCCGACTACATACTGAAGGTATATTGTCAACAATTAATACTGTCTGCACAACGTATATTATTGATGCAAACGCCATTTACTTTAATGCCTAGTTCACATTCTTCCAGTGCCTCTTGAAAGATGTTTTCTGAGTACAAATTGAATGGTAGTGGACAGAGGACGCATCCTTGTCTTACACCTCTATGGACTTTTTGTGCTGTTATGACTTCACTGCCTACATTTACTCTTGCGGTTTGGTTCCAGTATAAGTTTTCTATACAACAAATGTCTCTTTGGCCAATATCCATTCGTTTTGAGTATTTCCATAAGTTTTTGATGCTGGACCTTGTCCAAGGCTTTCTCATAGTTTATGAAACACAGTACAACATATTTTCTTTGGTCGTAGCAATTCTTGATTAGCACTAATGTTGCGACTATTGCTTCCCTAGTTCCCATGGCCTGTCTGAAGCCAAATTGAGAGTTTCCAATGTTTTTGTCAATTTTTTTTGAAATCCTATAATGGATGATTTGCAAAAATATCTTTTTGCATTACTTTTTTTACTGGGCCATTGGGAGGGAAATTTTCCTGTCTCATAGATTTTATTTAATTAATTTTGCTGGGATTTTATCTGGGCCAGTTGCTTTATTGTCTTTTGATGTCCGTATTGCCCTTTCAATTTCCTCTTTTGTGATGGAAGGCCCCTTTAGTTCGTCTTCTGTCTTCTTCTTAATTTGCTCGCGGTCTTTTGAAAAGAGGTTGCCAATGTATGTCTCCCATATGATTTTCTTTTGTTGGTTGTCGTCTCTTTAATCTTTTTCTAGTCTGGAAAATTTTTTTAAGCTTTTTGCGTAGATTGAAGTCATCATGCACTACCTGTAATCTCTCTAGCTTTTCACATTGCCTTTCCAGCCACTCGTTTTTAGCTTTTCTTATTTTTGACCGAATTGTTTTTTGTATTTCTTAAGCTGACCTTGGCATTCTCTACGTTTTTCAAATAGTGCTAGGATTTCATCTGTCATCAGTTTTGCTTTTTATCTTTCTGTTTGTAGTCTATTTCGTCTTTTGCAGTGGTTATCATAATGTTTTCCATTTCTTCCCATAGACTTATCAGGTTTTCTCCTTTTTCAAATTTGTCCTCAACCGATGTCTTCACTTTTAAGTTAATTTCTTCGCTAACTGCATTTTATAAGGTCTGTTTGTTTTAATTTTTCACATGCAATTCGTCTTTGGGGTGGATTTCTCTCTAGACGTGCTAGTTTTATTTTAAACGATACTACCAGTACCAGATGATCAGAAGTGGCTTCTGGGTAGGTAGACGCTCTTGATGTTGTTGTTTCGAAGCGCTTGTTGATTAAGATGTAGTCAATCTGATTTCGAATTGTGTTTTCTGTACTGTCGGCTGGAGATTTCCACGTTGAAACCATGTGCTAGTTACTTTCATGTTTTCTTCTTGGCAGAACTCGAGGAGGCGGTCACCTCTCTCATTTCTCATTCTTCGACCGCGCGATTCAACTAGGTCTTCGAATCTTACTTTCAGCAGTTTCGAGTTGAATCTTCCATTATTATATTTATCTCAGGCTGCTTAACATTTTTTAATAATTGCTTGATGCCATTGTAGAACTTTTCAACTTCTTCTTCTTCTGAGTCTGCTGTTGGCGTATACACCTGGATGATGTTAACGTTTACTGGTTTGGCAGTAAGTTTGAGTATTGAACAAAGTCTGTTACAGATTTTGAGAATTTTTCAGAGACTAATATTCCAACATCTTTTCTATGATTTTTGTGTTGATTGCCTCAGTAATACAATCCCTCCCAAGGTAGAGCATATTTCAGCGTCGGCCACCACGTCTCTGCAACACCCAGAAGATCCAGATTTAGACTTTTCATGTTTTGCATCACGTTTGCAAGCTTGTCGGTTTCGTACAAACTTTATATATTCCACGGGCCCATTCTTATGTTCTTCCTTAGATTAGACCTTGCTTCATTTAAGACAGTCTCCTCTGATTTTCTTGGGAAAAAACTGTAAGGAGTGACGGAGGTGGTTTCTCCTTGACTTCCTCCATTTGATGGGAATTACATTTCCTTAATTAATGTGCGTCAGCAAAAGTTGCTGTTATCCCGCTTCGGACTCTACCCTCTATTAACCTTCTTAAGACAGCTGAATTTCACTAGGGCTTGGGCTCCACGCTCGAACAGGCGATCTTCGGTGACTCGTGTTCAAGCTTTGTCCCTCGTTAACTTACCCTCCAATATAGCATTGACTTTTCGTACGATCAGTATAGTGCCACGGATTATTTTATAATTATTTAGAGACTACGAGCATTTAAGGTAGCTTTTTGGCGTTTTTACTAGAATTTTTGTACATTTGGCAACATTATGAGAATTCATGTTTATAAGTCCCGAAGTGTAATTTGCAACTTTACAGGTTTGTAGGTTTTAGCAGTATTTTTGCACGATCAGCGGATTATCTAAAATGTGTAAATAAGACAACTTGCCAGTGGCGAATAAGATAGGCAGACATTAAATTTTAGAAGTCCATGAATTTTAAATTATACCAATAGATTTATTTCCAAAACACTCAGCTTTTGTCTAATTTCTAATTTAGCCGTCTTTGTATCTTTTACGGTATACAAAGCCTCTCATGTGCCAGAAATTTTGATATTCAAATGTAATGTG
>VTPC01090299.1:164169-254028 GCA_011009095.1 Ignelater luminosus
ATCGGGAAGCTATTATTTGTCATTTGTAAATGTAAGTGTATTTGCCATAACCTGTACAACCTCAGCCGGAATGGCCTCAGTCCCCACCGCCTTATTTCTTCTTAGTTTACTCGCAGCCAGAGTTATCTCTTCTTTTGATATTGTCCCATTCAACTCATAAGAGTTTTCGGGTTCTTGAGAGACATATTTCTCCCATTTATATTCTTTGTCTTTAGGGAATAAATTCGTAATCTGGCGATTAAACTCCCTACCATCTAGGGTTGTTTTAGGTTGTAGATTAAGCTTGCCTCCCACAATCTTGTAACCATCACCTCAGATGTTAGTCTCGATTTCATTACAGACGGGCTTTTGAACAATTAACATTACACTTTAAGCATAGCTTTGTTTGTCTGGTTTTCTTTTAGGAGGTAGTTTGCAGTGTGTCTCCAAAAAGTATCCCTAGAAATAAGTGAGGGACTTCGTCCTGCATTAACATTCCTGATCAAATTAAATAAGATGACGACTCGGCCGACGTCCTTCATTAACCTTCTTCATAGAGCTAAATGTCATAACTCATAACACTTTGGGGTACGTATACTGTATTTAAGTGGGACATAATGTAGAGAAAAAAAATATTTATCTGTTTGTCTTCAATCTTCGCACACTGGATACATTTTTTAGAAAACACTAATAGCTTTCTTACGACATGGGAACTCGTCTTCCAATAAGCCGTAAAAGAGGTACAATACGATGACGATTTGGGCTATGGTCTGTATTAATTTCCTTAAATGTCATAATGGCTCGGGCCACCTTCGGTGGCCCCTAGTCGGGCTTTCCCCTCCAGCAACCTTAAAAGAGTAAAATGTCACTAAGGTTCGGGCTCCGCCTTCAAACGAACGATCTTCGGTGCCGCCTGATCGGACTTTCTTTTTTTTCTTCTTATGCTTATTTATTAATGGATGTTTGCGATCATATTAGACATCAGTTTTCTGTCTCTTGCGATGTGTAACAACTCTCCTGCATCTCTTGTTCCGGCCCATTGTTTGACGTTACGTAACCATGACACTTTTTTCCGATCAATTCTTCTCCTTTCCTCGATTTTCCCTTCGATTATTAATTGCAAGAATTGGTATTTTTCGTTGCGCATTATATGCCAGGTATGCCGTCTTTCTTCCTTTAATGTTTAGTAATAATTGACGGTGGATTTCCATCATTCTCAGCACTTCCTCGTTCGTTTTTCTTGCTGTCGATGGTATTTTAAGTATCCTTCGGTAGAACCACATTTTAAACACCTCCAGCTTGTTCACTGTTTCTATTTCTAGAGTCCAGCTTTCCACACCGTAAAGAAGCACGGACCAGACAACATTTAACAAATCTAACCTTAAGGCCGGGGTCAAAGTCTGTGTTTGTAAGTACCTTCTTGAATCGTATTAATGCGCTTCGTGCTTTTTCTATTCTGCTCTTTATTTCCATATCAGACGTTCAGTCTTCACCCGGCCATGTTCCCAGGTAATTAAATTTGTGTACTCTATCGATTCGCTGATTTCCACATAGTAGTCGTGAATCTCTTAACTCGTCTAGATCGCGGATAATTATCATAAATTTTGTCTTTGTAATGTTGATGTTAAGACCCATCTTTCTACTTTGCTCGCCGACTACATACTGAAAGTCATTTATATTGTCAACAATTAATACTGTCTGCACGACGTATATTGTTGATGCAAACGCCATTTACTTTAATGCCTAGTTCACATTCTTCCAGTGCCTCTTGAAAGATGTTTTCTCAGTACAAATTGAATGGTAGTGGACAGAGGACGCATCCTTGTCTTACACCTCTATGGATTTTTTGTGCTGTTGTGACTTCACTGCCTACACTTACTTTTGCGGTTTGGTTCCAGTATAAGTTTTCTATACAACAAATGTCTCTTTAGCCAATATCTATTCGTTTTGAGTATTTCCATAAGTTTTTGATGCTGGACCTTGTCCAAGGCTTTCTCATAGTCTATGAAACACAGTACAACATATTTTCTTTGGTCGTAGCAATTCTGGATTAGCACTAATGTTGCGACTATTGCTTCCCTAGTTCCCATGGCCTGTCTGAAGCCAAATTGAGAGTTTCCGATGTTTTTGTGAAATTTTTTTGAAATCCTATAATGGATGATTTGCAGAAATATCTTTTTGCATTACTTTTTTTAGTAGGCCATTGGGAGGGAAATTTTCCTGTCTCGTAGATCTTATTTAATTAATTCTGCTGGGATTTCATCTGGGCCAGTTGCTTTGTTGTCTTTTGATTTCCGTATTTCCCTTTCAATTTCCTCTTTTGTGATGGAAGGCCCCTTTAGTTCGTCTTCTGTCTTCTTCTTAATTTGCTTGCGGTCTTCTGAAAAGAGGTTGCCAATGTATGTCTTCCATATGATTTTCTTTTGTTGGTTGTCGTCAGCACGCTCTCCTTCATCGTTTTCTAGTCTGGAAGATTTTTTTTTTGGTATACTCCCGCTGTTTCTTTAAGCTTTTTCTGTAGATTGAAGTCATCGTACACCACCTGTAATCTCTCTAGCTCTTCACATTGTCTATCCAGCCACTCGGTTTTAGCTTTTCTTATTTTTAACCGAATTGTTTTTTGTATTTCTTTCTATTTCTTAAGCTGACCTTGGCATTCTCTACGTCTTTCAAATAATGGTAGAATTTCATCTGTCATCAGCTCTGCTTTTTATCTTTCTGTTTGTAATCTATTTCGTCTTTTGCAGTGATTATCATAATGTTTTTCATTTCTTCCCTTAGACTTATCAGGTTTTCTCCTTTTTCAAATTTGTCCTCAACCGATATCTTCACTTTTAAGTTAATTTCTTCGCTAACTACATTTATAAGGTCTGTTTGTTTTAATTTTTCACATGCAATTCGTCTTTGGGGTGGATTTCTCTCTAGACGTGCTAGTTTTATTTTAAACGATGCTACCAGCACCAGATGATCAGAAGTGGCTTCTGGGTAGGTAGACGCTCTTGATATCGTTGTTCCGAAGCGCTTGTTGATTAAGATGTAGTCAATCGGATTTCGAATTGTGTTTTCTGTACTGTCGGCTGGAGATTTCCACGTTGGAACCATGTGCTAGTTACTTTCATGTTTTCTTCTTGGCAGAACTCGAGGAGGCGGTCACCTCTCTCATTTTTCATTCTTCGACCGCGCGATTCAACTAGGTCTTCGAATCTTTCTTTCAGCAGTTTTGAGTTGAATCTTCCATTATTATATTTATCTCAGGCTGCTTAACATTTTTTAATAATTGCTTGATTCCATTGTAGAACTTTTCAACTTCTTCTTCTTCTGAATCTGCTGTTGGCGT
The DNA here is from genome assembly GCA_011009095.1 of Ignelater luminosus. NCBI lineage: Eukaryota > Metazoa > Arthropoda > Insecta > Coleoptera > Elateridae > Ignelater > Ignelater luminosus. The sequence goes on from VTPC01090299.1 coordinate 167,486, forward strand.
ATACACCTGGATGATGTTAACGTTTACTGGTTTGGCAGTAAGTTTGAGTATGAAAAAAGTCTGTTACAGATTTTGAGAATTTTTCAGAGACTAATATTCCAACATCTTTTCTATGATTTTTGTGTTGATTGCCTCAGTAATACAATCCCTGTCAAGGTAGAGCACATTTCAGCGTCGGCCACCACGTCTCTGCAACACCCAGAAGACAGTCTCCTCTGATTTTCTTGGGAAAAAACTGTAAGGAGTGACGGAGGTGGTTTCTCCTCGACTTCCTCCATTTGATGGGAATTACATTTCCTTAATTAATGTGCGTCAGCAAAAGTTGCTGTTATCCCGCTTCGGACTCTACCCTCTATTAACCTTCTTAAGACAGCTGAATTTCACTAGGGCTTGGGCTCCACGCTCGAACAGGCGATCTTCGGTGACTCGTGTTCAAGCTTTGTCCGTCGTTAACTTACCCTCCAATATAGCATTGACTTTTCGTACGATCAGTATAGTGCCACGGATTATTTTATAATTATTTAGAGGCTACGAGCATTTAAGATAGCTTTTTGGCATTAAATTTTAGAAGTCCATGAATTTTAAATTATACCAATAGATTTATTTCCAAAACACTCAGCTTTTGTCTAATTTCTAATTTAGTCGTCTTTGTATCTTTTACGGTATACAAAGCCTCTCATGTGCCAGAAATTTTGATATTCAAATGTAATGTGCAGATTCTTTGTTCAATTATAAAAGTCTGACCTAGATTTCTCCCCTCTCTTCCTCCCCCATCATGCATTTCTGGAATTATTGATTAAATTTATCAATACTAATTTATCTTTTACATGTTTAGACCTTCAAAAGTAGATTTTAAGCAAAAAATATATAATTATCAAAATGAATTTATTAAATTAGTGAGTTACAATTAATTGTTTAGAAACTAAAGGAAAAATAGCAGAGTTGAAACGTAAGATCTATTTTTTTTGGTTAATATATTGGTAATAGGAAAAAGTTTGAAACTTTTTTAAAGTTTTTCACCTTTGCCTTCGATTCACTTTATGTTTTACTGACTGCATTTCTTCTGTAAGTTAAAAGAATTTCGTCTCAAAGGGGAAGCAAAGTTCAAAAGGAAAGAAGATTAACTTTAGCAGCAAGGAGATAAGAATTTTTTCCTTTATTTTTCTTAGCGTATGCATAACGAAATAGAATAGTTTTCTTTTAGTCTTTCTCTCTTTTCAACTTTTCTGTAGTTTTATAGAAATAAAGTAGCAATATTCGATATAAACTTAAACTACTTTGATGTTCTGTGTAGTTTTATAACACTGATATTGAAATATTGAATTTGTGAGTTCTTGATTTTCAATACTTGTCAATTCTCATGGCATTCTCGTCGAATAAATAATATTTTTGGTTGTAGATTTTTTTTGTTTGTATATTTCGGTATTTTTTGCTATAGTACACACACATAAAGGCACAAATTAATTAAAACCAAAGACTGCAGTAGAATATCTAAGCCAATTCTGGATCAATTTGATTTCCAAATAAATTGAATTGAAATCTGCTTTTTGTTTAAACATAAATCAAATAATGACAAGCAACTATCTTACATCTCACAATTAAAGTTGCAGCAATAATAATAAATTCAATATTAAATCTAATAAATTCGTAAATGGCAATAAAGTGTGTACGTGTAATTTAAAAATTGTAGGAGTAGCTATAATCATTATTTATTTTTTCATTTACTGGTAATACGCACTTGTCAATCAAAATTATATTTTAATTATTTTTCGATAAATTTTAGTGTTAAGTGGATATGTCACATTAATTTAAATTACACTCGAACCCATTAGCAGGCTGGTTTATATATACATACACACTTTATTACTTAAATGCTCATTATGCAGGTAACGTTAATAAAAATCCCTTGTTTATATTTTATGTATAATATCAACAAATGTGGGCGCAATATAATACGCGTGTGTATTATTAAAAAAGGAATCCACCCACATTTTAATAAATTAATTTACCACTAATAATATTTACAGCACGCGCGTTGTTTTTATATTTGTACATGAACGCAAAAAGGGGATGGTTAATTTCGAAAGTATTGCAATAAAAATTAAATTAATAATGATAATTGAGTATAGATAAACAAAAAGGGGGTAGAAAAAAGAGAAGAAGCATAAAAATGCAATTAACCTCGAAATGTCAATCTTGTTCTAGTTTTGTGCAAAAATGGATGGGGGTAAAATGGGATCCAGGCCAAAACGGGATTATAGGTCAGGGCTGGCACGCCCTAGGGGGAATCACAAACCACTATCCTATATAATATTTTAGGGTAACTCAACTAACTTCATCTTCGATAAATATTAGAAAACATTGCAATTCCATTAAAACATTAATAGTTATGTAGAGAGATTTTATACGAAACAACTTTTTACTTGCCCTTCTGGCGTATTGCAGATTTGCTAGGTGCGGAAATTTCCTTTGGATGCTTGCCAAAAAGTTGGCCTAGAAATTGGTATTCAAATACAGTAATCACCCTCATTTTGTGTAGTATTGATTTTAAATGTAATTACTTAGAGAGCTGAAAAATTCCTATTTATTAATTAGAATTTCCGTATAGCAGCTTTTTCTCTTTTTTTAAAGGTAAATTTTGAAAGGCTCACTTAGATTTTTAAATTGTAAATTTGTATACGCCAAAGTTACTAAATAAGTGGGTAAGTAGGTAAATCTACGTATTCACAGTTACTTAGGAATCAGTAAATACCAGTTTGTAACACTAATTTTAGATATTATGCTTCCAAATTTGGTTTTGTTATTCAAATTTAAATATCAAGGAAAGAAAAGGAAACGAAAACTTTACAATGCGATAGCGTGGATTTCGATTAAATTTAAAAAGAGTAGATGATACAATTTTAAAAAGTCAGTTCATAAAAATAAAAAAAAAGCGACGGACGACGCGAAAAAAGATGACAAAGAAAAACGTTAACCAATAATAACGTTGACATGTAAAAATGTTGACCTACATGAGGGTAAACCTACTATAGAAATTTTTCAACCCACAAAAATGTCGACCTGTAAAAAAACTCCATCAACAAACATGTAGACCGAGTGTGTAACAAAGGTCGCTGTAACAATAATGGAAATTCAGGAAGAAAAACGTGCCTATAGAAAAGCTTTAATCTATTGAAAGCTCACGAGAAATAAAATTTTTTTTATATTTTACACAAGATAAAAATTTGGGATACTGATAAGAAGCTTTTAGGGTGGGTTAAAATTGTGTTTATTACATAACAGGTGATTAGCGAAAGTGTATTTGAGTTCATCTTATTTTTTCTTTATATAGTGCTTCTTGATGTAATTTACATAGTCGTGACCTGACAATTAGGCGCACCGCATTCTCTAGGTTAAATGTTCATGCGTTAGTTATTTGATTCTGCAAGTCAGATTTGTATTTGTAAATAGAATTTTTGATATACCCTGCTGTCTTTTTTTTTTATAAAAGTGAGTCAGTTATATTCTAAAATTCCAATTCCCAAACATAAACATTCGATGATTATCTTTAGAGATGTTATTTTGGTGTCATCTTTAAAAATTAGTAAAGACGAAGATTGAAACCACCAAAGGTAAGGTTTTTCATAACAAACTTTTATAAGCTATTTAGGGAAGGTTCCTTGATAATGAGTATCTTCGCCTAGAATCTAAAGCTTTGACGTTAGACACTTGGAAAATACATAGACTCATAATAAGACCAGGATTATGACTCACGTCGTCTTGGCTTTAAAAGAGACAATTTTCGTCGTCAAGAAATAAATGCAAACAGATTTCAAGTTCTTTCAATTTTAACATCTGCTGAATCTTTCTTCCTTTTGGACTGTCTGCCCTAAAACAATTTTTTGATTCCAACATAAACATTGCCTTCGATTTTTCTTCTACCTAAGATAGGTCTTGAGAGTATTGCTTTTGAAAAATTATTTCTATCCTCAACTTGCTTTTGACATTTTGGACTTTGTTCTTGACGCATCTATCTTTTTTTGGTAGCTGATCCTTGATACTAACTTTACTGCTTTTTGACAATATCCAGTACTAGTTTTGAGTATAAATTAAAATAATTGCACAGTGGCCTCTATAAGCAAATTTTAATGTTGAAAAGCATTTTGGGCTTCGTTCTTATTGCATCTGTATTTTTGGTAGCTGATGCTAGATCCTAATTCTACTGTTTTTCGACGATATTCAGTATAAATCACAATAATCTCGAAGTGAACTCTGTAAGCAAATTCCAAAGTGATACCCATTTTGGACTTTGCTTTCGCTGCATCTGCCTTTTTTGGTAGCTAATCCCAGATATCCTAGATACTAACTTCACTGTTTTCTGGCAGTATCCAGTACTACCTCCTGAATATAAATGAGAATAATCTCACAGCGAACTCTATCGGCAGCTCTTAATGTTGATAACCACTTTGGACTTCGTCCTTGGTGCATTTTCCTCATTTGGTGTTTGATTGTAGCTCCTAGTTTTACTGCTTTTTGGCAATGTCTAGTACTAGAGTTTGAGTATAAATTAGGATAATTGCACAATAAACTCTGTAAGCAAATTTCAATGTTGATAACCATTTTGGACTTCGTTTTTGCTCTATTTTCCTCTTTTGGTGTTTGATTGTAGCTCTTAATTCTACTGCTTTTTGACAATAGATAGTACTACATTTTGTGTATAAATCGGAATAATTGGGCAATGAACTCTATAAGCAAATTTCAATGTTAATAACCATTTTGGACTTTGTTCTTGCTGCATTTTCCTTTTTTGGTGTTTAATTGTAGAAATTAGTTTTGCTGCTTTTTGGCAATATCTGGTACTACATTTTGAGTATAAATCAGGATAATTGCACAATAAACTCTATAATCAAATTTTAATGTTGATAATCATTTTGGACTTAGTTCTTGCTTTATTTGACATTTTTGGTGTTTCATTCTAGATGGCTCTGATTCTTTTTAAGAATGTCTAGTGCTACCTTTTCAGTACTGCTTAGAATAATCTTACAGTAGATTAATCAAGCAAATCTTAGTGTTTATAGCCATTTTAGACTCAGTTCCTACTGCGTCTGCTCGTTTTGGTAGTTGGTCCTACATTACCTTGCTTCTTTTTGAGAATGTCTAGTGCTACATTTTGGATACTGCTTAGAAGAATCTTACAGTAAATTCATTAAGCAAAGTTGAGTGTTGATAACCATTGTGGACTTAGTTCTTGTAGCTTCTGCTCTTTTTGCTGTTTGATTCTAGATAACTCTGATTCTCTTTGAGAATGTCTAGTGCTATCGTTTGGGTATTACGTAGAAGAATCTTACAGTGAACTCAATAAGCAGATTTTGCTGTTGATAACCATTTTGGATTTGTTGTCTCTGACTTTTTTGATGTCTGATGCTAAGATAACTCTGCTGCATCTTGACAATGTTTAGTACCATCTTCTGGGTACAAACTAAAAGAGTTTTACGGTGAACTCAATAAGCGAGTTTTAATAGTCATTTTAAACTTAGTTCTTGCCATATCTGACTTTTTTGGTGTTCGATCCTAGATAACTCTGCTCCATTTTGACAATGTTTAGTACTATCTTTTGGGTACAAACTAGACGATTTCTACAGTGAACTTAATAAGAAAACTTTACTGTTGATAACAATTTTGGACTTAGTTCTTGTTGTATCTGACTTTTTTGATGTTTGATGCTGGATAACTCAGCTGCATTTGACAATGTTCGGTACTACCTTTTGTGTACAAACTACAAGAGTCTTTTACTACACTCATAAACCAAATTTGACGGTTGATAGGCATTTTGGACTTAGTTTTCTTGCATCTGCCTTTTTTGGCATTAGATCCTAGGTAACTCTGCTGCATTTTCACAATGTCAATGACAATTACCGTTTGGGTACAAACTAGAAGAGTTTTACAGTAAACAATTAGCAAATTTTGGTGTTGATAATCATTTTGGACTTAGTTCTTGCCATGTCTGGCTTTTTCGGTGTTTGATCATAAATAACTCTGTTGCTTTTTGACAATGTTTAGTGCTATATTTTCGATATAAACTAAAAGAATTTTACAGCGAATTCAATTTTGATGTTGATAACTATTTTGGACTTAGTTCTTATGACAGTGTTTAGTACTACCTTTTAGGTACAAACTGCAAGAATCTTTTACTGAACTCATAAATCAGATTTAACCATTGATTGCCATTTTGGACTTGGTTTTTGCTGCATCTGGTGTTTTTGGTAATTGATCCTAGACAACTTTGTCACTTTTTGGCAAAGTCTACTTTTACCTTTAGGAAAAATTAGAATAATCCTGCAGTGAGCTCAAAAAATCAAATGTCGACCTATCTCGGTATCACTTTAAGTGACTTCTAACGTTCTTTCCACTTTGCTGCTGTAGAACATAAAACAGTATTCAGGATTAGAAGTAGATTCAATACAACCTGTTTTTGGTAAGCATTTGAGATTAGTTTCTGTTGCATCTGCCTTTTTTGGTAGCTGATTCTAGATCTTCATTCTGCTGCTGTTTGGCTATGCCTACTGATACCTTTTGGATATAGCTAATAATCATACAGTGAGATCAATAAGCAAAATCTTGATCAGTCTTGGTGTTTCTTTAACTGACTTCTAAGTTTCTTTCCACTTTGTTGCTGTAGACGGCAAGACAGTATTGAGAATTAGAAGCAAATTCAATGCAATTTACTGTTGATAACCATTTTGGACTCAATGTTTGCTACATTTGATCCTAGATAAAATTGTTCTTTTTTGATAAAGTTTGTTACTACCGTTCGGATATAAATTACAATAATTGTGCGGTGCACTCAATAAGCCAATCTTGTTCAGTCTTGGTATTACTTTAACTTACTTCTAGCGTTCTTTCGGTTTTTGGAGCAAAAATAATTTGGTTAAAAGTTCAGATACAGATCGAGTATTGCAATATCTTGGGCTTCTTTGAATGTAACGGCCTCTGAAACATTTCGAGTTCGTTGGACGTTACAAGTTGATCCCGTTTTTCAATCCAGTTTTTTTTGCCTTTCAGCCAAAATTTCAAGCCGTTTTCGAGCTTCGTCCATTTGTACTATGATACAAAGCTCTGTGTGCAACACAAAAAATCTTTACATTTTTTTGTTTTTGCAAATCTGTTTGAGACAATTTACGCAGTCATTATTAGGGCTTTAGGGCCTAAATTAGATTGAATTGGTTGAATTTGTTTCTAGCAAAATAAAATAGATAACGTACCAAAAACGAAAGCTCATGAAGTAGCGGAATCATTTTGAATCGTTTTCACCATTTCGAACCCAAGAATCACTACCATAATGAGACTTTTGCTCATGATATTATAAGATAGCGCACTATCGTTAGTACACCTTTTCGACTACATCTCAGTCCAGGCGAATTAAAGAACCAAAACCAAAAGGCAAGAAGTAGCCCAAACTATTCGTTATTGGTTGTAAATGACAGTCACGGAATTCTTCGTTTTGAAAACTAAAGGCCATGAGTTGGCACATTGATACCCGCGTGCTTCTATTCTAATCCAAGAAGATTTCCAGAATGAGATTTTAATATGCAAGCAATGTGTTTTTAATTTTTATTGATTAGAACATAAGTTTTTTTTATTAAGGCTTAGCGAGAAGAGTTTTTGAAAATGATTTTTAGATCAGAGAAGAAATTCCGTCTCTGTATTTAGATCTAAAAGTAAATTTAATGCTATTTGCTGACTATAACCATTTTGGACTCAATCGGACGTTTTTGATATTTAGTCCTAGATATCATGTTTTGACAAAGTCTGCTACTCAATGGTTTATAGTTTAAAGTTAAAATGATCTGATATGACTGCATATAACACCCAAAAGGAGATTTTTCCTAGTAATGTAAAAAATGCCTTTTGAACATTCTTCAGTTTTGTTTTATACCTTCAGGAAGTTAGCTAGGAACGTTCCAAGTTCTTAGGTAGTTCTTTAGAATCATCACCAAGACTGTAGATGGGGAAGATCAAGGTTTTTTCCAAAAAGGTGCCCTTCTAGCATTTTGATTTTTTGCTACCATGGCATGTACATAAGAATCTTCTTAGGAAACAAGGAGTTAGAGACTTCTCCAACCAAAGTCTTCAAAGAGTGGATTGAACCAGAGTCTTTTGCTAAAGTAAAGAAGGCGTTTGCACGTCTCCCGCCGGTTCTGCTGGATTTGTAAAGGTAATCAAGAAAATCCAAAAATTTTTTGTCTGATTTTTTCTCTATATTTTGAAGCAAACATTTGAATTTTATTGTCCTTAATATTGCCTCTTTCTTAATTCTTTAAGAGTAGTCCCATGATAACATATTGGCTATCAAACATGTTTTAGATAAAGTAACCTTCTAGAGATTATCTATAGGGTCTTTCTACTGTATTGAGTCTTTGAACGTCTGGATTACGCTAAGTTATTATATCACCTTTTTTCAGTTTTAATTTCTGAACTGTAGTACCTTTAGTGTAGACATAAAAACGATCCGTGAAATTTTGGTAAGTTCTCCTTCTCATTTTATTGACTTTCTTGCACTGGCGAATCCAGACTTCCATTTTGGGGGGGGGGGTTCGCGGAGTTATTTTTGTAACGTGGGTGGGGGGGGGGGGGGGTGCATAACCGAACATTAAAAAACATTTTATATTTATATAATCTATTTAGATGATAAATTCAACTTGTCTTTTAGAACTTTTCGCAAATCTTGTAATAATTTTGTCCACGTCAAGCTGAATCTGGCGGTGAATATGCAGCAAAGGAGGGGGGGTCATGACTCCCATGACCCCTCCCCTGAATCCGCGCCTGCTTTCTTGGCCAATTTTGCTTTGCTATTCTATTTTACCAAGCAAAACAAACAGTTGCTGTTATTACTGTTGCAATGATTTTTACCATAACTGCAATTCCATTTTGTTTAATTTATTGTCTGAATTATCTTTTGACTAAAGAAGACTAGTACATATAAAAAAAATCTGATTTTGCATAAGGACTTATAAAACGGAAGATTAAATTGTTTATGATGGTTAATTTAAGAAAGAAAATCAAAAGAATGTCTAGAAACAATCGATCAAACAAAAGAAGTTATAAAATACAGTCTTTGTCGAATGGGGATGATATGCGTGTTGCAAACACTTCCATCATTTAAGTTTTAAGTATGCAAAGAAACTATTTTTTAGATTAACTAAAACAAAAAAGAAATCCCCATCAAATATTATCATTGAAAGTGGAATGTAAACAAAGAAATCGTAGCGAACGTAAATAACAAATGATTTATAATTTAAAAAGAAAATAGTGACTGTCTTTTATTCTGTAATAATCTCTTCCACTGCATACTACAAAATTAATTAAGCTTTCTTCAATAATTCTATAAAGTTGTTTGTTTAGATAAACAGTTGAAGGTTACGTACATAAATTCACCCTCACTTTTACTCTTATCCCCGTTTTAACCTTTTACGCATGTCTCCTGTATTTGTGGTTTGCACTTGTCGGTGTACGAGGATGGAAAACGTGAAAAATGGATTAGATAGGAGACAAACACTATCCTTGTACTAAAAACCCTTTACTGTTTACCCCCGTTCTTTCATGCAATCAATTTTAAAGTCTACTAGATTAAAAATTCAAACAAAATCCTTCATGTTTTTGTTTTATTAAATATTGAGCTAATATCCGGCATATTACTGCAATAAATTAATAATGATGGGGTGTAGTCTACACATTACAAAAGTAGATACCCTGAACTATCATTTCACTGCATAGAAGCCAAGGCCGAAGTCGGCACGTGGATGCGCTTGGTGACCTAATTTGACCATACGGGAAAATACGAGGACAACCGAGAAAGACTGATCAATACTTGAAAGCGAGCGTACTATAAAGTAATGTCTTTGTTCCACTTTAGTCGGTTTAACCGGATGGGAAGTTTATGCGTGGATTTTAAGTGGCGCCTTTTTTTTATTAAATTCAATCACAAAATAATAATTTCCAGTGCGTCTTTTTCGGTTTAATCGTGTGATGTGAATATAGTACTGCAGAGATTATCGTTTGTTTTTTTGTCGAGATACTTGAAAGAAATTATTGGTGAAATGACAAAAGATGATCAAAATGAGTTTTTCTTTTTTCTTTGTTTTCTATATTATTATAAATTTGTGAAGGAAGTATAGAAAAATTAAAAACGAGTGGGATTTGAGTGAAGAAAAGATTTCAAGTGTTGTACTGACGAAACCACCACCCAATCTTGTTTTGATGAAATTATAGTTTGCTACATCGTTTCGATAGGATTCTTTTGAAATTTTGTTACAAAACCGTTTCCATTGAGTACATGTGACTAATCAGATCGATCGATTTAAACTTATAATGGACATTGAATTGGTACACAAACATCGACGACCGCATTCCACCGCGAATTGCATTGCGCAACAATGTAACACAGCAGGACACGTGTAGTGAGGTCATCGAACTGCCACGTGTCCTGGCAAGACAAAGAGGAAGATATTGCAGTATCTCTCGCTCTGCGCCGTAATAAAACAAACTCTCAAACTTTCTCACAGCGATAGAGAGGCTTAATTTAGTGCGCACTTCGTCACAGTCTAACCCACGGAAGCCACTCTTTCGCAAGGAGTGGGGAGGGTGAATTCGACCAATGCGGCGTTCTAATAGAATTCCCCACTCTGGAAGACCTGCGGTGAGTTTGTGAAAATTCCTGGCTTCTTATTCCTGCAGATATCGGCGAAGTGAGTGTGTGAAAAGTAGTTTCCCGGGTTTCTTTGTGTACTCTTAAGAGATATTACTTCTGTGTAAGTCTTGTGCACTGTTTTGTTCTATTGGTTTTTAATTTTAATTTTAATTTGCACAATTTTATTTAAAGTTTGGTTTTTAATTTTAATCGAAAGACGCTTTATGATGACTTAACCGCGACCTACTTTCGCGACTTCCGCATTGCAAGCGAGACGGCCATCTTGTTCAGCTACTTTTGCAAAGCAGCACACATACATATATATACACACAACGGTTTCTGTTCGTCGGTTTTGCATCACGCGCGTTTTGTTTCTGTGACGCAACGCAAGTTTTTCAACGAAATAATGAAATATCTTCCAAGTATTCCTTTTAGTATGGGTGAAAATCATTTCGTGATTTTAATGTGCAGTGACAATTGGTTTTTTTTAGATGACGTCAGGATAGTAGTGCTCCGCGATAATTTTAGTTCTGATGCTGGTATTCGTGGAATACGCACTGCTGACGTTGAACTGCGCAATATTTCAAAAGTCGACTATTTCAACGGTTTATTGGAAATTCAACGCCTACATTGTTGAACTTTTTTAAATTTGAAATCGGTTGTTGCTAACCCAACTTAATAATTAAAATTTTATTAGAAATTAAATTCGTTTGTGTGGTTTTTTTTGATTTGTTCGTGTTTTCGGGCGTTGTTTTATTAAGAGCTTGTTTTTTTTTTGTTTTGTTTTTTTGAATTTTTCCCAAGCCTACCAAGTTGGATAAGAAGAAATCCGATGGGTGAACAGGGGAGAGGAAGTAGGCTTACTTAAATTTAAATTAGTCAGTCTTTTTCTCTCTCCTATTAATCCATTAGAAGTGCTGCAAAAGAAGTTTTTTAATTGATGAGTTACTTATAATTAATTCAACGATAATTATAACGAATATTTCGTTAAAAGAGTGCAAGTATCTTGATGTGATTTTGTTATAAATATTCTTATATTATGTGTGTAGTTTAGTTTGTATGTTTAAATGTTTTATAGAAACAGATTTTGTATACTAATGAGGATATTGAGAAGTGTTTTCTAGATTTCTCTGTTTTTTTAAATGTTTGCGTATCCGCTTCATTAAAAGTAAAACAGATTTCTCTAGAACTGCATGTTGTTTGTTGTATGTAAAACTTGAAGAGAAGTTAAAAAATAAAAGTTTTATTTATACCTACTATTTCATAATAATTGTTTGTTGTTCACGTGTTAATTTTTTTATTTTTTGTACCTCTTTGTTCTCTAGTCAAGGTGTCCTTCATCATAACAAGTTTTTTTTTTATTATTACTGCATGTTTTGATATAACCAATCTCTCTCTTTGTCGTTAGAAATAAATAAAAAAGAAAAGAAAAAAAAATCATCCATCCAATCGGCCATTTATTACTTTTACTTTTCGAAACGGCGTAGTATTTTTGTCTAGCGTATCATCGTACTAGAAATGGCGTCCCCTTGCTTTTCGAGGGTTGGTCGATCCCTCACCCTTGTTTGGAACAGCCCCTTGTTGACCTTGGCCCTTTAGGGGAGGGACACACGGTCTTTGTGGAGGCGTCTGTTTGGGTTGCATGAAGTAGGAATTAGTAGCCATTGATTTTTAACATTGCACTTAAAAAATAATAAATTTGAAGGTTACATTATAAACATATTCTAAATCTAGAATTGCATACAAATATTTTTTAAATACAATTAGATAAAAGATAATTTATCTCCTTTTTAAGATGGTTTTGAAATAAGTTGACAACATTGAGAAATTTTAGAATCGTTAAGTGGAACCTTCAAACTTTCAACTTCGTGTCGAAAAATATTTCTACAGCTAGAACTAGGACTAGCACACGGATAACATTGAGATCGCATTAGTTGGCTGTGAGAGATATTCGGAGTTTGGCCGGGCCAATGAGAAGGCAGTGTTTGCGGCCCTGGCACTCCCAAACTTTCCATAGCAACAAGGTCTGTCACGCACCAGGGCCTGCTGCAAATTCTACTTCCTGCAAGTTAGATAATGCGTAAACCGTTAAAACAACTTTTTGGCGGTTTGGCATTAGTCAATGCCAGGTCATATCTTTTTCAAGAATTTTAAAAGATTATCGCATGTGAATATTATTATGGTGTGTTGTGTGTATTTTATTTGTGTGTTTTGTGTGTACGAGTGTACAACCGTCATTGCATACTCTTGTCGGCAATTTTATCTTATTTACGTTATAATTTCATGAATAAACGTGTAGTAAATATTGAGAGTTGTTTAAACATTCCGAAGGAAAAAAAATAGATAATTTGATAGCGTCAAGTTGCTTCTTCCTTTCATTTTAATTTTGTCGCTTCAATTATTATTTAAATTCTTGTTGCCAGGTACTAGAAATAGGTTATCTAGTAAATAGATTTCCTGTAGAAAATGGCGAAACCAAAGCACGTGTTCGTCCAAGTAGATTAATGTAATAATAATAATAATAAATTAAACGTTTTTTTAATCAAGCATGATGTTTAATTAATTAGAAGATGTTCCAAACAACTTCATTTGCAATTTTTAAGGTTCTAGCTTTTCAGAGAAAAAAACGTTTAATGAAAGTTTTATTTCTAATTAAACCAGCAAGGTTACTTTCAAATAATGAATTTAATTAGAATTAATCATTCAGCTTTTATATTGAAATATTCACAAATGTGTGCGTTGCCAAAGTTTAATTATGAGATTTATATAGTCATTAACTACGAATGTTCCCATGAGAACTAAACACGTCGCCATTTTATGATTAGGTAACTATCTTGGTTAAAATTACGGGATATCCAAATTGCCGTTAAAATTGAAGAAAAATTTATTTCGCATCATTTCCATTTGTTTTGTTTCATTATTCTCTGTGATAAAAGGAAGGAATAATTATTTTTAATATAGGAATTTTTAGGCCTAAAATTCTAATAAAGGAGAGACGTGCAGAAATGGAAAGAAAAAATAAGTGTGCAATTTATGCCGTCGCCCGTCGTAAAGAATTTTCAATTTTTATTCAAAAACTTGGAAATATTTTCTTTATTTAAAAAATTTATAAATTATTTCTTTTTTGTTGATTTTCAGCAGCTGATTTAAACGATGTTTTAGTGTTGACAAATTATAACCTCAAATAATTAATTGTGCACTATAATATAGTAAAGTTCAATCTTGAATTTGCAGCTTTGCAAACAAAATAAGGTTGTTGGAAAAATCTTGATCTTTCTAGATTTTAAAAATGACATTTTATAAATTCTGCAAAAACCGTTGCTCATTTCTAGAAATTCCTGCTGAGTCACTACATTTATTTAAAATCGTTACTATACCAAGAACTATTTTAATTTCCCTTCCATATCACCAAAAGTTTCTTCCTAAAAATATGATGAAACATCTAACTTGATGATTAAGCTGTTCGTATCGTTGGCTTGTGTTTTTAGATTTTTCCCTTTGATAATTTACTTTCATTTCATTTGAACTTGTAGAGAAAATTTCTCAAACATCATAACTCGGATATTTTAGCCATTAAAGGAAATCAATACAATAACTCGAATTATTACTATGATACAAATATCAGTAGAATTATCGCTTTTGTGGGCCTTATTCCTACACTTGATGGTTAATCATGCTTCACTCTTTTTGCCCGTTCTACGTTTTGTTGTTCATAAACTTTGTGCACCACATTTTTTGATAAGAATGATAATTGTAAAAACGCCGAGTTCAATCACGCCTGGCTTTTGCTCTTTTAAAAGATTTAAAAAGAAATTTTAACAAAATGAGGTAAGTTTCTATTTCAGCAATATTGAAGGCTGTCTGCACTATAAGAATACTGATGAGAGGAATAGTAAGTACCATCTTCGTGTGTCTTGATGCGTAAGCTTTTATTTTATAATTAAATAGTAGAAAAAAAAGGTAAAACGTCAAACTTTTCCAGTAGATTTTTTTATTAAAATTTGTCTTTTTTCTTCCTGAATACTAAAGTAATTTACAGTTCACATCACGAAAAAAAAAGGCCTGCGTCATCAATCACCTCCATATGAGTTCAAGATTAAAATTGTTAGTCAAATTTGCAACGGTGTTCATGTATTCGCATTTGGCGCCAAATATGAAATTTCAAATCCGATTTTTTTTCTAACCTAGAAATTAGTGACCAACCAATTTATTAGAAATAATTTCCAGTACTGAATTTGAAATAAATTATAAATCTATTTTATGTAATTTTTGCTAAATGCATCCAGAAATATTGAAATCTTTTTTCATGAAGTTTTACAACACCGTTTTTAAGTTTAATGCAATTAAAATTGCACTCAAAAGTTATTGTTGCTTGTCTATTTCTGAATAAATTAAATCTGTAAATGCCTTTCAAATTTAATTCTACTTATCAAAATTATAATGGCAGTTAATAATCTTTAATAATTACAATGTTATATCTTTATATACTCGAACGGAACCTAATATAAGAAGAAAGGAGAACTTAAACTTTCTACAAACTGAATTTATAGAGCAATATTTGCTAACACAGAAAAGTTTGGAAAAAAAGAAAAGCTGGAAAAGTTTCTGCAAATTTTTAAGAAAAACACAGATGCAATTTAGTAAATGGCTTTACTGTTTTTCAAAATATTTCCCCTTAGTATCAATACGCTTTTGCATACACCCAAACCAATTTGTCGAAGCATTTTATCTAATCTGAAGCTGGTACCTCGGAAACCAGTTGCCTAAATGCTTCAACGGCTACTCCAATCGAAGAATAACGCTGACCACGCATCTTGTTTTTGATTGTCGGGAACAAAAAGAAGTCGTTTGATGCTAAATAAGGCGAATACGAACAATGGGACATCAATTTCACTTTTTCATTGGCTAAAAAGTCGACAGTTTGTGGAGCTGTGTGGGCACTTGGATTGTCTTGGTGAAGAATTTGGATTGTTGTTTCTGATTTCATCGATGACTTCCGGCAAACAAATTGTTGTGTCCCAATCAGCGTTTACAGTTCTTCGATCTTCTAAATCTATATTTGCCACAAGTCCAGAAATACGGAAGAAACAATAAGCGATCATTTGCTACGCAAATGTGGGTTTCGACTCCCCTCGAAACATCCAAACGGTGGACTGCTGTTTAGTTTCCGGCTGGTATGAGTAGATCCAACTTTCGTCTCCAGTAACAACACATTTGAACGACCTCGATTGAATTTATTTAGCATTTCTTTGCACCAATTCGCACGATTCTTCTTTTGAGCTTTACTCAAATTATTTGGAATCCAGCTACTGCAAAGCTTCCGTATCGTTAAATGATCGTGTAAGATCGTGTGTATTGCTTTCATGTCGATGCCCAAGGTGACCCCTATGATGTACGTCACATGCCGATTTCGCTCAATCATTTCACGCACAGCATCGACGTTAGTGGCAACAACAGACGTGGATGGACGACCTTCACGAAATTCTTCACTGAGAAAAGAACGTCTACGCTCAAACTCAGCAAACCAATTATAAACAGTTTTATTCGATGGAGCTTCGACACCAAAAGCCGCATTAAGGCTTTCGATTCATTGTTTGGGTGTCAAGTTGCTTCGAAAACCGTAAAGAATCATTGCACGAAAATGTTCACGCGAGAGTTTCATTTTTTCACCAAAGCGCTATGTAAGCAGAACTAGTTAGATTGGGTGCGAACTGTCAACTGAATTATACGTGAGAAGTGACAAATTTTTCGAATTTGGCAATGGCACAACCTGACACCACCGAAAGATCCTATTCCAGAAACTTTTCCAGCAAGAACAGCACTGATTTCTATCTGTCTGACTTATCAGTGCCGTTCACATAAAAGTATAGACAATCTGTCTGTCTTAGCTACACTCATACATTTGATGACGTCAAAGTTTTCTTTCGTGATTCCAACTGTATTATAGGCATAGTACGCAATTCGATTCTTTCTTTAAAAGATAAACCAAGGCTATGGATTAACCAACAACAAAGGGAAGTTTCAATTGAGTTTCAAGAGTTCAACATCATGTAATGAAATTAAAAACTTGGTTAACAACAAAGAAATCACAATACTTTTGCTTTTATTGATTACACTCTAACGATTTTTGATTTAAAAGGTGTTTGATTGATTGATGATTATAATTAGTGACGTCAAAATGGAGTCAAAAGGTCACCTAACGTTTTTATTTAATTTAATAGCTCATTTATATTCATATTATTATATCTTCGTTATTCTTTAAGATGGTGATGTAAGATAGTAGTTATTTATTTTTTAGCGATACATATGATATTTAGCCGGGTCAATATCATCGAAAGTTTGATAAAAGTGAATTACGTTAAGATTGATTAACAGAAACATTTCAAGTGCAATTAATAATGGTATGGATTAGGAATATCTACGGTCACAATTATTTGTTTTTTTTCAACTCTTTAGGAGAATAGAAAAAATTGAAATGCTTATAAACGAGACTCTTTATTCAATCAAACAAAAATAAATCTTTTGGTAAAAATAAATACAAGAAAAGAGAAAAATACATACAGAGATACTACATGACATAAAAAATATTATAGTCTCTTCATCATCTTCAAATACATCTCTTTTCCTTTTATTTGCATTATATTCTTTAGCATATACAAGATGTTCGACAATTAGTTGGACAGCTTTATGTTCCCCATGTAAAACTGACACGAAGATATTTATCGAGGAAGATTTCTGTATGCGTAATTGCTTCTCGCGAAAGCAATTTAAGAACTTTAAATCTAGCAACATAGGACGAACATACAAACAGTAATTATGAAGATCCAGTAATCAAGCAAGCCTCACTCAAGTCTTACTCAAATTAGTCGTAAAAACTAAACTTACTATTAGTATAACTTAGTTTAAGGGGGTCACTTCCGAAAAATTGAAAAAAAATCATTTTTATTTAATTTCACTTTCCTATTCTAAATGCAAGTAGTCAGAACTATGATCCATGGCGGCGCCTTGGAAATATGAAATTGTCATTTATGTTTTGTTTTGAATGTTTACTCACTTGTGTGTTCAGGACTTTGTGTTAGCTGTAACAATGAAAGTGTCGCAACAAAACAATTTACGAGAAAGTGTCTATGCTATGCTACCTTTAATCTAAAAGGTCGGTCCTTGAAGGTGGTATAAGTTTGTCCGGCCAAACTCAGCCAGCGGGCGGGCAGGGTCCGATGGCTGGAACCTGTGCTAAAGCCAAAGAAAAAAAAGGGCCAAACAAAGGGCGTCAGGATCTAATTTTCAGTTGGCCTAAAGGAGTTAAACGTTCGACGATCCAACCGAACGTGTATAGTTCAGGGAACAAAGACAATTACCTACACTAAAGAAAAAAAAACAAACGAACCAAATACAAAAAGATATTTAATTCAACACAAGTAATTGTTAATAATAACAGGTTACTTTTGACATCTGACAAATAATAAATAAAACACATTTAATAATAATATGGATACTAACAAATCGGTTAATATTTCAATTAGTAATTGAAGATATGCCTTTGCAAGTTTAATTCGGCAGTAGGGTTGATCTTACAAGCTTTAACTTTAGCAAATTCTTTAATTAGGGATGTGTAGTCTAGAGTGGCAGCCAATGTAAATCAAATTAATGACAGATTTCTAAGTTTTGTTTGACTTATTGAACTTCTTAAGTAGTGCTATATTAATTTTAACTTGGAAAAACTCCTTTCCCCACTAGCTACAGAGACAGGGAGTGTTGATAAAATTCTCAGAGCTACAACTGTATTTGGATACAAAGTAATTAAGCTATTTTGGCACAAATAATTTAAAATATCCAAAGGTTTCAAAGTAGGAGGTGATGAGTTACAGAAAAGAATCTACCAACTCATAGAATAGGTATGGGCCGGTCAAAAAAATACCAGAAGATTGGACAAAGGCTCGCACACATCCATTGCATAAGAAGGGAGATAGATTAAAATGTGTCAGTTTTAGGGGCATTGCGTTATTGGACACCACATCCAAGATAAAGGCAAGATGATTAAGAAATAGATTAAATGCTGGATTTAGATGTAATACATAGATCTCAACTGATCAAATTTCTTATTAAAAGGAATTCAGTCCACGTGCTACAAAAATAAAGTCACTCTATTCGCACTGTTTATAGATTTCAGTCAAGCATATGACAGAGTTGACAGAGAAAAGCTGATCAAGTTGATAAAAATGACCGTAGTTAACTCGACATGTGAAATTGCGCGACGGCCAAAGATATGAGGAATTTCCAGTGAGAAAGGGACTAATATAAGACAGAGTGACCCAATATCCACAGCATTGTTCAACCTCGTTCTGGAAATGGTAGTCAGGAACAGCGGACTCAAAACAGATGAAAATGAGCACCAGTGTATAGCATACTTAGATGACTTGACAATATTATCTAAGACCAAAAAAGAGCGGAAGAGAGTGGTGAGGAGGATTGATGAAGAGGCGAACAAGTACGGTTTAGAAATAAACTTGAATATAACTAAGTAGAGCCCAGGCCCATATTAGTTCAGTCACTTCAATATTTTGGGAAATATTGAAAGATCGTAAGAGTAGTTAGCTTGCAGTATCAGAAATATCTTTTCGTAATTCTTTTATTGAAAATATCAGTGGCGTAGATTTTCTGCATAATAAAAGAAAGCTCCACCGACGCTCAATTTTACAAATTTTGCCAAAGAAATGCAAGACTTACAATCTTCTCGCAGTACTAAATACTCAATAAAACTAAAAACGGAAATAATATTTAAAAGTGCTCAATTAATTTAAAAATTGCAGACAAAAAACGTGTATTGTACTGAAGATTTTAAAACTATCGACCTCCAAAGTCAGTGTTTGTAAGAAAAATGCTTTACTTTTAAATGTTCTACTATCCCCTTGCAGTTATCAGGATATAAGATACATCCTTTATATTTTAAAAGCAATCAAAAGTAAAAGCAATGAGAGTGGACGAACTAATATCGGCTGGGACTCTATATGGTCATGAAAGCAACAGAAATAAACAAAGAAAACGAGCTAAGTGTGAACCTAGCTGATGGTAAAGAATACGAATTTGAAAGGGTGGATAAGTTTTTATACCTGGGGATGGTGACTGACAACGAAGAAAAGGAAAAGTATGAGCTGGAAGCAAGGATAGCGAAAGAAAATAAAAAGTTAGGCAGTTTAAGGTCCGAAATGAAGTCAAAGTACGTGTCCAGGAAATGCAAACTAAGAGTTTATAAACGGTAATTAGGCCCACAGTAACGTACGCTTGTGAGGCATAGGTTTTAAATAAGAAGGAGGAGGAAATGCTAGAGGGATGGAAAAGGGAAATCCTGAGAGGTATCTTTGGTGGAAAGAAGACATAAGAAGGCTGGGGAAGAAGAAATAATAAAGAGCTAATGTCGTTGTACAACGAACCCACCATCACAAGGTTCTTCAAATCGCAAAGGATTAGATGGCTAGGGTACGTCGAGAGAATGCTCAAACTGATTCTTTACAGAAGGTTAATAGACCCAAGAAGGAGAGGAAGATCGAGAAAAAGATGACGGGACAAGGCGGAGGAAGACCTGAAGTGTATTAAAGTAGAAGACTGGAAGAAAAAGGTGCTAAACAGACGGGAATGAAAGAAAATAGTGTGCCAGATCCAACACAATAGAATAATATAACTCTGACTGTAATAAAAGTGTATGATAATATTGTAATTTTGCCCTAGGCCTCTAAGGCATGTAATGCGTTAATAATAATATAGCATTTGGAATACATCAGGTAATTCTTCTTGAAGATCATTTGCATTTACATATATCTGATTCATTTTTGACCGGAAGTATTGACTGGAGACTGGTACAATAATTTTCCAGCGTTTTGTCATCTATATCGTTGAGTTTTAAAATGCCATATAAAAACTAAAAATTTTTGCTCTGGGTTTCCAGAAACGTGAATCGTTCATTCAGTTGAAAAAGTTAATTTTAAATTTATTATCCCCTGTTAACGGTTCATCGACAGCTTCTTCATAGTCCAATTGACGCTTTCCCTTCTGGCTTTAACTGTAGTTTCGGCAGGAAATTCTGTACTGCATTAAAGATTCTCTACAATCTGATTAGCAGCAATTTTCATCTGGTCATATTCAAATATCATATCAAAAGTCTTTCGGCGAGTGCTTGCCAACGATACACCTACACCAGAAACCGGAATCGAAGGGTACCGATAGCACTTAGGCAGAGGCGTAGCAGAATTTCCTAAAATCTTTTGTAAATATTAAGAAAACGGAAGAAAACCTATTTTAAGTGCTTCTAAACTTCAGGAATTGAAAAAAAAAACAACCGAAAATCGAATTGAGGTAAGTCCACGTAAGCTTGCACGCAAATTCAAGGTGTCAAAAGATACGATCTGCCGTAATTTGAAGAAAGCTGTACTAAAGAGATACCAACGTAATGTAATACCTCGATATACAGAAAAACAGCTGGAAGAAATTCCTGCAAAGTGTCGCGTACTACGTCAGAAATTTCTGAAGGGTGATATTGCCATCATTATGGACGACCAGAAATACTTTACGTTTGCCAACAGTAAAGATGTAACAAACAAAGGATTTTACACCGAGGACAAAGCAACTACACCTGCGAATGTAAAATTTATTCATAAATTGAAATTTGAGCCGAAGATAATGGCGTGGTGCGCAATATCCGGAAAAGGCTTTTCTAAGTTTTTCATACAAACCCGTAAAGGAGAAGTAATTCTAAATGATTGCCGAATGTGGTTGTTTTTATAAATAAACACCATAGAGAAGACAAAATAATCTTTTGGCCGGATCTGGCGTCATGCCATTATGCCAGAAAAACGTTGGAATGGCTGGAATCAAAAAACATACTCGTTGTGGCCAAGTGTGTAAATCCGCCTAATGTGCCTCAAGCGCGTCCAATTGAGAATTTGTGGATAATTTTATCTTCAATGGTATATGAAAATGGTTGGGAGGCAACATCGGCCGAGCAATTGAACAAATGGATCATTTGTTGCACCAAAAAAATCGACGTCAACCTGATCCGACATATGATGGAAAATGTTCGAAAGAAGTTGCAAAGAATTGAAGAGAATGGGTCTCTGACAATTTAATTAATTTTTGTTTGTATACTACATATGCATATTTTAAAATGAGCAAATAAAAATTGCTTTATGTTTATTTGATTCCCTGAAATTTGAGGTTGAATTTTGTGCCGCTATTTATGATACATACCTTAGACTCAATTCCGCACAAAACCACCCAATCCATATGCTTCTACAATAACTAGAAGTGCGAAAATTCCTTATGCAAAGTGGTTATGGTATGGGCCGGAGATCGAGTCAGGCGAGCTGCGAGGCAGCACCCAACCCAGTTTCTGGAATACCCTTGCTTCAGCCCAATTCCATTTCCAATTTTTAAAAGAACCATTTCTTTCGTACACATTGATTTAAAAATTTATTATAAGTACATAAATAATAAAAATTAATATTAAAATGATCCGCTTTACTAGGCGCAATGACGCAAAATTTCCCAGGTTCAATTCCGAGGTTTTGAAGCACCTGGCAACGCGTAGTATTTCATATGTTGAAACACGATGCTGCATCATAAGCACCGAACTTTAGTGTCTTTATATAAACAAATATGCTTTTAGAATACCTTGCCCACAGTGAGTTGTTGTAGCTCTGACTAGAGCTTTGAGTTTTCCCATGCAGACATTTTTCTAAAAGCGTTGGATGAGAAAGGTCTCTAATAATTGGCTCTAGAACTGCCATTATTTCTTTGGGTAAAAGAAAATGATTATTGTGCACATAAGTTTTTCCTTCTTGGTTTGCTTTTAAAACTTCGCACCATTCAATACTACATAGACCACCGTCTGGCTGTTCATCTGTCGAAATGAGATGGATGAACTCAGGCCACACAGCTTTTTTCATGTTGGTTAGGTCGCCAACGTTTCTTCTGATAGCCGACCTGTGATATTTTTGGATATCAAGTAATCGCTGCATCAGCGAGACGGTTTCTACCACCTATAGGTTTTCCGTCTGAAAGTCTCTTAGAGCTATATGACGCTTTTAATTTTCTTAAACGTGGCACGAATAGCACCAGCAAAGTTAGCAATACAGGTTTTTTCCTGTGCATTCTCAAACTTCTGTGGCTAACGGAAGTGTTTAGAAAAGATTTTCACGTGGACCACTTTTCCTGTATCCATACCTACCGCCCTCACCACACCATTCAGTGAAGTATGGCCTCTTTTTTGCCACGTACCATCTAGGGAGGGCACCTTAATTTATTTCACAAGCCTCTTCAACGGCAGTTTTTATCATTTCTTCACAAGCAGTTCCAGTTACTGAACCTGTCACTTTCTGGTGTAAGAAATGTTTAATTGGTGGTGGAGGCAAATTCAAAACCTGAGTTCATAATTCTCTAGTTTGATTTGTTTACCTTCGACTTCGTAAGCTACTTTTTTCGAGTTCCTCGCCTCTCCACTAGCATAAAATTTTTTACAGATAACCCTGATTGTTGACGCTAAACCGTTTTGATCCTTGCTTAGTTTAAGTTCTGCTGAGTTCCTCAACGTCAACAATATCGTACTGTTGGTTGCCTCCAAAGACAGCAAATTCATCATTACAAGAAATTTTCATTGAGGAAGCAGAAAATGGAGTCCTCTGCCTAGATGAAGTAGTACCGTTAGGCTCAGGAGTTGTGGGCTGTCCGATCGAGGCCAATATCCGAAAAATATGCATTTCACAAAAAGGCTTGTTTTTTCGGCTCTTTGGCTTCTTCATAGTTTTCGCTTTATAGAAATGAAAAATTAATTAAACAAAAGTTCAACAAGTTATAAAACCATGGAGTATAAAAGGTAATAGCAGAAAACAAGAAACTTGAAGCACAAAGTACAAAAAAACTGCAAAAATATTACTACAATTTTTTTCTCGTTGTAAAGGACAATATTTGCTAGAAACCGGACTAAGGAAACATCGGTAGACCCATCTGTTTGCCTCCCCCTATATTTCAAACATCCAAAAAATAGTCCTAAAAATTCATAAACTTTCAGATTCGCTATGACTCTCAACTTTTTGTTGATTTGTCAAATATCTTTATTTTCTCATATATTGAAAGTGTGCAAAGTTTTATCATAATGTGATCAGCAGTTCTCGAGAAAATGGGTCGTGAATTAATACCTAAAAGGCTTATAGAAGTGACCCCCTTAACAAATGTCCAAATTGTCTTCGTTAGCTTCCAGGCAGGTGGTTGCTCGCAATAGTACTGCATTATGAACATTTCTAAGCACTTGTGGACAAATTAATTGTAAACTGTCCATTGTTCAAGCTTGCAAGTCTTGTAAATCTTCCGGAGGCGTTTGGCAAACTATTTCCTTCAGAAAATCCCAGCGAAAAAATCCAAAGAATTTGAATCAGGCGTGACCACGGTATAGGGCCATTACGACCTATTCAACGCTGCGGAAAATTTTAGTTCGATTCCCTGACGTTATATAGGCATACTGAGTTGGTGTGCCATCATGCATCCAGGTTGTGCTGCATCAGTGTAGAATGAATTTTAAGTAAGGAACTTCAAAATGGAGTAGAAGGCGAAAGTCTCGAAAATCCAAACACTTCATCAGGGTAGAATCTCTAACTGGAAGAAGATTGCGGTATATATCATCCTATCAGTGAAAAGCAAAAGAAAAGTGATCTTCAGATGAGAAACGTCAAGATGGGAGTTGAAGGCAAAAGTCCCAGATTTCTCAGCAAACCTTGTCTGGGTAGAATCTCTAACTGAAAGAAGATTGCGCAGCATCTTGTTCTATCAGTGGAAAATGGAAGTGGAATGATCCCAAGTAAGAAACCATAGAATGGAGTTGAAAGAAAACCTCATCTTGATAGAATTGTTTGTCTTTGTGGAAGGTCTCTGCGGCGGAAAAGCATCGAATGAGTTTTACTAAACTCGATTCTGTCTCTGCTTGCAACCAGAAGAGGATTATTCTGCATCTCGCCCTATCAGTGGATAGTAGAAGAAGAGTGATCTTTAGGTGAAAAATCTCAAGATCGAATTGACGGCGAAGGCTTCAAAGTTCTAGCCAAATCTTGTCTGGAAAAGATGATTTGGCTCTGAGAAAGACTTTGTAGCAGAAAAGAAACAAAAGCTCTAAGGTTCCAGGCATATCTTGTCTGAATACCTACTTGGCTCTGAATAAGATCTTTGTAATGGAAAAAGAGCAAAAGGGATGTCATTAAATTGGGGTTTATCCTTCAATTAAATGGCAAGGGCACCAAAGTTTTAAGCAAATTTCAAATGGATCAAGTTTTTTGACTCTGTAGAAATTTCAAGGACTGAAAAGAAGCTAATGAGCTTTTACAGATTTTGATTCTAATCTTCTCTGTCTCGTTGGATCCAAACTTCCAAATTAGAGAAGATTGAATTGGTGGTTCCCCAGGTAAAACCACAAAGTTCGAGGTAAATCTCGTCTGGATAGTGTCGTTTGATTTTGAAATTGAATTATATCCCTCACCATCTCATCGAAACTAAGCCTCCAATTGGGACAGGATTTTGAATTCATTGCGATGGACCAGGAAGACATCTACATTGCGGTATTATTTAAAAGCAACTTGGGAATGTTGTGCCAATATAGGAGAAAAAGATGAGAAAATTGAGTAAAAGCATTCTAATTCTAATATTGCCTGATTAATAAGAGATAGAGCAGAGTTGGCAAGCTAAACGAGGTGTTGCGTTTAGGATTTTCTGGATCAGATACACGGCGGTTCGTGCTTTCTTTATAATATCTGTAATGTCGTTTGACCATGTTAGATGTTTAATGTGTTTCTTTCAAGGTGAATAACAGTTAGTCTGTCTCGTTTTAGCGAATCTTATCCATTAAAGGAAAAAAACAATGAATTAAAGACAAAGATAGTAAAACATCGAAACGTTATCAGATTTATAGCGGTAGAAGTTAGAAAATAAAAAGAGAATTTCTTAGGCTAACGTAGAAACGAGTAACCTAACTGATCTATAAAACTACCTTATTTATTAACTTCTAGATTTTCTGCAAAAAAGGCATATTTTTCGGTGTTTGTTTAGTTTTGAAAATTAACGAGATTGAGAACTGTCTGGTGTAATTTTGTTTTCGTTATCAGCATCACACAGTGAATATTGTACTTAAATTTTAAATTATGAAACTACCACACCTGCAGGTTTAAACAAATCTGAACACATGTGCTAGTAGATAAATTTTTGATTTAGAAATATCGCATTATGCAGTGTTGTAGTTTCTGTGTAGCATTTAACAATTTAATAATACTATAAGCTGATTGATTTAATATCGTATTGTATAAAACTGTCAATATTGTCGGTCGGTATAATTAGTGAAAATGTTAAGTTCTGTTGTTACGGTTCAATCCAGTGTTTCATAAACTTCATATTTACGTATTGGTTTCTATTGTTTTGTTCGTACCTCTGTGGATTGGATAAGTGGAAGCATAGTGGAATTCAGCAACATAAATAGTAAGTGACTAGGTGGTACTTTATTCTAATTCTTTGCGTATCTTCGTTTGATACTTTTTTCATTTCATACGATTCGGGTTGAGCTTACAATATTAAAATGCAAAATATATTTTGTCAGTTTTCTTCCTGAATATCAAATAGAAACACCAACAACAAAGTGAGGTTACAGTTTATTTTCAAGAGATCGACATTAGCAAATAAGTAACGACAAGAAATCACAATTTTGTTTTTACAGATAACATTACATTACAATTTTTGATTTATACATCTTTTATTTTTGTGTCTTCATTAAATGCAGTTGCTAATTTGCGGTTTAGATCTAGTGTTGTTAAATAGGGCCTTGCACACTTGTTATAATACAGGCTGTTCGACAAGTGGTAGCACAGCTTCATGTAGTGATATTCCCCATGTAAAACAGAGACGGAAGTGTTGATCGAAGACAGTTTCTGTATACGTAATTGCTCCTTGAAGAAGCAATTTAAGAACTTTAAACCTGACAACATAGGGCCAATATACAATACATACATATAAATTGATCGTAAAAACTAAACTTAGTATAACTTAGTTTAACAAATGTTTCAGTCTGCAAAGAAGTTTTAAAGATCCCTAAATGTGCAGAATCTTTTTAGTAATAAATTTTATATGCATTTCATTGATCACGATAAGTAACTAGCATGGTATAAGTAAATGAAACGACGTCCTCATATTATTGTAATAATATCATCATGAACATTCCGATTATGTAAAACTTTACTAGAATGTAATGGGCAAGAGTTTGAAGTTAACAAACATTAAAAGGCATATTGTAGCTTCACGGCAAATTCTAACATGGAAGCGGTTTATCGTTATAAATTTTAGAATGAAGGAAATAGGCGAGCAGGGGATGGTCACGACCGACGTCAGGTAAAAAAAATGGTAGACATACCACGGGGCGGGGTGAAATAAAGTTAAAAATGAAGACGGAAAGGTTGTGATGGAAGCTTGAAAAAACCATTTGATGCATTTCAAATTTTTCTTTTTAAGCATTTCTTTTAATATTCAAACAATTGTTTCCCAATTTTAGGAATGCACTAGAGCATGACTACCCTGTATAATAAAATGTAGGTTTCAAATTATTTCTTTAATACGCTTCAATTACTTGCAACAATATAATGTTTTTGTTCATTCTTTTATTTAGATTTTACAAAAGTTAAAGTATGATATAAAAGCTATCCTCTGTCAATCATTAATAACACATTTAATTACATAAGTGCAACTAAGTAATTTCGCTTTTTGTATTTTTGCAGTTATGCAAAGTACTGTTTAATTGTTCTGTTCTTAGTTCTATGTTAAAAAGACCTTGTTTATAGGGTTTGTCGATTAGCTCTAAACTAAACTAACTGAACTATTCAAAATTAAGAGTAAATACAGTGGTAGGACACTCACGTGCAAACGAGGCAACTTACCATAGGTATCAATGCAAATTATTTATCATACGTAGGCGCCATAAGCTCCTGCTGGGTGTTGCCTCCCACGCTAACACAAAGTGTTTCAAATCTTTTTTGTAATTACCATTTTATCACTTAGCACATGGGTGTATTTCTTCGATTTGAGATACAAATTCTGCCACACCACCATCTGTACATTCTGGACTGGAAAATCTTTATTGTAATACGAGGGGCGGCTGATAATTAGTCGGCCTAGGCAAGAAAACAACTTTTTCGGCAAAATACATTTTATTTCTCAACATAATCTCCTTTAGCTCTATACATACATTCTTTCTAGTTTGGGAGTAAATAATAGTCGGATTTTATTTATGGAATTTCACCACTGTAACGGTCGATTTGCGCGCCAGTGCGTTCTATTGGTAGAAAAGCACTTTTTTCTTCGACAATTGGTAATCGATGTGAATTATACCGTTCGCAACTCAAAAAACTGTGGCCATGATCTTGTTTGCCGACAAACACACGATTCGCCAGGAGCTGTCCGCTGTTTCGACTGCTCCTTGGTTTCTGGTATGTTGTAATGAATCCATGTTATGTCCACGGTTACAAAACGTCGTAGAAAATCCTTCGTATCACAGTTTAACAAGGCCAAACACTTCTTTGAAATGGTCAGACGATCGCGTTTGTTGTCGACAGAGAGCAAATGCGGCACCCATCTGGCAGAGAGATTCTACATTCCCAAATATTCATGCAAAATGTTGAGTACCCGTTTGGTTGAGATGCCCACAGCCTCGGCTATCTCGCGCTTAGTCACACGTCGATCGTCGATTATCATTTCATGCATTTTTTCGACCATTTCTGGCGTGGCGACCTCATTTGGACGACCTGGACTCTCATCATCAAAAATGCTCGTACCACCGCGTTTAAATTCAGCTGTCCAATCTTTTATTGTTGATAGCGAAGGCGCAGAGTCAACATAAACATCGATCAATTCGGTGTTGATCTCATTGTTTGTTTTCTTTTTCAAAAACAAGTATCCAATCACTGCACGATATTCGATTTTATTCATTTTTGTAAAAATGCAGACGTTGTTTGATTTTAGTGACTGTCAAACGCAAACTAATTGACGCAGCGAACGCTGACTAAACTGTGATTTGTGTTCGTATATCGTAATTAGTTTTTATCCCTTTTCGCAGTTGTAACACATAACAATGTGTGTGTCAGGAGTTTTTCTTCCATTTTCCCTACAATTCCCTCTTGAGTCTTTTCATTTCTACTATCTCAATCTAAAGTGGACGTGGACGGTCTTTTACTTGTGTCCTTGACTATTTGAAACATCCAGTTTGACTTTAGGACAACCTGAATTTGAAATCTCCACGTGGTCTTGTTGTTTTCACCATTTAACTTTATCTTTCTTGCTATCAGCATTTACTTCTTACTTCAACACTATTACGCGTACTTATCTTTTTACGGCAAAAAAGCACTTCTGCGTTTATTGTAGGAAAGAATGTGCGCCAACTGAAAGCACCCAATTCTGGGCCCATAACTTGGCAAATTCGTCACATACAGAAGGTAGAACCCACGAGCTGAAATTTCCAGACTTGACCCTGCTCGAGTGAAGACAACCTTGATGGGATCTGAAAAGCAACTTTTTGATCGACCCGACAGGCCCGAACGGCACAAATGAAGTCCGAAAGACCCGACAGGCCCCAGAGATCCATATGACCCGATAGACCCGAAGAGTCGAGAAATCCAAAAGGCCCGACGACCCTAGAGGCCCGAACTCTCCGACAGGTTCGAACTGTCCAACAGACTCAAAGTCTAAAAGGCCCAAAAGATCCAAACGGCCTTATAGACTCGAGAAACCTGAAGGGCCGAAAAGTGCAAAACGCCCAACAGTCCCGAGAGGTCTGACAGATTCCAACAGCTCGAGAAGACCGAACGCTCGAAAGGCACGAACGGCCCGATTGACTAGACGTAAGCCCGTAAAGCTCGATGATTTTTCAAACTGAAGTCCGGCCCGATCCGAAACCGATCTAGACTAGAAAACCCAACCCGCGCAGGCTTCTAATATATGGTATATTTCTAGTGGCTTACTAATCAGAATGGATCAGTTTATTATTTAGTCTGTTTAAAACAAAACGTTTACCACAAACTTGACAACTCAAAAACACTAACATACAGATATCAACTGAAATAATGTTATTATACATTCACAAATAACTTAGAACCTAATCCAGCTTACGTGGCCACCAAAGTATCTTCTGCTCAGCAACTAGTCACCTTGGAGTTTTCTAAAGAGTCCCGGAACTCTTTGAAACATAATGAGGTGTCTTCTGTGTAACCTGAGTCAAAGGCCAAACAATTTTATTACAGCTGTGAGAAATTTGATACTACCAAGACTTGTTTTAAGTTTTTGGGAAATCAGCAAAGGACTTGAGAGATGCCTTCCAAAGTATCTGCAGATTTGGCTTGATGGGTTTTGGAAAATATCAGTTTTTATCCATTTGGGATCTTCTTAACTGGCTTTCGAGCATGCCAAAGATAATGAAAACGCAAATGTCGTAGTTGAAGTTATTGGGAAGCAGATTTTAAATTTTCTAGACTTCGAAGCTAGTCGCTTGGAGTTGTGGTTTTTCTTGGGATTGCCTAAGTATAAACAAAGAAGGCAATTCAAATTGTGCTGTAACTAATGGTGAGAAACTCAAAAATTTGAATGCACATGCCATGATACTGGAAGTTAATTTCCTATCTTTTACTGTCTAGAAAGACAGATTTAAAACAAAACAAGAATCTATAATCAAACATTAGTTCGTTGTACTCCATTTCTAAAAGATTTACTCATCAACAATGACTGATTCTTTGTGGTAATTTAAAAATCGCGAATCGAAGATTTAAAATCTTGACCTCTCATAAAAAAGTCTGGATGGTATCTTTCTTGACGTGAAGATCAAAGTGACTTAAGGGGAACAACAACAATCAAAAAATTCTGGAATTTTCTGGAATTGTAAATTTGTTGTAATTAAGCACGACCATGGATGATGATAGCCGCTAAGAGATTTTTGAGTAAAAGTGGAAACCTAAACACTTTTTACTGTTCTCATTACGATATTACCCGGCAGAGTCGCCATCTAGAACATCTTTGGATCATCAAGATCATTTTTTGCAATCAAACTTTCTGACATTCTTTAACTAACAGGATGGCGTCACGACGATCGAGTCACAGATTTTTATGCGTTTATACTTTACTGTGGGGCTGGTGGAGTTGGGTCTCTTCTTGTATCCCACTTCCAAAATTTCTTCTATTCCTCTCTGTCTTGCGTGATCTGCAATACTTCTACCATTTTCTTTCCTCGTTTTCTCACTGCTTTCTCACACCTTGTTCTGCCATGTTCTTGTCGGTGTGCCTCTACTTTTCTTCCTTGTTGGTTTTACTTCATATACCCTTGTTGTTATTCTTTTCTCTCTCATTCTTTGAATGTGCCCAAACGATCTCAGTTGTCCTTCTTCAATCAAATCTTCCATTGCTTTTGTTTTCAGATTTTTCCTGTAAGTTTCATTTCGTATCTTGTCCATTTTTGTTTTGCCCTTTATTTTTATTAAATATCTCATCTCTGTAACTTAGATTTTTCTTTTATGTCTTTTTGTACAGTTCCATGAGTCTACTCCATACTGCAATATAAGGGTGGCCATTTTTTCTACCTTTTTATTTTTTGGAATTTCCTTTTTCCTAAGGAATGGAACAGTCTCGTTGCTGCTGCTGCTCTTTTCTTTACTTCGTTGTCTAGACTTCCTTCTTCAGAAATGATTACATCGATACAACTTAAGTCATTTATTTGTAATTTCTCTCATTCCGTACCTAGTTTTATTTTGTGCTGTTTTGACTTTTTTCCTATTAACATTAACTTCGTTTTATCCTGATTTATCTTGATTTATTTTTTCATATGCTCTTCTGTATGTTCTTAAGTTTTTATTTAGTATTTTTTCATCTTTTTCTATTAAAACCAAGTCATCTGTGATTATTACACTTTGTCTTTTCCACTTTCCTATTTCATACGTTCTTATTTCTTTTTTGGCTTTTTTTATGGTATTATCGAGTACCAACGAGAACAATAAAGGGCTTAAAATGCAATCCTTTCTCATCCCAGTAGTTGTCTCGAATTCTCCAGATGTTTCGTGTGTTATTCTTACGTGATTTTCTGTTGTTTCGTAGAAAATCTGTATCATACTTACCAACGTTTCTTCTGTAGCTCTGGCTCTCAATACCTTTCATATTCTTCTCTATTTATTTTATCAAACGCTTTTTCTAGATCAATAAAACAGAGGTTTTCCGTCTTCTCCAATGCATCCTGTACTTCTCTTCCTGGTCTGAAGCCCATTTGAGTTTCCTCTAATGTGCTTTCTAATTGTTCTCTTAGTCTCTTCTCGGTTATTTTTACATATAATAGTTTTGCTACATTGCTCAACATTGTTTTGACTTTGTTGACTATCCCTTTCCTTATACAATGGAGTAATAATACCTACTAGCCAGTCTTCCGGTGTGTTTCCTTGTACTACCGCTGCGTTCATTATTCCTTTCAGATGTTCTACGGCTTTTTCTGTAAATGCTTTTATCACCTCAGTTGATACCTTATTGTGTTCCGATACTTTCTTGTTTTTATTCTTTTTTTGCTTATGTCTATTTCATCTAATTGCTTTCTAAAATACTCTCTCCACCTTTCCATAATTCTTTCTTCTTCATTGATGACATCTCCTGTAGCTTCTTCTAAGTGTTTCAGGTTTTTTGTTGTCCATATTTTTTATTGTGCTAAATAATAGTTTTTGGTTCTCTCCATATGCTTGCGCCGTTTTTTCCAAAAGTTCTTTCATGCATCTTTCTTCATTTCTTTTATTATTCTTTTAACTAGGTTTCTTTCTTGTTTATATTCTTTAAAGTATCTTTGATCTTTTGTATTTAAGAATTTTTCCACTTCTGTTTCTTTTGTTTGACAACTTATCTTTTATTTCCTCTGACATTCCTTCTAACTTTCCTGTTTACTATTTCTGACATCTCACAGCTGTAGGGCTGCTTTTTTGAATTCTTCCCACATGTTTTCAACCTCTTTCTCTTCTCTAACTTTCTGTAGATCTTCGTCGAATTTCTCTTGGAAATTTTTGATTGACCTCTGGTATTTTAAGTCTGTAGCATTTTATTTTTGTCTTTATAATTTTTCTTTTTGTTGTTTTTTTTCTTATCTTAATACTATTGTTAGTAAGTAATGGTCACTTTCTATTTCGGCTCCTTTTTGAAATTTATTTGCTTACTAGGAAATAATCAATTATTGATTTCTCGTTTCTGCTCGTCTATTCTTTTGTTATTTTATGTACGAAGAACGTGTTCCCAATTTTTGACTCGTTTTCTCTGCTGAATTCTATTATTCTATTTCCGTTTGAATTTTTTATATTCTCGCCTTGTTTTCCCATACATTCTTCTACTCTTTCCATTCAGGTCTTCCATAATTATTACTGTGCTTGTGCTTTCATCTCGTGCTGTAGTTCTTCCAAAAATTTTTTCTTTTTCTTCTTTCTTGCATCTTCATTTGGTCCATATGACTGTTCTGTACCTTCTACTTTTTGATATCTATTGTTATTATTCGTTCATTTATTAATTTTTCGTTCCTTATATATTTTATATTTTCCTCTTTAATTAAGACTGAAATATCTATTTTTTGACAACTTTTTTCTTTCTTTTTTGTTACCGTAACTACATATTCTAATTCCAGTTCTTGTAACTCTTGGGTTACTTTCTCTTCTTTGTCTTTTAAGCTTTTGATGTTCTATGTGTCCATTTTTATTAGCGTTCCAATCGAAATATTAATATTACTTTCTGCGTCTATTTTCTGCCCCATACTTTGGTTTTTACTTGCGTTTCCTTTTTTAGTTCTATTATTCGTTAATCCGTGTTCCTCCCTTTTTTTTGAATCCAATTCAATTTTGTCTTCCATTAGTTTCTCTTTATTATTATCCCATTTCCAGGTTTTGCCATTTATGTGTATTTTCATATTGACTTGCTTGTCCTTATTTTTCTTTTCTTTTCTTTAGTCTTGTTTATTATCATTATTTGTATTTTCCTTTCTCTTGTCGTCAAGTCTGAATCAATGAATATTTTATGCTTCTTGATGTTTTTTAATTTGTTCTTGTTCTTTAGAATATTGTCTTCTATATTTTCGACTGTGATAATTACAAAATTACAAATCAAAACTAAAAAGCTGCACAGATATTGGTTTTCATAATGTTATTAAATGTCTGAATATCCGTAAAGAACGCTGAAAATTTAGAAAAAAGCACTCAACGCGCTTAAACACTAAATAACCAAAAGAATATTAGCTCGAAAGTATGAATTACGTCATGCCATTAGAAATGTAGATAAATCAGGGATGCTTAGACTGGTGGTGTCTGCGATCCTCCACAAAATATTGAAGCGACAAGCGATCGACTGCCGACTACTAGGACTAGGCTAGGGCATAGTTGATAAAGAAAAGCATAGGTTTCGAGGAAATGTCTGCATGTCATCATCTGTGCACCCCTGCTCTAGATAATCCATGGCGCTACGCGATACTTGGACTGTATACACTTGCTTAATTGCTTCCTCTTGTACCGCTAGATGTCGAGCTTCTCCAGAATTTCTTCCAGCTTGCCCTGTTTCTGGCCAGACGAGTGGCTTCAACGAGGGTGGTGTTCTTCTCTTTCAAAATCTTCTGGATTTGGCAAGACCAAGTTTTTCTTGGCTTCCCCCTCAACCTTTTTCAAGCCGGATCTGGTCTGGTCTCATAAGAGAGTTTGATCACCCTGGTGTCTGGCATTCTAGTCAGGTGCTCGAACCATCTTAGCTGTCCTTGTTCCACCTTCTTCAACAGGGGTCTTTTTGTCTCGATCCCTTCGGGTTTTGCCCTCGATCTTTCTCAGAAGACGCATCTCCATCCTCTGCAATCTGTTGCGGTTTGATTTCCCCAGGGTTCAGCTCTCGCTTCCATAGGTAATTGTAGGACCAAAAACGGTATTCTACACTACTTTCTTGATATTCTTGGACACTTCACGCTTGGCAAGGGCATGGAACAGTCGAGTCGGCGGGCTGCAGTCATTCTGTTGTTCAACTCCTCGCCGATCTTGCCCCATCCGCGAATTATACTGTAGAAGTCGGATGATGTCGTATTCCCTGTCCTTATATAGTTCCTACAGCCATCGTAATTGCTCTTTTAACGCTTCGACAACGTGTTTGTCCACACCGTAGTCCTCCAGGGTCCGCCAAAGATGTGCCCTCGATATACGATCAAAGGCTTTTTCTAGATCTATGAAAGCACAGTGGATGCTCATCTTGTACATAACCGCCTTTTCGCCCAATTGTCTTATCGACAAGTTCAGGTCTTCAGTACGTCTAGCTCCCCGGAAGCCGCACTGCACTTCGTCTAGTATATTCTCGACGATGTCTCGTAGCCTTCTCTTGAGTATTCTACAATATACCTTGCCAGAGACATTTAGTAAAGATATACCTTGGTACTTTCTACAATCTCTCTCATCCCCTTTCTTGGATATCGGGACGACGATAGAAACTTTCCAATCATCTGATAACCCTGCCTTCAGGCCCAAAGTACTTAAAAAGTCCAACGTTATCAGAGGTTCCGTTTGTCAGGTGCAGTATCCGTCCCTTCCAAAAGTTCCATGAAACGTTCTCTCCATTTTTCCATCATCTCTTCTTCTTTCTGTAACACTTTTCCAGCCTTGTCTTTTATTTTATTTAATATGGCACGCTGACCCTTTAGAACTCTGATAGAACAATTTCTAATCTTGCTAAAAATTTTCTTGTTTTTCTGCCAAATTCCTCCCACGACTGCTCTTAAGCCCTCTTCACCGCATCTCTGGCTACTTTCTTCTGTTCTTTGTACCTACTGTACCCTGCTGTCTTCTCATCTTCACTCGCTCGTAAGTACTCTTTCCTTAATCTTTATTTCTTTTTTAACCTCGTCGTTCCACCACTTTGTTCTCTTTTCGCTCCTCTTGTTCACCCTACTCTTGCCACATACCAGCTCCGCGACTTCCATGAGTACCTGCGTGAAAACTTCCCAGAGTTCCACCTTCCCGAGTGCTTCTGCTTGATTATCTATATCCTGCTCAACAGCTTGAACAAACTCTTCTCTTACTTCGGAGGATCTTAACTTGTAATAATTTATCTTGAAATTGGGTTTCCTATTAACTGGTCGTTTCTTACGGTTACGGTTTACCAATTTTCCACCATCCAAGATCTTCAATTTGACTTCCAGAAAATAGTGGTCGGTACCTAGTTTCATGCCTCTTCTGACTCTCACATCTATAACTTGACCCCTTTGCCGCCGTCTAACCAGTATATAATCTCTAATTGATTTTTAATCTCTCTCCTCCGAAAGTCTGGTGTACTGATGAATTTGCTTGTGGGGCTAGAACGTATTTGCTACAATTAAGATATTGGATACACAAAGGTCAAGGATACTCTTTCCATTTCTACTTCACCATACCTTCCGACTACTTCTTCATATGCAACATGATTACTTTTCACTTTTCCATTTAGATCTCCCATAACCATGATATTGAGTCGATGGTCTCCTGGAGATCATTGAAGAACTGGTCCTTCTCAGCTACCGTCGCGTCTGCATCTCGCCCGTAGGCTGCAATGATAGTCACGTTTTCTCCTCACACATTCCAAACTAAAACCATTAATCTGTCATTTATAAGGCGTCAGGTGACAACATTGTATACCTATCGTCTGCATTCTCAACTCCTCGACCTTTCTTTTTAGTCTCTGTTAGTGCAACTACATATGTCGATTTGATCTTTTAGTTAATTCGTCGACTCCAAGTTCCGATTTTTGATGTATCGATATCGGCGCCTGATCATGATCAAGGGACAATCCGGTTTACTTCTGTTAAGGCTTTGAATAGTAGAATTTAGCCCTCAGGTCTACCAGACTCCCTCCTCCTTTCTCAACGCGCGAACTTGGAATCGGCTACGGCGGAGTTTGTATAAATAGTACGTCTAGAATTTACAGAATTATTTAGCAGATTATGGAAAATAGGGATTTACACAGAAATACGGATTTCATAATGTTATTAAGTGTCTGAATATCTGAAAAGAACGCTGAATATTTTGAAAAACCGCCGGAAATCTACTCGTGGACACTAAATAACCAAAAGAATGTCAGTTCGAAAGTAGGATTTACGCCATGCCGTTAGAAATGTATGTAGAAGAATCTTTAGAACTGTAGTAGGGAACCGGAATCGTATAAAATAATAGTTGGTATCGGAATCAGCAAGCCAATGGTAGTTCCAAAACATTTCCCTAGCATCTGCCTTGATGTAAAAAAAATTTTTTCATGTCTTGAATGACGTGACGTAATTTGTAATTTCAAACTAATAATTTGTTGATTGTTCAGTGTGTTCGAGTGTTCAGAGTGCATTCCCATCGTTTTTGTCTGAGTCCTCAGTTTTTTTCTTCAGAATTTCGAAGTATTTAATAAAATTATGAAATTTGAAAACTGTTAAGTCTCTAAATTTGATTTTGATCCCGGTGTAATTTTTGTACGATCAGAGATCTGAAGACTAGACTCGCTTAATCTTAGCGCATGCCACTTAATGATGGTAACAGTCTGCAGTGTTGTTTAAGTATATTTATAGAAATCTGTGGACACTGCCACGGAGTACTTATAATTAGTTGAAGACGGTTGGAATTATTGGAGCAATTTTGAAGAAATATAGTAACATTGAAGAATAAAATTTAAATGTAAGAAGATTGCTACGAAAGGAAAATTCTTTGCTGAAAACAACCTTAAATAATGATGAGGCGCGGAATGTGTAAAGTGTGATGTACGTACATATATATGTAAATTTTACAGTATGTTCTACATAACATACATGCATTAACCTATAGAGATCGTACAGATTGAGAAATACTATTAGGTTAGTGGAACACCTTGTATTTTATGCGATTAATCATCAGCAATTTAAATTTGTTAAAATACATACGAGCATTGCAAGCACTTAAAAGGATTGAATTAAAATAATTCAGCTAGGTAACAATGGATATAAAAATTTTATTACTTTAAATGCTCGATAAACAATGGTGTAACTAATTCGTTTATTAACGCTACGATTTAATCAACACCTCTCATCTCTTTTAAATAGATAATGAGGGTAAACTAAAATATCAGATATGCTGCCATGAGTTTTATAAACACATTTCTTCTCTTCATTAGCTTTTATTATTGAAAACCTCTCTAGTAAATAGTTCTTATCTACTTTCTCTTTCCTTCCCATCTTTATAGTTAAACAATCTTGCATAATATTTGATTAGTACACGATTATATTTTCGTAATATAGTATTGTTTATAAATTCAAATCTTGTTTGGTAATTAAACAGAATGTTTTTCGTTCTATAGCATGTTCCGAAACCAGCAAGATAATTCTTTGGTTTTATAACTGTTTGTTGTGCGCGTGACTAGGTTTACCAGAAAACGGTCTTTTTTCTGTTTCATAAAACGACTTCTAATGCCTTCTATTCATGACACAATACTGGTGGGATTTTGTGCCTTCTATTGCTCTGCAATAAACAGTTTTAATTATCTTGACACCTTCACGGCTTAGAAATCATCTGTATTGCTCTTTAAATTTTTGTGGACATTTAGAATTAACAAAGTAAAGTAATTCAAGGCCTTTACGATTTTTGCCCGTGACACACAGGACCGGTGCTAGGGTATTTGGAGTCTATCAAAGAATTTTTTAAGACGCTTTCGCGTTGTAAACAGGGTGGTGTGTGGCTGTTTCAGAGCTGCTCACGCCTCGGCGCCTATGGCAACTTGATTCGTTTGCACGTCCGGCCATGGTGACACACTTGGTATTTTAATATTCATTTTTCTGGGATGATCCGTATTAATCTATTCTTCTTCTTCTTCTTCAATACGTTTTCTATTTCGAGTTTTCGGTCTTATAGATCTGGTGATCCCAACTCTGTAAGGTTTTTTTCTGTTTATTTGTACCAATCGGGTCTAATAGTCCTTTTTTTCAGAAAAGAGTGACTTTGGTGTGTTAGCCTGTTTGGGTCAATCGTTTCCAAGTGAACCCTGAACTAGATTCGTCGCATGTGTATTGTATCTGTGATTTTGGGTATGTGTTTCTAGATCTCTGTGTTGGATTCTGAGTAATGCATTCCGTCCTTGGTTTTTGGTCTTAAGATTTTTCTCATTATTTTGCGTTTTTTTATTTTCAATCGCTCTCTTAGTGTTTTGTGTTGGAGGTCGAATGTCTCTAAAGCGTAAAGCGCTTCTGATTTGACCACTGTTGTATAATGTCGGATTTTACAGTTCCAGGAGGGGCATTTTTTATTGGAGGTATTTTTTGTTAAGTGGAACGCGGTTTGCATTTTCTGCAGTCTCTTTTCGTTGCAGTTTTCGGCGATCCATTCACCGAGGTATTTAGATTCTTTGCTGTTGCCAGTTTTAAGTTCATGTGGTGCTGTTTTGATGTCTGTCATATTTTTTTTTTTTGAAGAAAATTTGTAGACTGATTTTGCTGCTTGTGCTTGTAATATTTCGAGTTGTTTCTGTACGTCTGAAATGTCTTTGGCAGTTAGTGCCATGTCATCTGCAAAGGCTAG
This sequence comes from Ignelater luminosus, assembly GCA_011009095.1. NCBI lineage: Eukaryota > Metazoa > Arthropoda > Insecta > Coleoptera > Elateridae > Ignelater > Ignelater luminosus. The sequence continues at coordinate 206,738 of VTPC01090299.1, forward strand.
ACTGTCTATTTTTACACACTTGATTTGCTCCTAGGCGGTGTTGGCGCACCTGCTTTTCTAACAAGGATAGTCTTACTCTCGCGTCTATTTTAAACTTTTTGCTCAGTTCCCGCATAAATTCCACTTTCGATATTGTCTCTGTGAGTGTTTCCTTGATTAAGTTTGTTGTTTTTCGATCTAGTCCAAATTCCGCTAGTATTTCGAAAAGGGATTCTCGGTCTATGCAATCATAGACTTTTTGGAAATTAACAAATGTGATGACACAACTTTTGTTGGATGTGCTGCGGAAGTATTTCATCGAATTTTTTAGGTTTATAATTTGTTCTGTATTCACCAAGTCAAGTCAAGTCAAGCCAAACATGTTATTTCCCGTTTTAAGCTCCCCGTAGAACTTCTTCAACTGACTTGGTTCTCGTTGTTGGTGGTAGCGACGTAGATTTTGTTTTATGTACGCGTTGTTGACCCCAGCTGATCGGTGGAAGACGGTGAAATGATGACGCGGACAGCAGTAGCAGATGGCGATACGCGATGGTATTCACCTAGTTGTGATCCAGTTGGGGTTCCGCACGTTTGAAGAGGGCTTTGGATAGAATTTTGTACGTCACTAAAAGAATGGAGATTCCGCGTCTGTCTTATTTCCTTTTCTATATAATGGGTGGTGTACGATCGTCGTTTTCCAGTCCTCGAGAATTTTACTAAATTTCATCCAGAATCTGTTTGAGTTTTATAATGAGGTTTTCTCCTGCGTTTTCCCAGAGTTCTGACCTTCTCGTGATGCTTTCTTTTTGAGGGATTGGATTATCTCCTTGATTTCCTGTACGCTGGGTGGTTTTGAATCTGAGTGTCTCTGGGAAAAATTTATTTTTTCACAATTGAGCAATCTGGAAAAGAATTTCACAGTTTTCATTGTTGTTATGATCAATTTCCCCATGTTCGTTTTTGAATTGGGTTGATGGTGGGGAGTATTTAGTCAGTTTTTGTTTGGAAATTCTGTAGTAGTTTCGGGAATTGCTTTTCTTGAAGTCGTTTTCTGTTTCTTGCAATGTCGTATCGTCATTCAGTTTGCGTATTTTTCTTATCAATATTGTAACTGTTCTTCTGGTTTCTTTGAGTTCTTGCAAGTTTATTTGGTTTCTATTACGCAACCAATTTTGCCACGCTGGTTGTCTGAGTTGTATAAGCTGGTCACATTTGTCTATCCACCAGGTATGTTTACGCGTTTTGGTTCTTGGTACTGTGTCTTTTGCTGCTTGTAGAACCTCAGACTGAGATTGTTGTCAATTCTGTAAATTTAATTTTTCTGTATCTTTTGTGAACTGTTTATTTCATTTGATGTTTTGTATGTTGTTTGCATTGTGAAGCTTTTTTGAATTGTCTCTGTTCTGGAGTGATGTTTAGGAAAAATTTTGTAAATAGGTCTAGTCCTTGGAGGACTTTGAGTTCCATGATTTCTACTGTATTGATACGAGAAATCATCACGCGATTCAGCTGGAATTCACTCAATAGTGAATTGGGTGTGATCCAAGTTTTGGTTTTAAAAGTCTTTTTCTTAAAGAACGTCGATTTAAAAAATAGGTCATGATTTTTGCCTAGTTCGACGAGTCGCATGCCGTTGCGGTTAATCTGCTTATGTATTGACCATTTACCTATCCGGTATTTAAACTGCTTTTTTTTAAGTACCAATTTGCACGTTAAAATTGCCCGTAAGAATTTTGACGTGGTTTCTCGGAATGATTGTTTGAAGAATGTCTAATTGGTCCCAGAATGTTTTCGCTTTCTCGAGTTCTATCCTGTTGTTGGTATTGGTTGGTGCGTGCCTGTTGACTAGAGTGTACATTTTACTCGTTGATTTTATTGTCCTGAATAAGACTTAAAATCTGTGACTGAATCAAGTATTGACTTACGTATTATGAAACCTGTTCCAATTATGGGCTGTTTGGCATGACCCGTTCTCCTGGCTTTTCCTTGTATATCCTCTATCCTTCTGCATCGAAAGGGTGTTCGTTGGTGTATCGTGATTCTTAGAATACGATATTTTTGATATGGCATCCCTTAACTTTGTCTAGGATGTTTTTTAGTTTTTCTTTTTTCAAGAGAGAGTTTACATTAAGAACAAATACATAAATGTGGATAATGAGGATTACACCTCGGAAGATCCAAAAAGAAAAAGGAGTAAAGACAGAGAAGAACAAAACGAAATATCTAAGAAGAGTAAAAAACAAGAACACCACAAAAAGGGAAGAACAAGGAAAAGATAAAATAGATACTTTAACGAAAATGATCAGAGAATTAATGGAAGATGTGAAAGAACTAAAACAGGATTAGAAAGTATACCAGCAAGAAATGAAAAAATTAAAGATAGAAAATGAAGCACTGAAAAAGGAAAATGCGAGAATCAAGGAAAATATGAAAAATATGGAAGCGAAAACGAACAAATTAGAAAGATAATACACAAAGAATAATATTGTAATATCGGGACTAAGGATCGAAACTGAAGACAAAGAGGATCTAAAGATAGAAATGGAAAATTTTTAGAGAAGAATATAGACATAAAAATTGAAAGGATGCGATAAAAATGGGGGAGAAAGTATATAAAATCGAACTGGACAACACAAGAGATAAAGAGGAGGTGATGAAAAATAAAAACAAACTGAAAAATTTAAAAGAAAGGATAAATATAAACAAAGAACTAATAGAAGAGGAACGCGAAATCCAAAATAAATTGAGGCAGATGGCAGAAGATGAGAGGAAAAGCAAAAAAAAGGTCAAGATAGGGTATCAGAAAATTAGAATAGAAGGAAAGGAATATAAATGGGATAAAGAAAAAGAAAAACTACAAGAGCATGAAAGAGATACATCGATCCACAAGGTAAAACTGAGAAAAACGAAAAAGAGGGGGGAAAATGAAAGAAAATTAGAAAAGGATATGATGATAGACACAAGCAGAAAAATAATTAATAAGAAAAATGAAATACAATTAAGGATAACAAATAAAGAAAAACAAGAAATTATGAGAATAGTCATGTGGAATGTAAGAAGTATAAAAGGTAAAAAGGAAGAGATTGTGGAGGAAATGATAAAACACAAAGTGCAATTACTAAGAATTACAGAAACAAAAAAAAAAGGAAAAGGTATCAGAAGATTACACAAGGTATATTGGCTGTGGAAGAAAAAGAAGGAGCAAAAGAAAGAATAGGAATGATTATACCATCAGATCAGTTGAAAACGTAATTAATTAAAAAAGAATATGTAAATGGGAGAATCCTGAAGATAGAAATGAAACTATTAAATGAAGAGATATAGACAATAATAATAGCCTATGGAGTAAACGAAGATGCAAGAAAAGAGAACAAAGATAATTTCTATAAAGAATAATTGCAAAGAGTAATTGATGAAGGAGAAGACAATATGATCATAATGGGAGATTTAAACGGCAGAGTAGCAAACCAAAATAAATAAATAGAAGAATGCTTGGGAAAAGAAGGAGAAATATGTATGGAAAATGAATTAATAATAAGCAATACAAAGTTTATACATAAGGATATCCACAAGTATACTCGTACAAGAAGAACCTAGTGAAAAAGAACATCTTCAATTGATTATTTTCTAATAAAGATGAGAAAATGGTAAAATATGTAAAAGTTATAAGAAAAGCGGAAATAGAAAGTGACCACTATTTGGTAAAATTGGACCTGATAAAGATAGATAATATATGGAAAGCTGTAGAAAAAAGAAATATAGACATAATAAAGGAGATGTATAGGAAGAACACAAACATAGTAAAAACCAATAACGAAGAATCTAAAGAATTTGAAACAAAGATAGGAGTAAAACAGGGTTGCATGCTAAGTTCATTACTGTTCTCTATAGTACAAGACGCCATAAAGGAAGCTAAAAAGACAATGAAACCACTAAAAATGGGATACTGGCAAATCAAGCAGATATATTTGAGTGAAATGATACGGTAATACTAGCTGAAACAGCAGAAGATCTACAAAGGAATCTAGAAATATTAGACAATTAAATCACAAAGATAAATATGAAGATAAACGTCAAAAAGACCAAAATAATGATAATTGCAGGAGAGAAGAAAAGACATGACATCAAGATACAAGGAAAAATATTAGAACAAGTGAAAAATTAAAAATATTTAGGAACAATAATACACAGTGATGGAAAGATATATCAAGAAATAAACGAGAGAATGAGAAAAGCGGGAAAAATGTTTTATATGATGAGAACAACGCGTCTAGTAAAAAAGGAAATCTCAAAAAAGATCAAGACAGGAATAGTGGAAAAAGTGATAAGACCAACAATAATGTCCAGTAGTGAGACATTGACAATCACGCGTGAATGCAATGGATGTGAGATTCTTAAGGAGAATAGAAAATAAGACCAAGAGAGAAAAAATAAAAGATGAGACATACTGGCGGAGTTTAGAGATCAAGCCAATAAGGGAAAGAGTAGAGGAAGGTCAATTAAGGTGGTTCGGTCACATGTGTCGTATGATTAACGACAGACTAGCTAAAAAAGCGTATGAGACGCAAGTGACGGGGAAAAATAAGAGAGGAACGCCAAGAAGAAAATGGAATGACGATATAAAAGAAGCAGCTGAAAGAAGACGGATAGAGTGGGAAGGAATTAAATGCAATAAATTTGCAGAAAATTAGAAACTTGACTCCACTCTGGCCTAAATTTGTAATTTCGGTTTGATTTTGTTTTTACTGAGTTTCGCAGCACTTCGACCTTTCTCCTTGCACTTTTCTGTGGTCTGAACCACAGTTTTTTAAAGAGGTGTTACTCCTCTATCACTCGTCCTTTGTCCTGGCTTTTGACAGGCAGTGTATTATTGAAAGAAAGAACACGTAATTTATTGTTAAGAGAAGACCGCACAGGATAATCATCTTGAAGACTGGAGCACTGAGGTAAATGTGCGCAAAAGGGAGCAGTGTTCGTCACGGTTATCATAGTGACGATAGTAACCCCCCAAAAACAATTGGTGATAAGTGTTAATTGTTATGATGCTTCCTAAGGTTGATCTAAGTATTGGTAAACTCAACACTTTAGTTTCTGACAGCACAACCTCTGAGGATTACAAAATTATTGAACTATTAAACTAATAAATTGTATTAATAGACACTAATTGAGATTGACCAACTAATTTTATTTTGTTAGGCACGTCCTTGATTTTACCAGTACAACAGTAACTAAAGTGAAATGAGGTTTTTAAAAGTAGACAGTACGCCAGCATATAAAACAGAAAAAAAAGTTATCTACTATTTCACAGAAACTAAGATAAGTGATTATAAAAAAATTTCTCAGTTATTATTACTTGACTGAATTTAAAAGTAAATGCGTTCCTCCTTATACAGATGATGATATGAAAAAAAACATAATTAAAATTAAAGTAAATGAATCGCATATTTTATCACAGTTCCGTTAATTTAAAATTTGCATTTTATACATAAAACAGCTGTTATAATTGTATTTAAAAATATATTAATACTCCACAATAAAATAATTTATCGTAACCCCACCTGTTTATGGTTCATCTCTTGCTGCGTGATAATATGTCTGGTTTCCCCCATTTGGCGATAATTCTGTAACCGTTATTCTATCGATAAATACGTATGTATCTCGTATAAAATAGAATTACTGTACTTGTTAAGAGAGGACAATATTCAAGTGCAGTATAAAAATATAATAATGATTCAATGTAATCAACAAAAAATTATATTTAAAATAAAAAAGATAATAATGTAAGTAATTAATTATTAAAAGAAAAATTAATAACATGCGTACCGTATTAGTTACGGTTTCAGACTTTGAAATCTTCTGAGTGCAGACTAATTAAAAAAGATATATATCATTAGATTATTAAAATTGTAACGACTGGAAGTTGGTGCTAACTTCTTAAAAAGTTGTCTTTAGCAAACACACGGAGCGGATTTATAAGCTCTTGCATTAAACGCATTCTTAATCATGCACTTGTACAAGAATCAAAATACAGTTTAATTATTAATTGATGGATGCTTTTAAAGTCTCTTAGATCACTACAATAAAAAAGAACTATCAAAAGGTATTTACAGCTTTTCATTTCATTATGTAATTTGAATCTTTTTCATTCCATCAAACAGGCACACAGATGCGTGCATTCTAAAGATTTAAAAAGCAATAATAGTCTCTATTGTCAAAAATTCAATTAATTCGCGTCTAAAGAAGTTGTTTTACCACGTTTGACATTTGAGAATGTTCTGAAGTTAGATAGCTAGCAGCACCTAGCGTTTAAAAATGTAAGTAGACTAAATTACTAAGTTTTTCTAAGCAAATGATTTATTTAACATTTAAAACTAACGTTTCTACTCTCCAATTAACTAAAGATTGTGTTTTTACAAACTACATTATGAAGAAATCCTTAGGGCCGCAAATAAACAACTTGTTTATCTTTTCCTAGATTGTGAATGGGTCTCGAAATAGCAACGAAAAGACAACGATAAACATAGAAGGTTAAATTTTAAAAAATTTCCATTTTCGGAGATATTTGCATTCTTGTCTACTAAAATCAATAATACTGCTATACAAAGTTGAACTTTTTGAATGTTACATGGACTAAAGAGGGAGCGATTCTTATAGAATTTGTCCTGATGATTCAAAATGTGCTTTCTAAATCTTTCCAGCATAAGGTTTTTGAGTAAAACCGTTCGAGATTTCGGAAATTTTAATTTTTTACGGAATAATAAAGGTACATAATGTAAGATAATTTATGTAAAAAACATATTTCTACTTCTTTTAAGACCCCAGCACTAGTCCACAAGCATATTATCGTTCTATTTTCCCTTGTAGCCCGATTTGACTTGGGAGATATATTGGTGAAATCTCTCACCATGTTCATCGCTCACATCACCAAGATTGTTTGGAGAAAATTACAAATGTGAATGGAGAAAACGAATCTTCAGGAACCTATCTTTGTAATTTCGAAGCAGTTCATCAATCACCCGTTCATAGCTTTCAGTTTTTGTATTCCCGAGGAATACTCTACAGTTTTGAAGAATACGTCAATGATAGAATAACACAAGTATCGTTCAATTTGGATCACAACAAATTACATATCATAGCGATCTACACCCCGGACATAGGCAGGCAGGAAGGAGAGACAGAAGAATTGTACCACAAGTTACAGACAACAATAAACAAAGTACCCAGAAACAAGAAAACCATGATAGTAGAGAATTTCAATGCTCGAATAAGAGACAACGGCATACATGGCATAAAACAACACTACAACGAAAATACACCGAACCGCAATGGAAACGCACTGATCGACTTCTGCGCCCAAAACCTACTAAGAATCAACAATACATTTTTCTACACAGGACACAACATAAGTACACCTGGGAAGATACCCAAGGTCACGCATCAACATTGGATTACATAATAACAAACAGGGATATACACCCGAGACAAATACTGGATGTGAGAGCACTAACGACGCCCAATGTTGGGCCAGATCACAAACTAGTGCTAGGAAGAATTGCCATCAAGACACCTCGGTCCAAAAAAGCAACAGCAAAGTACGTGAAAATACTGAATATTGAATCTCTAGAAGACTAAACGACCACATGGCTTTATAGGAAGAGATTAGAAGAAGAGTGCGTAAACAAAGCTTTACTAGACAGCGATGACCTAGAGGCCGGATGAGAAAAAATTGAACACAATATCTTAAACGCGGCAAAGGGAAGCGTAGGGACTCGAAAAATCAACTTCAATAATGTGAGAAAATCAAAACCGTGGTTCACAACAGAAATCAAAGATTTGGCAAACGATAAGCACAAAACACACATGCAATACTGTAGCAATAAGAATGAAGCGAATCGCACATTATACACGACAACAAGAAGTAAGGTAAACGCTAGAATAAGAGAAATGAAGAGAAGATATTGGAGCCGATTTACCGGGGATATGGAGAAAGATCTGTACGGAACACAGAGAAAGGTGTGGAAAATGGTAAAAGTAAGAAAGCAACCGATAAATGAGATCATCCAGGTTAATAAGATCGACGGGAAAAAATATGTTGGCCGGCTAGATAGGGCACCAAACGATCAGGAGATAATAAACAATGAAATAGAAGATCGCAACGGGAACAAAGAACAAATAGAAATATCAGAGGAAGAGGTGGAACTACATATGAAAAAACTAAAAAACAGAAAAGCATCAGGACGACGTTCAAGATGAATTGATAAAATAAAAAAGTAAGAGAATACCAAAAAAATGGAAACAGAGTATCACCATCCCCATACATAAGAAAGGTAACAAGAAAGACCCGGAGAACTACCGTACAATGTGCTTCCTGGATCTCACGAAAGCTTTTGACTGCCTGCGGCTAGGCGACGTAGCCAGGATTCTACAAGAAGAAGTAGTACCTACCAATATGATACAATTTATTAGAGAGCTTAATACGGACAACGTAACAAAAATAAAGGTAGGAAAGGAAATTTTTTTTCAGAATATTCAGGCATTTAATAATGTTTGAAAAACTTACGTCTACAAGTTTTTGTCTTCAATTTGCAACTTTACAATTTTGTGAATACTAGACGTACGTTTATCTAAGAATCTTTAAGTCCTCAGATAAACTGTTTGAATTTTTGTCTAGATTTTGCATTGTAGGTTGCAAAAGCGTCGAGATTTGAGTGTATGCTTTGAAGTTAGATTACCAACCTCTTAAGGAGTCCGAGTGACTCCTTTGAAGTGGCCTAGCCTGGTAGAAATCAATAGATCTGTTAATGGTCTTAAGTCGGACAGTTTAGTTTGCCGTTCTTACCGAGTGCTTTATTAGCTTCTTGGCATGTTTGTGACATGGAATATTATTCTGGTAGGGTATCATTTGTTCATTTCCCATTTACTATTTTCTTCTGCTAGATGGATTTTAGAAATGCCCCAAAACGTTTTGGAAAAGCTATCGGATCAATTCCGTGATCAACGTAGCTTTTATTATTTACCTTTCGTCAGCTGCTTTAGGAATTGCTTACAATCTCAAGCGCTTTTCTACTTGAAAGAGAAAGATGTAAGAGATAAAAATAAAATAAAATACAGATCTTATAGTATCTTGCAGTAACTTCCTCCTTTGATTCTGGATACAAAAATCAAGATGGAGAGATTGGTGCCTAGCAATTTTGCTGGTCTAGAATTCAGGCCATAAAGTCCCTCCTACCAGCTCTATTGTAGCTGATCAAGTTTTGTTCTAACTGGGGAAAATTCGTTGCTTAACAACCTTTGGTCATCAATAATTATATCATGCTATTTTAGCACACAGTCAGTTTTGTTTAGGATTGAAACTGAGGACCTGCGCCAACATCCTTAAGTGACCAGTAGGTTTCGTTCTTTAATTTTTGTTATTAGCTTACATACGACCAATAACTTCCGTTTCAAGCCCTAAGTTTTCCCAAAGAGCGTACAACATGCCCAAAAGATACTTGTTAAAGTTTTTATTAAATGTGAGTCTTTCCTTGGATATTTAACATCTTAGCGAACTTGGGGAAGCTTAAGTTAATTCTCTTTCTCTTGGTAAAAAGTATAATAGTTGTTTTACTGGAACACAAATCTTTTTGTTCAGGCACTAATTTTTTATCAAAAAGATAAACCACGTATGGTACGCTCTCTGGAAGTCAGCAACCGGAATTTCCTTCAAGCACTCCGTCGAAGCCGCTTGCACTCTTTCTACCGTCCCATAAAAGTTTGCTTTCAGACGTTATTTCATCCGAGAGAAAAGAAAGAAATTGTGCGAGGCCATATTTGGACTGTAGGGAGGCTGATACAGCGTTGCCACGTTGTGCTTTGCTAGAAACCCTCTTACTCGTAGTTACGTGTGACAATAATGGAATACACACTGGATTTTTTATTTAGCGTTTCCGCAATCATTCTCACGCTCACACGTCGATCAAAGTCCTGAAATTCTTTCACTTTTGCCACATTTTCTTCATTTCGGCTTGTTGACAGACATCCTTCCGTCCTTCTTTAAACTTATTGTGCCACTCGAAAACCCGTGTTTCTGACATGGCATTCTTTCCGTAAGCTTTACGGATCATGACACTGGATTTGTTTAGTTTCATGCAAAACTTGGTCGCATACCGCTGTTCAATCGTGCGCTGCATCGTGATTCCTGCTCAGTCCGGGCGCGATCCCCACTCTGCAAATACTCGAGGCAACTGGCCCGGGTCGCGTCGTATACCTGGAATACCCCACCAACGTTTCTGCCCAGTTAAGCCATTCTGTACCCCGTCCCCTTCGCTGAAAAACATCAGTTCCAATACTTTTTGGATAGATCCTGTATCTAAATAATTGTCTACGAGTACGTACGAGAGATTATCAAATTAAATAAATCCAATTATCATTCGAAAGGATGATTATTGACTTTTCTGACGTGACGTAATTCGTAATTTCAAACTAATAATCTGTTTAATTAGTGTCTGTGAGTGTTTACAGTACATTTACAGTGTTTTTCTCTAAATTCTTAGCGTTCTTATAAAACGCTACAGACTATCTTTTTACTATAGATGGGCAAAACGGTTCTTTTTGTTGAACTAACTCACTGGCTCTAACTCATCCAAGTTTACTAAACCGACGCAGTTGAGTCACTTGGTTCCTTTGTGTCATGATGGAAGATGGAACTGTTTTATACTAAGTTCTATCAAGAACGAGTGTCGTTGAGTTGGGAACTGTTATTATTTTATATCGTTAACTTCAAGCATGCAAATTTGAACATTTGAAACGAAAAACTAATAAAACAAACCACTAAACAATAGAAAAGAGTGCTTTGAAATCAAAGCTAGAAACACCTATATGTGATCACCGGTTTATTGGCATATACCTGCATTTTACTGTCAGAAGACAAAGAAAGATAAGCATCTTGCCTTAATTATAATCTGTTGGCTATTCAGTCTCTACAAGTGTTTAAAGTAGATTTCTAGAGTTTTTTTCAGAATCGTCAAGCGTTTTTGTAGACATTTAATAATATACTGAAAATTCGTATCTGTAAGTTCCTAAGTGCGATTTGCAATTTTATAAGTTTGTAAATTCTAGACGTATTGTTTGTGCAATCAGTGCAGTGCTACAGATTATCTAACGAAGAGCCGTCACACGGAGAGTTCTGTCAAAGATGACAAATACCCTAGTTGTGGTCCTGAAAGAATCCTTAAATCCTCAAATGACTTTTTTATGTTTTGATTTTCTAGATTGTAGATTGTAGATCGATAATCTCAGTATATGCTTTGAGACTAGATCACCAACCTTCTGAAGAGATTGAGTGACTGCTTCAAAGTGGCTTAGCCTGCTACAAACTAAGACTACAAAATTGCGGATAGATAGATGTTCTACGTCCTCAATTGCAGTATTGCAGAATCCTCACTTATTGCCTATACTGACGTTTTGAAAATGATATTTATGATGATCATGATGGTTAATAGTTGCAAGTCGGACAGTTTAGTTTGGCGTTCTTTATCATTCCAGTAGATCTAGAAGCCTTTCCAGCTATGCATCTAGAGATGCTATAAAACCGTTCTGGTGCCGTTGCACTCTTACCAGCAAGGTGGTTGACTTTTTCGTTTCTTTCCCTGTTCTGATGTTTTAGTAACTTTTGCTACCTTTCTCCAACTGCTTCAGAAACTGCATGCAGTTTCGAGCGCCTTTCAACTAATGAAAAAGATCTAAAAGTTTTTAATCTGTCTTAGTGTCTGATAGAATAGCAATCGTAACGTTTTGCAGTTGCTTTCTCCTGAATTCTTGAATATAACGATTTATGGCCTGAATTCCTGTCTGAATGATAGATGAATAGGAGCGTAGCGACTGTACTAGTTTTAAGTTGGAACCATAGACACCCACACCAGTTTTGTCATTTATCTTAGATCCATCTGCACAATAACTGATCGAGTTTTCTTTGCAATTATTAAGAATCTGTGGAGTAATTCAAATTTTGTACTGGAAAGCGTTTGCAGGCTAAACAGATTTAAGGTATAACATAGTAACACAGTAACTGGATATTATTAGTTGAAAAGCTCATTTCCATCATGAGGACTGCACCACAACTAGTATGTAGAGCAACTGAAGTTCGATACGGGTCAAATCAAAACTTTTAAAAGACGTTGTGGGCAAGAAAAGAAATCTTAAGTTTTCATTTCTTTTTTACAATGTAGGAAAATATATAATGGCTGCTACCAATAATATCTATGAGTGACCAGTACGTTCTTTTTTAATTTTCATTCTTATTTGTAATTTAATAAACGCTTAGTAATTTCTTTCTCTTTCTATGGATACATTTGATTGCAGTGGCAGTTGAATATGCTGAACTTATAACTCCTAGGTCTGCACGCAAGCTTTCCCACTATAACGAGTATTTTGCAAAAGTGACTAAAAATGTAGTAAAGCTACAGAATTAACCTCACTAACTAGCTATGCGCTTGGGGCGCACGGTTCGGACAATCGTTTCTTTCAGTGGTCCCGTACAGATATCTCCGAAAACTGAAGTGCTCTGACGGTAGCAACATCAGATCGTTTAACGTTCCGTTGCACGGCATCCCGACGCGACTAGCATCTATTTTATGTCAACATGATCTCGATAGTGCAGTGAAGATAATCCAGCAGACGTACTTGTAAACGCGACGAGGAATGCCGCTGGTGAACCTCTTTCTTTCCTGTAAGTTTTCAGCATCGCATGTACATGGCAAGAAACGAATGCCTGTATATGCCCTCGTATCCGTACACTTAAATGGCAACTGAAATCCCGGGACAGAGCAAGCGTCCGCGCGGTTTAAGAATGGCGTGGCCATTAAGACAAATAAGAACTCTTAGATACTTAACCTCTCCAAAGAACCTGATTGGTGTTTCTTTTAGAGAGCTTAATTTAAGCTTCCTTCTCTTTTTATCTAGGAAAGAACAGTTTGCGTACAGTCGGAGATAATGGTATTGTGTTTGCCTTTAACGGTAAGATCTAGGTCGTCTGCGTACATGTAGTCTGACTAAGAGTTCATTTAAATATCACCAAGGGGTGGTTTAGCTTCACCCTGTGAATAGAAACAGAAACTGGGTGATTTCCAATGAAAATGGCGTTAATGCATTTAATAGTTTATGGTTCTATTCTCTTTATTTTTGCGGCTCTTTCGATGAATTATTAGGTATGTACGAGGGTGATCTGAAAAGTTCCCGACCTAACAAAGATACAAGACATTTTTTCTGAAAATTTTTTTTTATTTTTCAACATAGTCTCCTTGTAACTCTACACAATTCTCCCAGCGATGCTCCCATCTCTGTAACCCGTCCAAATAGTACTCGGCATTTTTCTCTGCAAAATAATTGTTCACGAAGGTGATTGCCTCTTCATTTGACGAAAATCTATGTCCTCCGAGCGCAATTTTTAGATGAGGGAACAAAAAGAAGTCGCTTGGGGCTAGATCTGGTGAGTAAGGCGGATGGTCAAGCAGTTCAAACCGTAATTCGTGGATTTTCGCCATGGCAACCGCTGAGGTGTGAGACGGTGCGTTGTCTTGGTGAAACAGGATTTTCTTTTTCTGCAAATGTGGCCGTTTTTTCTCAAGTTCTGCCTTCAGCTTGTCAAGTAATGCTGCATAGTATGCTCCTGTAATGGTTTTTCCTTTTTGAAGATAATCGATTAAAATAACTCCATGACTATCTCAAAAAACAGTCGCCATCACTTTCCCAGCCGAAAAAACAGTTTTTGCTTTTTTTGGAGCCGGTTCCTCCTTTGCAGTCCACTGTTTGGACTGTATTTTTGTTTCGGGCGTATAATGGTGTATCCAAGTTTTATCTACAGTAATTAATCGGCGCCAAAACTCGGATTTATTTCGCCTAAACAGCGCCAAAAGAGCGTTGGAAATATTCATTCGAACATGTTTTTGGTCTAACGTGAGCAAACGCGGCACCCAACGCGCGGACAGCTTTCTCATGCCTAAATGTTGATTTAATATGTGACAAACACGTTCTTTTGACATGTTCATAACCTCTGCTGTCTCTCTCACTTTAATTCGGCGGTCGTCTAGCACCATTTGGTGAACTTTGGCGATGTTTTCGTCGGTAGTTGCAGTTTTTGGACGTCCCGAACGTTCATCGTCTCCCAAGCTCTTACGGCCACGTTTAAATTCAGCAGTCCAAAATTTCACTGTGGTAAATGATGGTGCAGAGTCCCCATACACAGAATCCAACTCGTCTTTTATTTGCGAAGGCGTATTGCCTTTCAAAAACAAATATTTAATGACAGCTCGATACTCGATTTTGTCCATTTTCACAAAAAAACTCACATCAACTCACTCAAACGACTGTTACATAAAAACTGCGCGTCCAAAATGGCTGAAACTTTGGTGAGTAACTGTCAACAGATGAACAACGAAATTCAGTGGCTTTTATTTACGAGTGCTGCCCTCTTCACGTTGAGGTCGGAAACTTTTCAGACCACCCTCGTATTACCAAGGAACATACAGTGTATTTTCCTGCTTGGTAAGCAAACCTTTTTATGGTAAAATACATTTTAGTTCGTTTGCTGGAATCATTTCGTTTGTACAGACATTTTAAATTTGGTTTATTTTAAATAATAAATTAATTAAAATGGAATTTAACAGAGAAAATCCATAGCGGTTTGAAATATTTCAGGAAACGCCCCAGTAGTTTTCCGTCGTGAAATAAAAATTTGAAAATTGCTCATTCGTGATGATAGTAGTTCTAATTATATTTTATTACGTTTTTCTGGGTTTTTCTTGTTGATATTTATTTTCTTCCGAATCGGAAATTACTGGAATAAATCTTCAGATCCAGCATGTTGGTGAGAAGATTCACTTTTATTACTTACAAGTAGTTGGAATTTCATATTTTTATATTTAAAGGAGTGTTAATTGTAATTAACTTGTATTTTTAAGATCGTAGAAGAATTTATGTTGAAATCACTAATTCACTATGAATATTTGATTTTCTGCACCTATCAACCCGAAGGCATTCTCTACAAGTAAGAGTTTTCTTTGCTCAGCTAGCCACTGATTTAAGTTAAATGAAACGAAATTATTACAGTCTGTTAAGTTTTTCTTTATAACAAGATCACATTCTTTCAAAATTACTATTCCTAATAAACCAGAAATTTCCTTTCATAGTTCAATGCACATTGTATGTTTTATTAATCTATTTATATCATAACTTGAAGTACTACATTATATTATTAAAAATTAATAAAAGTTCAAAGTCAATAATAATTTGTTAACTGTCTTCCATTTAATTTTAAATTATTGCACATACAGAATGTGTCACAGCGTGTACTTTATTTTGTCGGTCAACTTCTAACGAAACCTACTGCATTCTTAACGAGATATTTATGAGAAACTATTGAAATATCTAATTCAATATCATTACACAAATACGTAACATTTAGAATTCATAAATACTTAACTACACACAGTACATTCATTCAAGTTCTTTAAAAGTAGATTTCTTGCAGTGGTCAATCATCTTCCTGTATTAGTCGTATACCTATACAGAACGTATGCATACTACGTAATTTTCAACGTTACGTCACTAAGAGATAATAAATATTGTAATTTCTAATACTGATACTATGTTTATTAGTTAGAAATGTGACAAAAATAGATGTTCATAACTATGATTTAAGATGACATCAGAATGAGGATGTGCTTGCTATTCTAAATACCAATGAATGACTAACAGTCATTTGCGAAAATGTCAAATTAGTGATTGTACAAAAACTATTTTATTTTTATCGTAAATTTGAAGGCTTGCATAGTAATTTTATGAAAATTAGTAGAATTTAGGAGTGTTTTGCAGGAGGTGTAAACATTAATGTTGCATTTTCTATTTTTAAAACTTTATCGTACCTTTCCAAGAATTGTTTTTCATCAATTTAAAATGATTATACCTTTAGAACTTTTCAAGAAAGTTGTTGCTTAGATTTTATTTTACGACACTTATCTTCTATACCGGGTGTAACAAAAAGTAGTGTTGTCACTTCTTTTATTTCTTCTTTTATTCTTTTGAACATAATTTATCGAGTACACTTAGACCGCAGTCTGTAAAGTACGAGAAATCGCAGAAAATAAGTCAGGAGTGTTAGAGAAAGTTTATAGGTTATAGTTTATAGGCCAAACGGCCTAGACTTACAGTTAGTATGATGCCAGCTGAGATAGTAACCTTTGCTATCTTTATTTGATCAAAGGAATATTAAGGAGGACAAAGTCTTACCGAACTGGATGGATCAATCTGATATTCCGACAGTTTCATGACATTGTAAGCTACGAGAAATTGAATATATGAAATGGAGAGACCGATGAGCAGAACATCTATTAGCCTTGGTTTACAAACAACAGTAATATAATCGTCTGTGCTACAACGGTAGGAGAATCTTTGTAGTCATTCGTAAACGGGTTGCACTGAGGACATTAAGATCTATGAAGTAAATTCGGATGTTATGCTTGATAACGTTCGCAGGCTAAATAAACTTCAATGGTGTCTGTATCTGTACTTGCTAAATGATTTCAAAAATTATCCTTAAATATATTTCAAGGCAAGCAAGTAAGAATAATTACATTTTAGTTATTGTCTTTAATTTCTCTTATTAAAAGCATTTTTTAAAGTTACGTAAAAATTGTCAGATGCATTGCGTGCCGTATGAGGCTATTCTCCCTTGAATGTCACTGCGAGGTGGATGCAGCTATTCTCCTCGACTTGCTAATACTAACATATTCGTGCGGGACCGATGAGTTATTCCTTCGTATATAGAAATACATTGCTACTTTCCCGATTAGGTATTGTTGTTACGGTGGGTACTTCCGAATTCTCAATAACCGCAGAAGGCTACCGCCGTTTTACGGTCTATCTTGTTCACCTTCTAAACCCTCTGCTTCCTTCGGAACTGGGAATTGCAATAATAATAATAATAGTATTACACATGACGAATTTCGTCTTTGAACTCCCCAAACAACATAGAGTCTGCACCCGTTTCACTTCCAAGCTCAAGGCTTTCAAAATCATGATTACTTTATTCGTGAGTAAACCTTATCAATAGAATTTGTGCAATCAAGATTTCTGTCAAAAAATCCTGCTTACTGGAAAAGCTTATTTCAGTAAAGATGAATGCAAAATACACGAAATTCCCACTTGTGATCACCTGTGAAAGAAAATTC
Organism: Ignelater luminosus; assembly: GCA_011009095.1. NCBI lineage: Eukaryota > Metazoa > Arthropoda > Insecta > Coleoptera > Elateridae > Ignelater > Ignelater luminosus. Next base: position 223,921 of record VTPC01090299.1, read on the forward strand.
TCATGCAGCTAAAGATGCAATTCCCAGAACCGTTTTCCAGTGAATGTTTGGTGCAGTGTCTTAGGAAATAGTTTGACCATTTGTACTTGAAAATCGCTCGGCGGGAGAACACTACTGGAAGATGTTCCATTGAATAGGAGGCAGGAAACGTGGCAGCCGCAAGATGATGCGCCTCATCATTTTTGTAGAGGATCAGTGGATTTCTGGGAACGTTTTCTGCCATTCCATCTGTCGGTCCATTTCATTATTTTTTACTTGCAGTAGATCGATAAATAACATTGAATGTGAATGTGAACCATAGCTTTTGAAAATCTTTCGAGAAAACTCACATGGGATTGAGCTTCGTATAATGCCCATTTGTGTGGAAATGATGTCTTGTCGCCCCTATAAACACAATCTAATGTGGCTTTCAAAAGTAACCACAAAAATAACTATAGAATATGAAATACACAAAACATCAGCTTTTCAAAAACATTCTTGTGAAAATAAAGATTACTAGGGCCTCATTCATCTTAGTGAGTTTGAACTAGTCAAAAGAATAAAAATCTGAACTCTAAATTTTGATAGTCTTTAGCTGCAAAACAGCAAACAAGAGAAACATTTTTGCAACTGTCAGCAAGGTGGCATTTTCCAGCAAAGTGCTCAGGTAGTTAGATTTTGATACACAAAACATCCAATTTTGACGCATTGTTTGTTAGTTACGACGCAGTGAGGTTGGGAAAACATAGTTGAGCTGAGATTTCTATCAAACTTGATTTTCCATTTAGGGAAGTGTCTTCACAGTACTCGCAGACTTGGACTGCTCGTCTTGTAAAGTATCACTTCTATAACTTGTTAGGTTAGGACTATAATTTCTGCCAGTTTTGGTTACTACCAAAAGAGCTTTGTTAATGTTTAGAAACCTTTATATCAGCTAAAAAGCTTTACTAAAGAGTTCTTAGAAACAATTCCTCTATTCACCAGCCTGGATTTTGGTCTCTAAATTCCAAAGCGTTCTATGTAGTTTTCTAGAACAGTATATACCAGACCTTCAAAATTGGCGAGGAGCTCAAAACTTTAGATTTTTGTATTTTTGGCACTAGATGGTGCAGAAAATAAAATTCCATTGGGTTACAAAATTTTACAGTAAACGCATTCCTTTTCTATCAGCAGAGAAAAGAAGACCAAAATACAATTTTAAAGTATCAGGCAAGCTTAAACGCGTAAAAATCTAACACTTTAGAAAGTACTGTAAGGAGTAGGAGTGACATGTCACAACCACCTCCGCCCACCCACGTCCAAGTTTTTCTCACACTTCTGCTTCCACCTCCTCCACGGTCACAAGATCCACTACCCTAACAACTCCACTGCAAGACCGCAAATACTTTCTATGCCTTTCTTCAAGTTTTGACTGGATCTCAGCAAGCAGAAGGTGCCGTACTGCACAACCCAGCTTAGCCCCATCGCAACCAATTTCCAAAAAAACACACACCGTTTCTGTTTCCGGCATCCCGAAGGCCTACTATATTCCCAAGGCGGTCGACTTTGTTTTGAGGAAAATTCCCGTTTATTGCAATGGCACGGTCAAAATCTCTAGCTACCAGGACGACCCTCACCACGTACACCTGTCATTAAATACCTCCCTTCCAAGGCTCCATCTTTTCCACGTGTCATCCGTGGTGTTGATTTCGATGTTAGCATGGATAACGTCCCAGAAACCTTTAAAGCTCAAAGCACCAACTTTTAGAGGTGTGACGCATTAGGTGCAGGGCCACGACTCTTTTGCGGTTGGTCACTATCTGTAAGAAGTCGTTAGGCGCGCTGCTCATCCAGGGTTTAATGTTTCACCACAGAAATCCTACGGAGCGGAGTCTTCTCACACACTTAATCCTCAACCCATCCAAAGCGGTCGATGCTTGCATTTCGACCATGCCATCACCGACTGCCAAGTTCGGCGTCCCACACGCGACGTGTTTGGTGCTGCTTACTAGTCACTACTAGTCCCACGTGCAGGAACTGCCTCCTGCCCCAACTTTCCATCTGCTCTTATTTTTGTTTCTTGTTTTCTAATAAACCAGCTTCCGATTTCCGCATCCAAAACTTCATTGCCTTTATTATTATTACCACAGCTTTTCTCAATATATTTTCTAATGGCCGCGATAGAACTCAGAAAATCCTATTTCTTCTGATCTATCAGTTCTTCGGACTCACTGTCCTGGCAATCTTCTCCACGTTTCCTTTTTCCACTAAAAAGGAATTTGTATAAAACACTAGCTAAGTCTAACTGACTTTTATAGTATAATGCATAAAACACACTATGTCAGTACGACATGTAGCAGTGCTAAAGTTGCTCTAGGAGACTAACGTGTAGACATTGTCGTACAAGGAGACTACCCTCAGGGCTGTTGCCTTTCACTCCATCTTTGGTGTCTAGTAATGAGTAGTAATTTAAAGCGCTTACGTAGACAACGGACTAGTATTAGCTACTGATCTCTCTCATCTTTCTCTGGGAACGTATGCAAATGGCTTGCAGAATCATAGAAAGATGGTGTAATGAAATGGCCTTTTCGTCAATCCATCTAAGACTAAAGCAATTCTCTTCACCAAGAGAAAATAAAACAGAAGGTTTAAGTGAATCCATATTGTACTGCTTGCGCAGGAAAGCAAGTACTTAGAGGTGACCTTGGAAAAGAAAAGTCACATGTCAACAAGGTGGTAACCAAGTCAACAGCTATACTCTGGCTGCTGTGCCAGGTGGTAGGTAGACTCTGAGGAATTAATTTTTAGATATCCTACTGGATCATAGAATACTATATGCTTCAGTGGTCTAGTGGATTAGTATATAGCGTACCACCATCGTTCGAAGGCTGGCCAAGCTATAATCTGTGCAATGAGGACGACTCCTATGAGTGCTTTTGAGGTCCATGACGGTACACCTCAGAATGCGGGATGTAGGGTTATAGCTTGAAAACGAATTTAAAATCGGCCATGCCAGCATAGCCCAATTAGTGGAGAAAGATGCCTTTGTTCACTTACAGGCAACACAAGTGAGATGCGTAGGAAGTATCTCAACAGAATTCGTTGATTTTATATACGGATGAATCACGTATGGATGACGATCAATCCTCGGGAGCAGGCATTTACTGGAATACCCACACGTGCAGAAGATCTTCGCTCTGGGAAAACACACCACGGTTTCCAGGCTAAAATTTATGCAATTCTGTCGGTGGCATATAGGAAAGAAGTAAGAATGACGAAACAAAAGATATATGGTATATCCGACAGTCATGAGGCAGCCTGTGGAAAAGCTTGCCGCAGTAAAAGATGTTAGCCTTGTTTGGGTTCTTGGGTACAGCTAGAGTCATGGCAACGAGAAGGCGTTGAACTCGCCAGACTTGAAGCCAAGAAATATCAAGGCAAAAGGTATATTCAAGAAGCAGTGGAGGGGTAGGAGGAGGGAAAAGCAGGGAAAAGACCATATGACCGGTTTTAACTTGTCAAAGGTAAACTTAAAACCCTCGGTCTTTTAATTGGAGTCCTCACGGACCACTACACCTTCAAAAGGTGCCTGTCGTTTATATATTTGAGGACGAATGTGGAAATGGCGACGAAACGTCTTCTCACTTTCTGAAAGAATGTGAGAATTATAAGAGGCTGAGGTTTAAGACCTTTCAGGTTGTTACACCAGCAAGGGACGAGTTGAGCTCTCTAGCCTGAACTGACATCCTCACTTTCGTACAGAAGTAACAACTAACAATAGTAAATTATCATAGAGGCTGTTGAGTGAAGGGCGAAGGGTTAATAAAAAAGTCCTACGAGGTGTGTAAATAGAGTAATGAGACTGACTTTTTATAATTTTTTTATTCAACTAAAATTACAATTCCCCATTGTCTCTTTCAAAGTAGTTGCCACAACGATGGAGACGATTTTTCCACTCTTCATAGCAGAGCTGGAGCTTGGATACTGAAATTGTCTTCAGCTGGTCCGTTACGGCAGTTTTAATGTCTTCTAGTGTCTCAAAATGACGACCTTTGAGGTGATTCTTTAATCTTGGGAAGAGAAAAAAGTCACACGACTCAAGTCAAGCGAAAAAGGGAGATGAGGAGCCACAGAGATGTCTTTACTTGCCAAAAACTCATTAATTGAAAATGCAGTGTGACAAGGTGCATTGTCGTGACGCAGCACCCAGTTGTTCTTGGTGCTTAGTGAACACATGACCCTTTCTCAAAGCCTTTCAAGAACTTCTCGGTAAACTATTTGGTTTACCTTTTGGCCTTGAGGCACAAACTCTTTGTGGACGATTCCCTAGCTATCTAGAAAGCAAATCAGCATGTTTTTGATTTTCGACTTGCTCATCTTGCTTTTTTTGCCTTGGTGAGCTTGGAAGTGTGCCATTCCTGGCTCTACAGCTTCGTAATGACACGTCGCAGAAAATGAGGTTTTACGGAACCATTTTTGCGCAGATTTTCCTCACACCCAATTTAATGGTCAAAACCTCATGAACGGTGGTGTGAGTCAAATTTAACTGTTCCCCGATTATTCCGGCTTTTAAATTTTAATTGAGCGAGATCCTTATTTTTGGATTTCGCAAAATGTCGCAGAGAGCGTCCCATCTAATAACATTATGCTTTCTACTATCCTCGTAATAGTAACATCTTTCGTTCGAAAAAATTAAACTTGCGCGATTATATTTGTTTGGTTCATGTCACGGCCTCCAGCACCTGCAGGCCAGTAATGGTCCCGCCAACCTCTTTTCCCTCTGATCTTATATACGTACTTATTACTAAAGGGGAAGACACACCGAGCCGTAGAGATTTTCTCTACCGTACTGCTTCCTTCGCCCTTCCTAATCTATCCTCCCAAATAACACCACTTCTGTTATTCTTATATTATCCCGACTGTCAAGCGACGATCAGAACGCACAAACTCCTGGATTCTGGCAACATTTTTGTCAGGTGACTTAGTCATTCACAATTGAATCCTTTTGTATGGTGAAGGTTGCACAATCAGGCTTCATTCTCCATCCATCACACCATCTCCATTAACGGAGTTGTCTTGGTTGCCTTCAAGACGCATTTTGTCTCCGCTATTTGCTCTTGACTCATTACGCTTTCTTTTTATTTTTGAAATAAATCAAACTAGAGTTAAGCCGACTAAGTCGACTTCTCTTTTAGCTTGAGAAAGTTAATCTGGTTATTCCGCGACCAAATCTGGTCGCACATTAATAAAGATGTATTTCACGGAAGGTTTCGTAGATTTGTCGCTGTTTTTCTTTTTACATTCTTACAGAAAATTTATATCAAAATTTGTTCGCTTCGCTTCATTCATTTGAACTTCCCTTTTGCCGTTACACAGCTTCTCAGAGAAAACTAATCTAGTTTCCCTCACATTGCCTGCAGTGACCAATCCAAGCAAGTCACCTAGTGGTTGACTAGTTTTCTTGTGTAAGTTTCTTTGATAAAGCTAATCTGCCTGAGGATCAAGCAGTTTGCTTTTCACCAGATCAACATCAGTAGTCTAATAGCTTAAGTAAGTAGAATTACCTTTTGTACTTTGCGGCCAAATTGCATTCCCTTTATCTCTCTATGTTCGTTCTTCTTCTGGCTTCGTTGTCTTACTTTCTAGGCATTTCTGTAAAACTAATCTGATTGAAAGTTTGGATTTACTCTCCATCAAACAACTTGCCGCAATCCACTACTCTTGACTATCGGACCATGGTCAGCGTTAGGGTATTTGGTGCCTAATACAAGGATGATACAAAGGATGGTGCCTTTAAATGCAATTTGTCTTATCAATCATGGCGCTGTGCAGCACTTTAACATACTCATTGAGTACAGTAATATTAGTTTAAATTAATGCTAACGGTCTATTTCCCTTAATGACGTTCTCCATCAATTCTTAGATGGTGGTGAAATTTATTTATGCTAACTTCTAAAAAATTCTATGCCTCAGTTGCTCTTGATTTTGAGTTTTTCATCAGTTATCATAGACTTTCCTTAAAAGAATTGCTCAAAAATCTTTGAAAGATTATCGTTTTTAGGCACAAAAGCTACGTTGTCCTCTGGCGTAATGATATGATGCCAAGATGAGCCAAAATATTGTATTATCCTGAGGATGACATGTCTTAAAGTGCAAGTGAACTTTTTCTATTTAACGCTTAATCTCTAATCCGCCCTACATGCGGTCAAAAAATGCCAAATGCACACCACACTAATGCTTTACATTTTACATTATTTGGGCAATCATCGATATTGTCAGTGTAGTAGTAGTAATTGGGGAGGCTAAAACCCAGCAACTACGAGGTGTGTAAATAAACTAATAAGACTGGCAATGTAGCTTTCGATGTGGCAATACTGAGGACTACCGGTTTAGGGGGCAGGTGGATGAACATGCAATTTTTTTCATAAACTGTTTTTTTCCTGTTGCGTTTTGAAAATGAGTGATATCGATTTCGAGCAACGTTGTGCTATCAGGTTTTGCTTCAGACGTAGTCAACGTGCTTCAGTAGGTCTATGGAGACAATGTTTTGTCAAGCGCTCAGGTTTTCAAGTGAGTTAAGGTGTTTTCAGAAGAAAGAACAGATTGAAGATGAATCTTGCGAAGCTGCGAATAAATCAAGTGCAAGAAAGGTGCACTTTTGCTAATAAGACAACGGAGACTAACATTAAACGCACCATACACAACCTTGATTACCACACTAAAGACACTTTAAAAAATTTCGCCATAAGTGCCAAATACTTTAGCGCCGGCCTTGCTTTACTGATGATAAAACTAGATTAAAGATAAAGATTAAATATTGAGAATTGTGCCAAAACTTTCGGGATATCGTTAGTCTTGGACACGACCGGCTCATATCCTAGGAATCTGAATCTTACAAATTACGTCACACCATTAGAGACGTACAAGTTTCTTCTGATTTTAGTAGTTTCCAAAACAAGAAAATTTGTATTTCTGATACTGCAGGTTCTCTGAGCATTCTCTTTTTCCATTTTTTACAATTACGTTTCTATTCCCATGGTAAGAAGGCTATTGATTCGTGTTTATTGGTGCTTCTTCTACTTTATCTGCTAAAAACAGAACAGTAAATGAGGAAAATAATGAAAATGGTAAACAAAATCTTTAAAACAATCTATCAATAGGATCAAATCTTTATATTAAAATCTGCTTTAAAGTCGACCCTGGCAACAAAATGGTAACCACCTTTGTTAACATTGGCAATAAAAGCGAAATTCAAGAAAACGAACGTATTTCTACAATAAATCCCAGTTTTATGGTTCGTTTTAAATTACAGCACTGTACCTGAAATAATATGCAAGCAATCTGTTTATTTATAGGATAAAATGTGTGGGCTAAATGCATTCAAATTTTTTATGGCACTTAAAAAAAATGTTTATAAGAGCGAACCTACACACGAAAAATTTACGAATAAGATCTTATCGTATAAGCTCTTAAAATTTAGAATATGAAAAAATTTCAAACTAATTATTTAATTTGTTTATTATTTTATGTATTTTATTGAGATTATTATTATTATTATTATTAAGTTAACTAAATGTGATTTATTAATTTTTCTCGTGTGATCGAAAACTATTTTAATCGAATATTAACCCAGAAAGAAAAATTACTTACTCTATACACGATCCGGAGGAATATATTTTTGGTGTTTTTCATGTTAACCTTGAAATACGGCAAACCGTAGGTATTGATTTTATATTTTAGATAATGGATAAATATGGATACGCAAGCGTATCAAGGTTAATTTTATTAAAGCACATGCTGGTGAGCGAAACACTCTGATTAAAAGGATAAGTAAACATGAACAAATACAGTGCTGTTAGAATACTAACTAGGGTTAATTAAAAAGGGGAAGTTAATATCATTTTCTAATTATTTACTAATTTTTTTGTATTATTTAAATCGTTTTAGAGAACTTCAAACGCTTACAAAAACTGGGAAATAATCATGAAAATATCAAAGTGAACAATAATAATTTACAGAAATTTATTTCCTATACGAATTGATGCACCATACATACACCATTATGAGTGAAGAGCTTGCATGAGTATTACAAGATGGCGGACATTGAGGTTAGAAAATATTTAAAATGTTTTAATTCTGTTGAAACCTGAAAGTGGACAGTGTTACCAAAGAAAAATATGAAAGGATTTTTTTTCCATCGATAATATTAGTAGCAACATACGCAACAGTGATGCTAGCCAGAAGTTTAAGTTAAAAAATAAAATGTTTACAGGTTACAGATAGAGAGAGAGAGAGAGAGAGACCGAATATACAGGGTTTCATGTAGAAAGATTTCCAGACTAAAACTTAGAAGAAAAGTCCTCTTTCCTCACCAGCCAATCAAAGTTGGAAATCTTGAACAAGCAATACTCCATAAAATAAAAAACCTGCGTTAGTTACACCTCGTACTTGTAATATTATCAAAGGGTATTATCGGCAGATTTTGTAAAATAACAACAAACTTTGAAATTTTGTATTTTATTGAACCGAGAATTGATGCTTTCGGCAAAAATCTTATTACTGGCAATGTTGTAGCACTCTGTGCCGACTCGTATTTGAAAACACTGTTGTCATTCCGAATTTGTCATAATACTCATCGGAACCATTTATCTAGTATATCGTGGCCACCGCGGTCCCCTGGTTTAAATCCTTTGGATTTTTTGCACAATGTGCTGTTCCTTAACTCTAAGTTCAATAAGTCTTAATTAGCAAATATTTGCCTTCCTCGCTGTAATTTTCGTAAAGCAAGATTGGACAAGTATGATTTAAGAACTAATGAGAAAATCACAGCAAACCTAGGGACAAAAACGTTGATAAGTCGTACGACAGATTGGTCAAGGCCATCCTAAAATGCGCGCACGAAGCAATTCCCAGGGGACAAGTAAAAAAGCATAGGCCTTTCTGGAACAACAAGCTAAACGCTATAAAGCAAGTTAGAAGCAGAGCTAAAGAAAGGCTGTAAAATCAAGAAAGGCTGCAAGACTGTATGGCCTTGCGTAAACATCAAAAAGAAATCAAAACGAGCACAAGAACTACGTACAGAAATTTTGTTTCTAAATTAGATTTTTGAAAGGATAAGGTAAAAACCCATAGATTTCTCTCAGGGCTAAACAAGGAAGACAAAACTGTTAGATGCGAACCAGTAAAGGCCGGTAACAAGATGTTAACAGACCCTAAACATTGCAAACGCTCTCTGCAAGCCCTACTGCAAAGTCAACAAGCTCAGGATAAACAAACAGGAAAGGCGTTTGCTAAAAAAATATGCCCCTGCAACTTGTCTAAATGAGAAAGAGCACATCTTGTTTAACAGTGACTTTAATTTTGCCAAACAACAAAGCACTTCAGGATATCAAAGCGGGTAAAGCGGCCGGACCGGACGAGATTTTTCCTGAGCTCTTTCTCCACCTTGGAGATGCTGCTAAACTAACTCTGCTGAAGTTCTTGATTAAGACTTGACACAAGGACTTGGCACATCTATGGGAGAAATCAGAAATTACCCCCCTGCTGAAAAAGGGCAGCTCAGCGCCTTAGAAAGCTAGAGACCCATAGCGTTAACCAGCGTCTCCTGCAAGGTCGTGAAAAAAATGGACTGAGTGAATACACCAAACTCTACAGCATAATTGACCACTGGCAAGCAGCTATGGACCAAGTAATCAAATTCTCATAGGCTGTGCAAGATGGATTTCATAGAAAGATGTCTACGCTCGCGGTTCTCGTGGACTTTAAGGCCACGTACGACAAAGTTTGAAAGCAGTTTATTTATTTCATCTTGGGCCACTGAAACGCCTATCTAATAGTCAACCTTTCTCAAAAATGACTTATCGCATGAAGATGGTATTTTCAGTGTGCTACCTTTTTTTGGTTTTTCTTTGTTCTACTGTATCTCAGGAACGGAAGGTTCAAACGAGATGGGACTTTTACTACGATATAATTAGCTTGTTAACAGGAGTAAAGAAAAGGCTCTTACTAAAGCCAGGTACCAGCGATCTGATCTTTTGATTTTTTTTTTCTAGGTTAGATTATATTTCGGGAACGGAAGCTCTAAGGGGATACTTGAGCAGGGGGCTAAATTGGCCGAATTGGCTCGTTTGTACTTTTCACAGCTTGACTATTAGAATTAAATTGTTGTGATCAGATATGTGCTCTAAAGTTAGTTTTTGCTGATGAGTTTGCTTTTATAGGAGCCAATTCAGCCCTTGGGTGGCTTCTTCAAGACAGATAGGACTTTCACTACGATACTAATTAGCTTGGTAGCAGGAGTAAGGAAAAGGCTCTCATTAAGCTCATTAGGCATTAGAGAATGTAGGTCCTTCTGGTTATTTTTATAACGGTTAACTTTTAGGCGAGAACTGTTTCGTTGTGGCCCAACTTAGACGTGTTCTTTGATCCGGCGAGTTTGATCGTAATGGTTTCGAGCATGCCAAAGATAAGACCTAATGTCAGCGTTGAAGTGGAAACAAATCTTTATTTAACTAGACTCAGAAACTAGTCGCTTGTAGTCGTCTTTTTTGAGATTTAATTTCCAGCAAGTTAACTATCTTTTACTATCTAGAGTTGTCCCAAATCGGTTTGCAAAAAAAAAGAAAAAATTCTCGTATCATGATACAAGTGATCTAAGTTCCAATGCAGTGACTTCACTTCTGACTGACTGAAAAGCTTAACTGGTCCAACTGGATTGAAAAATCTGAACAACATTGAAAGGTCCATCCAACTCAAAATGTTGCAAATGTTGCACGACTCAAAACGCGTAACCGGCTTGAAGGCAGATCTAAGAAGCCCAAGATATTCGAAAACTTGTTCTGTATATAAACGTTGAGCCAGGGCCAGCTTAAAGCAAACAAAAATTGCTTTTGCGTCCTTTGGAGGGTCTCTAGGCATGTATGGTCGCATCTAGTCCTTGTGTTAGCAACCGTACTTTTGCACTCCTTAACGAACACTGCCCTGAGGCTGTATCTAAGATGCCTAACGTTTTCAGCCGGTCTTTGTCAGCAAACGGGGTTAAAGATGATAAGATTTCCAAGAAATGCCATTCCTCTTTTTGCTAAAAAACAAATCAGTATAGAAATAAAATTAAAAAAGGGAAAAGACACGACGGATATAGAAAATTAGAAACCTTGGGGGTTGTTAGATTTATCCCAAACACTTTAACGTGTAACACAAGCCAAGCTATAATTTTACTGAACACCAATGTAGAAAAGAAAATCTTTCTCAGTTAAAGATTAAGCGAAAAAAAAATCGACATAGGCAAAGTTTTGGGAGTCTGTCTGGTGAGATTTTCGATAACAAAGTATCCCAACTCGTCACTAATCAGGCCTGTAAATGACAATATTTCTAAGAAAATATCTCTTCTAGGTTTTCTACTTATAAAATCTTAAAATGTAACTTAAGCCAGACTGGAATTTTAATGAACAATAAAGGAAAGATAAAAACAATTCCATCTGAGTTAAAGACAATCAGTGAAAAGTTTATTAGACGGCATAACCAAATCTTTGTGAACTGGTATGGTAAGATTTTCGATATCAAAGTGTGTTTGAACTCGTCCATAACCATGCCTGTAGATGACAAGATTTTCAAGAAATGCCATCTCTTTTTTTACCTGATGCAAAAGAGAAATATTTTGTTAAAAGCGACAAAGTGAAGAATATCCCGCATTTATTTGCCGAGACTATACGTCTAGAATTTACAAATTTGTAAATTTGCAAATACCTAATACTTTGGAACTCTCAAATATAAATTTTCATAGTGTTCTTAAATGTCTGAAGAACGCTGGGAATTCTCGGAAAAGCGCTTAAAAGCTACTCTAGACACTAAATAACCGACAGACATTATTATTGGTGTGAAGTTACAAATCACGTTATGCCATTCAAGATGTAGAACAAGCTTTAGAATTACTTACGTATCAATTCATTGTAACTGAGAGAAGATTCTTTTCTCATCGCATACTAGAATACAAGGAAAAGGTAGAATAATCAGTAAAAAAGAACCGTAGGCGTTGCGGTGACACTTGACGCTGCACAGTGACGAATAAAACTGTTGGTCCAAGAGGTCAAATACTTAAAAATGAATCTGAAAAGGAGATTAAGCTAGGAGTCACATGTTGACAAAGTGGTAACGAAGTCGACAGCGATACTCTGACAGCTATGCCAGGCGGTAGCTAGAGTTGAGGTTTTATTGAGGCTGCTGGCCCTCCAGACATAAGTAAGGACAAAGGGTTATAGCTTAGAAAGGGATGTAACACCGGCCACGCCAGTATAGCTCAGTTAGTAGAAATAGATGCCTTTGTTCACTTGCAAGGCAACTCAGCCGGACGATCGGTTAAGGCTGCGTAGGAAGTACTCCAACAGGATTCTTTGGTTTTCAATACGGATGGATCACGTATGGATGACAAGCAATTCTCGGGGGCAGGCATTCATTCGAGAACCAACACGTGCAGAAAAGCTGCGCTCTGGGAAAACACACTATAATTTTCCAAGCTGAAGTTTATGTCAGTCTATCGGTGGCATATAGCGTAGGTGTGAGAATGACATAGCAATAGATCTGCTCTTATGCAAGAGTGCCCAGGCGGAAAACGGAAAAGCTTGCCACAGCAAAGAGGTTGACCTCGTCGGCGTTCCTGGGTTGATTTCTTTAACACACACGGTATAATACAATGTTTTGGCTCATCTGGGCATCATGCCATTACGCCAAAGCCCAGCATAACCTTTGTATTTAAAACTGACAATCCTTTAAAGATTTTTGGGCACTTTCTTAAGGAAAGTTTATGATAACGGATGAAAAACTCAAAATGAAGATCACTCGAGGCGTAAAATTTTGTAAAAGTTAGCAGGAATAAATTCTGCACAGTCTAAGACCTGATGGCGAACGTTAAAAGAAGACTTTGCGTTATTAAGGAGAATGGACCGTTAACCTTAATTTAAATTAATATTTCTGTGCTCAATGAGTATCTTAAAGTTTATACCAGCGCAAATAAAACAACTTGCCGTATGAGCCACAGTAACTAGGTCAATAAGACAATTAAAGTTGCCACCAACCCGTTTACCATCCTGATATTCAGCGCCAAATTAAAGGCCTGCACGGTCCGAGTTTTCTAGTCGGGCCATTACGCGGCCCCGGTTAAAATGCGGGTTCAGGTCGAGTCAGACTTCAGTTTAGAGATTCATTGGAATTTTCGAACTTACGTCCGGTCAATCGGGCCGTTCGGTTTTGTCAGGCCTATGGAGCTGTAGGACTTCTCGGGCCTGTCAGTTCATACTGGTCTTTTCGGACTTCTTGCCCCTCGAGTTCCTCGGGTCTGTTAGACCGTTCGAACTTTTTGGACCTGTCGGATCTTTTGGGCCGAGAGCCTTATGGACTTCTCGGATTTTCAGGTTTATCGGGCCTATAGGGCCATACGGATCTATCGAGCTTTTTGGACTTCTTGACCCTTCGGGCTTCTCGAGTCAGTAGCGTTATTTGTGCCTCTCGTGCCGTTAGGCCTGTCGATCCTTGCGGATTTCTCGACCTTTCGGGTCTATCGGACCTGTCGAATCCCTCGGACCTGTCAGACCATACGGGTCTGTCGGTCGTTTTGGACTTCTCGGCCTTTCCGGCTTCTCTGTCAGACTGTTACCGGTTTTTTTCGGGCCTCGTCCACTTTTTTCCCAGTCGGCTCCGGCATGAATATTTCGGCTCGTAAAATACCCTATCGCCGACCATGCTCAGATAGTCAAGAATAATAGATTACTCCAGGTTGCTTTATGGATAGTAAATCCAAATTTTTAATCAAATTAGTTTTAGGAGGACGTTTAGAAAGTAAGATTTGGCCACAGAATACAAAAGGCAGTTTTAATTACTAAAGCAAATAGACCACTATGGTGGTTTGTTGGGAGCAAAAAGTCTGAGATTTAGCCAGATTAGTTTTCTCAAGGAAAGTTACCCAAGAAAACTAGCCCTGAAATACATCTCCATTAATATGTGACCAGATTTGGTTGCGGATTAACAAAATTAACTTTCTCAAGCTAGAAGAGAAGTTGGCTTTGCTGTAGATCTTGGCTTTTATTATGGGTTAAGGTGTTTGAGATAAATCTAGCAGACCCTAGAAGATCCCAATTTTTTATGTCCGTTTTGTCCTTTTGCTTTCTACATTATTTTTGTTGACTTTTTGATTAGTTTTTCAATAAACAGAAAGACGGTATTTCTTCTACAGGCCTGCTTACAGACGAATTGAAACATGTTTTGTTGTCGAAAACTTTACCAAACAAGTTCATAAAACTTTGTCTATGCTAGTACGTTTAATGACCTTTTTTTTCTTTATCTTTAGATAATAAAAATTTTTCTTTTAAATTTGTATTCATTAAGATTCTAGTTAAAGTGTTTGAAATAAATCCAACAGATCCTAGAAATTTCTAATTTTTCTTTAGACTGTGATTTGTTTTTCTTGGCAGAAAGAGGAATGGCATTTCTTGAAGATTTTGTCATCTATAGCTCAAGAAGTCAGGCATTTCAGGCACTTCGTTAAGGGGCGCAAATGTACTGTTGCTAACACAAGGACCTGATGCGACCCTAAATACCTGGAGACCACCCAAAGGACACAAAATCAATCTTTGTGTAAGGTCGCCAACATACTTTAAGTCGGTTTTGGCTGAAAGTTTAGATAGAAACCGAATTTTTGAAACATCTTGGGTATCTTATATCTGCATTGGTTTTCTCTCAAGCATTCAAGCCGGTTAAGCGTTTTGAGTCGATGGAATATTTGGAACGTTTTGAATTGGTTGGACCTTTTGGGTTGTGCAGGTTTTTCAATCCAGTTGGACCAATCAAAATTTTGCACTGCATTGATATGGTGCAAGACCCTATGTGCAATACGGAAAACATTTTCATTTTTCTGCAAACCGATATGGAAAACCTTGTGTATTCGTTGTGAGGACTTTAGGGCTTACCTCAAGTAAAACACAAACAAATAAAAATAGATACGTACGTGTATTGGTATTAAAAAGGTGCTCTTAGTTGATTATGTTTCTCAGAAGAAATTTTGAAGCAGAGTTCGCTGGCTTAGTGTTCAAATATTACTTAGATGCAAGCCAGTTTGAATGACTTTTGATGAAAACAGTTCGAAATTACCATTTTCGTCATCATGCGGATTAAAGAACCAAAATCAAACTATTTGTTATTGGTTGCAAACTACAGTCATGGATTCCTTCCCGCTGAAAACTGAAGACTATTAATTTGTTGTCTTGTTGTACCAAAACTCAGGGATTGCCAGTTCCATATCTCGTCTTCTGCAGACAGCCCAGGGGTCATCTGATCAAACACTCTTCTTTATTGAAAATCTTATCAGACAAGCTCATAAGACTTTAGCTATGCCGGTACATTAAATGTCACAAGATGATAAACTGGACTTTAGCTAAGATTTAAGCAGACCAGATTTTCAACATCGAGTACTTATTTAAAAGAAAAATACTTTACAAACAATGTCCTTTTCATGTTGTGAAAAACTGTGAGAAACTCTAAACCAAACTATTTAAGCGTCTATGTTTGTAATTGTTGGGAAAGATTTTTAGTTTGATATTTGAATTTATAGGTTAATAAATAGCCTTCAGTTTATTATACCTAATAATGCCATTTATAATCTATTAAGGTAATGAGCGACTGTAACGATATACTCTATTTTCATTTACTCATGGGAATTTCAGGTATTTGTCTCTTCTTTTAGCAATTAAGATTATCTTTCATATAGTTAGTACCGGAGGTTAGAATACATTTTTTTCCATACCAATGGTAATTCCTCTTTCCGGATTCTACTACCTTTGGGTTTCATGTTTAACATTAAAATTTCAAAGGGTAGATTTTGTACTTCCCACACTTAACCTTTCTCCTTTATCTGGATCGTAGGTTAATTCGAATATTCCCCTTAAACGAAGCAGCAAATTTTTTTCGAGATTTCAAATCTGACTAGAAAAACGAAACACATCAGTAACGTTATAATATTACGTATGAAACGTGCATCGTTTATTTTGAAAATACAGGAATGATAAGAAATGTCATGCAAAAGTTTGTGAGATTTTATTTACTTTTTCTTCTGTTGTTCTCGATTGTTTCACTTTTTATTTCTCAAAACATAAATTTCAGATAAAACACAAAATGCACACAATATCAGTTATTGTGTTTAAAATTTGCTTTCTCATAATTCTGCACGTTCACTCGATCACCTATAAAACAGTTTTACTATTCGCTGAACAAATCGATTTTACAGTGTTGTGGTAAATTAAACCTCGATTATTTAGAGATTTCGAATTCAATTTAATTGGAAAGTATTTTAATCCAACTATGGCTATGCATCAAATAATCAATTTATAATAATCTCTACGAAAGGGATATACTTCACTGAGAAGAATTGGAAGAACCTAGTGCTTATAGTAAAATAATTTTTAATGCAGCTTTATTAGGTGTCAGTATGTTTTATCAATAAACTTCTCAGCTAGGCAACTATGAAATTCCTTTTTATTCATTGATGCTCCTGGCATGTCTGTTTTGATAATATACAGGGAGAATAGTAAACGGTTATTCTCCAGATTTTTTCCACGATTTCTTTCAGTTCGAAACAACTTTATTGAAGTTAACAAAGTCTTACGGCTATAAGACGTTTTTATTTATTGACACTATTTCTCTGTCAAATAAGAAAGTAGCTCTAAAGAATCAAGAAATCGAATCAAGAAAGAAGGTGTTTAGGAACCAGCATCTTTAGTCTATACTCAAACAAAGACAACCATGTTAGGACAATTCTTTAACTTGACAATACTGCACCTTCAATCTTCTTAAGACCATCAAACATCATCAAATCGCGCTTGTGCCAATCAATTTTGTAGCCTTGCAGATATTCTTCTGACCATATTTTTCAGAAATTCTGGATAAGTGGATAAGATAAAAAGACACTTTATATTTTTGCTCAGTTCACTGTGTGCTTCATTGATTTTTGTTGCATTATCTGAATACAACCTTGTAGGTTTCCCACGCCTAGCAATGAATACATGTGATGGGTAAATTACCCACGATTGCTTTATTGTTCCTAGGCTAACACCGAAAGCAAATTACACAACTGTGTATAACTACCTTAGCATAATTAAATGCAATATTGACAACGATGACATCTTACGAGGCTTGCTGGAAAAGTTTCTGCAAATGGTTAAGAAAAACACTGATACAATTTACTAAATGACTTTACTGTTTTTCAAGATATTCGCCCTTAGCATCAATACACTTTTGCATATGCCAAAACCAAATTGCAAGGCATTTGTTCCAGTCTGAAGCTGGTACCTCAGAAACTAGTTGCCTAAATGCCTCAATGGCTTCTTCAGGCAAAGAATAACGGTCACCGCGCATCTTGTTTTTGATTGTCGAAGACAGACAGAAGTCATGTGGTGCTAGATCAGGCGAATATGGACAATGCGACATCAATTTCACTTTTTCACTGGCTAAAAAGTGGACAGTTCGTGAAGCTGTGTGGGCACTTGCATTGTCATAGTGAAGAAGGATGCGCTGATTTGGATTGTTTTTTTTGATTTTACTGATAACTTCCGGCAAACAAATTGTTGTGTGCCAATCAGCGTTCACAGTTCTTCGATCCTCTAAAACTATGGTTGCCACATGTCCAGAAATACGGAAGAAGCAAGCAATCATTTGCTTTGCAACACTGCGCGAACGAACTACTTTAGTGGGTTTTGACTCACCTCTAAACATCCAAACAGTGGATTGTTCTTTAGTTTCCGGCTTCCAACTTTAGTTACCAGTAACACTAAATTTGAATGACCACGCTTAAACTTTTTCAGCTTTTCTTTGCACCAATTTACACGATTCTTCTTTTGAGCTTTACTCAAATTATATGGAATCCAGCGACTGCAAAGCTTCCGTACTTTTAAATGATCATGTAAAATCTTGCTTTCATGTCAATGCGCAAGGTAACCCCTATTTTAGAGTATGTATGCCGACCTCGCTCAATTATTTCACGCACAGCATCAACGTTAGTGGCAACAAACCAATTACAAACAGTTCTATTCGATAGAGCTTCTTTACCAAAAGCCGCATTAAGCTGTCTGGTGCATTGTTTGGGTGTTAAATTGCTTCGAAAATCGTAAAAAAATCATTGCTTGAAAATGTTGACGCAAGAGTTCCATGTTTTCACAAAATTATTTTTTTCAAAACGCTAGGTAAACATAATTTTAAAATGATTTAGTCTCAAATGTTTTGATCCTCTATTTTTAGAATAAAAAGAAATTGATGTAAGATTATGATTTGCAATCCTTGGAATAGCCGAAACAATCAGCATTAAAGCCCTGTAGGAACAAAAATTTCCAGGCTTGGTCTGGACCCGTTCGACTAAGAGTAAACTTGACACCGCCCGGAAAAAACCGGTACCTTTTTGATCGTCCAGAAAAGTTCGAGAGGTCCAAACGGTCCTATAGGCCAAGGAGGTCCAAACGGCGCGAGACCCCTGAACAACTCAAAAAGCCCAAGATCCCTCAATAATTCAAGGGCCCGAATGGCCCGGCAGGGCCGAGAAGCCGGACAGGTCAGAGAACTCGAAACGACTCGAAAAGCCTGAACGACCCGACAGGGCCGGGAATTTCAAACGACCCGAGACCCCTAAATGATCAAGAACCCGAATGGCCCGATAGAAGCCGGACAAGTCAGAAAACTCTGAACGATTCTAGAGGCCTGAACGACCTGACAGGGCCAGGAATTCCGAACGGTTTGAGACCCGTGAATGATAAAGAACCCGAATGACCCGATAGAGCCGAGAAGCCGGACAAGTCAGAGAACTCTGAACGATTCTAGAGGCCTGAACGACCCGACAGGGCCAGGAATTCCGAACGGTTCGAAACCCGTGAATGATCAAGAACCCGAATGACCCGATAGAGCTGAGAAGCTGAAAAAGTCAGAGAACTCTGAACGATTCGAGAGGCCTGAACGACTCGACAGGGCCGGGAGGTCCAAACGGCCCAAGACCTCTGAATGATCAAGAACCCGAATGACACGATAGGGCTGAGAAGCCGGACAAGTTAGAGAATTCTGAACGATTCGAGAGGCCTGAACGACCCGACAGGGCTGGGAGGCCCGAACGGCCCGAGATCCCTGAATGACTTAAGAGGCCCAAATGACCTGACCTGGGAAACCGGACAGGTCAAATAACCTTGAACGATTCAAGAGGCCTGAACGACTTAAGAGGCCTGAACGACCAGCCAGAGCCGGGAAGCCGGACAGGTCCGAGAACCCTGAACGACTCAAGAGGCCCGAACAAAAAAGAGTGGCCCGTGCAGCCTTCTATGGTACAGTATGAAACTTTACCACTTTGGTTGAATATAAAAATAACAAACACCTTAGTCCGTACGAAAATAACGCTCGTTTGACGCAGTAAGAGAAAGTTCTTGGTCTGATCTAGTACGAGAATTATCTCCGGTTCAGTATTAAAACAATGCTTATCCGATTGAGTTCTAAAATAATCTTTGTTCAAGTTTATATGATAATCTTCAGTACGAAAAAGGCCCCGGTCCGATCTGTTTTGGATCAGTCCGAAAATAACGGCCTGAAAAGCGCGATCTGCCCGATAAGCTCACAAACATGAGGCACGTAAAGCCCGATGAATTGATTGATTAACTGCTGGGGTGGTTTTTGTGGAAATCATTTAGATAATCTTCATTGAAGACCCAACTAACATCGATTGTTGGTCGTTGTTAAAATACGTTTCACATGGTTGGTAGAGGGACAGTGATAATATCTATCTCCAGCATTACACTTAATTCAGATTTACAATATAACATCAATATAATTAGAGTGGTTTCCAAATCTTGTGGCAAGCGAAATGCGCAAAAGGCAGAGCTTACTGCACAAGAAAGAGAGAAGAAAAATTGTAAAAATCTTGCATGTAGGACCATCCGGCTAAAATTGGTCTTCTACGCATCGAAAGTCGCGTGCCACGAGATTTAGAAACCACTATACTCAAATACTATTTGTGATTTATTGTTTTTCTTTGTATATTGTCCCGATTAGGCTTTCATCAATTAAGATTTACTTTGACTGACTGTAGAACTGGCACTGTTTTATTATCTGAATTCACAGTCTAATCATTAGCAAACGATATCTGATTTTTGCTTTCTAAGTACTTTTATATTGGATGATTTTTACCATGCTGAAATCTAAGAATTTCAATCAATGCTTCCTTTGCAACTACAGGAATACAGGCACTTTAATTCTTTCATCTATTGCAACTATCACATCGAAAACTTCCAAAAATAAATCAGATCCTTGGCAATTTGCAGTCCATTCTAATCTCAGAAGTTTACTACACAAAGAGACTTATTATTTTAGTGCAGTGATAATCCTGTTGTTTAGAACTTCGAATATAAGCCTGAGCAATAAGCATGCATGAATATGCAAATTAATTCAGAGTAAAATTTACAACTAATCTTTATCGAATACTTTGATATGTTAACTACAAGTGAAAAAAATTTTAAAAGAATAAAACCCTTTGTTCTACACTTTTTGAAAAATTTTCCACATATTTCATTACTGTAAAGGTTGTTTATTAAATTGTTTGTACATACAACACAGTTATGAGTAATCTTTTTATTTATTTACTTATCTGTTTGTTTAAATTCGAGCAATTAACAGAATTGCGGCATTAATGCCACACTTTCAATTATTATAAAGAAAACCTAGATGGCAAATACGATTGGAGAATAAACTAAACAAGCTAAAGACTGACATTGGTAAACCAACCCAAAAATTAAACAGAAACATAAAATCATACAAAACAAAAGCAAACATCCAACTGTTTTTACAACAATACAATACCGCAGACATGATAGGAATACTAGATACAGTAAAACAGAAACTACAGACATATTCACATCGCCTGAAAAGATATAAGGAGAGTACCGAATGAAAACACCAAAACATCTTATTCAACAACAACCCCAAAAATCTTTACAACACAATAAACAATCCAGAGAGAACAACAAATCCAACAATAGAACAAATAGGATAAATTTGGTCCTTTCCTGCAGAACATGATAAAAACGGTGCATGGCAATACAAGTACTGTAGGTATATAAAGCAGACAACATAATGATGAACTTTCTTAACATAATCATGAAAAGTTGGAGAACAGAAACACAGAAAACCAAAGAAATCAAGATAGACGAACTGTAACAGAAAGTCAAACTAAACCATCTCCTCTGCAGGGACGATGTTAAATTGTTCACTGCTAATAATCAACAACTTAGATCACAACTACAACTTGCAGAAAAATATAGCACAGACATCAGGATAAATTTCGGAATAGATAAATGTAAAACATGCAGTATAGAACGAGAGAAGCTAACAAAACACGACGGGTTTTCAACTAACAATACAAGGAATGGATATAAATGCGCACTACAAATACCTTGGATTCACACAAACATCTATACCAGAATATCAAAAAATCAAATCTATAATAATACAAAAATACAAAAACAAATTTATTATGCAACTACTAAAAACATATCTTAATGGAAGAAACTTAATAGCAGTAATAAGTATACTAATAAAATAGACAAATACTGACTTCAACAATTTAAATATTTTAACAAAGATTACATGCTTCAAATTTCTAAAACATCATCAAAACTTTACAGTAAAAAGATTTACGCTACCCAGAAAAGAAGGGAGACGAGAATGTATCGATAGAAAACTCAGTACTATGTAATGCTTAGTGATAAACCGTTTAACCCTCTTCAATCAATTATTATATCAGACAAAGAACAAACTGAATCATGGAAAAATAAAACTATACATGGCGAACACCTATACGTGCCACCCAAATTTTAGAATGGAATTCCACCTAGAACTGTGTCTTAAGAATATTTAAGTACTGCCGTATGAGTGTGCGAAGAGGTACTACTTGCTTGAGTCCTGCACGGGCTGAAATTTCTTGGCCCGGCTCGACTGAAGACAAACTTGACGTGTACTGAAAAAAACCCGATAACTTCTTGAACGGCCCGAAAGGCCCGACTAGCCCAAGAAGGCTGAACGGGCCCGACAGAGAAGCTAGAAGGTCATGAAGTCCAAAAGATCCGACGGGCTCGAACGGTCCAAAAAACCGGACAGGCCCTAACAGCCCGATAGACTCGTATCACCTGACAACCTCAAGAGATCCTACAGGACCGAGAGATCCAAACGGCTCGATAGGCCCGAAAAGCCTAAAAGTACAAAATATCTGATGGCCCGAACGATCTGACAGACCCGTATGGCTTGACAGATCCAAGAGTTCAAGCGACCCGATAGATGTGAAAGACCCGAAGGCCCAAGAAGTCTTAAAGGCCCGACGGACCGAACGGTCCGATAGGCCTGACAGACCCGTATGGCCCAATAGATCCAAAAGATTAAACGGCCCAATAGACGCAAGAGACCCGAAGGGCCAAGAAGTTTAAAAAGCCCGACACTCCACGAGATCAAAACGGCGCGGGAGATGTGAGAGACCCGAAGGGCCGAAAAGTCTTAAAGTCAGTCCAACAGGTCCGAGAAGTCCAAAAAGCCCGACAGGCCCGTATGATCCGACAGAACCAAGAGATCAAACGGGTCGATAGACGCCAGAGACCCGAAGGGCCAAGAAGTCTTAAAAGTCCAACGGCTCGAACGGCCTGACAGGTCCGAAGAGTCCAAGAAGCCCGACAGACCTGTATGGCCCGAAAGACCCAGATGGTTTTACAGACCCGACGAGAGCGAACGGCCGGATTGACTGGACATAGGCCCTAAAAGTCCGATAAGTTTGTAAACTGAGGCCCGGCTCAACTCTAACCGGAGCTTTGATCCTGGCCGCGTGAAAGCCCGACTAGAAAACCCGGACCGTGCAGGCCTCTACTATCTGCATTGTTCGGCGTATCGGCATGGCACGGCGTAATACCATTTAGCAAATAACCTTGGAAGGAGGTTTGTAGCTTTAGCTTTAAGTTAATTCTATAAAATTGTATATTTATAGTCACATGTGGCTACAGTGGTTGCACTTGTATATCAGTCGCCTAAATGCAAAACCCTGTCCAGAGAAAGTTGGATTTACTCATACGAGCCGGAAACTAAACTACAATCGACTGTTTGGATGTTTAGAGGTGAGTCGAAACCCACGAAAGTTATTCGTTCACGCAGTGTTGCAAAGCAAACGATGGCTTGTTTCTTCCGTATTTCTGGACATGTGGCAACCATAGCTTTAGAGCATCGAAGAACTGTGAACGCTGATTGGCACACAACAATTTGTTTGCCGGAAGTTATCGGTAAAATCAGAAAAACCAATCCAAATGGCGCGCCTTTCTTCACCATAACAATGCAAGTTCCCACACAGCTTCACGAAATGTTGACTTTTTAGCCAGTGAAAAAGTGAAATTGATGCCGCATTGTCGTATTCGCCTGATCTAGCACCAAATGACTTCTTTCTGTCCCCGACAATCAAAAACAAGATGCGTGGTAAGCGTTATTCTTCGCCTGAAGTAGCCGTTGAGGCATTTAGGCAACTGTACCCGTACCAGCTTCAAATTGGAAAAAATGCTTCGAAAATTGGCTTGAGCGTATGCAAAAGTGTATTAATGCTAAGGGCGAATATTTTGAAAAACAATAAAGACATTTACTAAATTGTATCTGTATTTTTCTTAACCATTTGCAGAAATTCTTCCACCAAGTTGCGTATGCGGTAGGGCTTCATATTGAAGGCAATAGTTTAACATGCCAATGACTGTGAAATTCGAGATTTTCTCCGTCTATACAAAAATATTCTCTCTCCTAGGGGAAACACACCTATGACAAAAGAATTCTCCAGTTTCTTTTTAAGAAATAGCTACAAAACTATCAAAATCCAGTGGGTACCAAAACTTATACCATGCCATGTGAAAAAATGAGATGAACGTGGCTGCTCCGATACACTTGAAAAGAGTCTACTATAACAGAATTATAATCCTCGAGGAACCATACAATTTTTAATAAAGCGTTTCCGTTTTATCTCTAATGTTTGTAGCAGAAGTTTTTTTCTTTCTTCTCTCTAACTAGTATTCTCTTCAGGAATCTTCTAAGATAATGTGAACATTAAATTTGCATTTAGGCAAGAATTTCAAGTTAAAATTACACTTCCATGTATCTTATAATCTCTATCAGAATCATAAATTATTTCTGCATGTATCTAGGATGTTTTATCGTTTCATGTATTTTTAAATAGGTGTAAATAACGGGTATAATATATTTAATTAATAACATAGGAAAGAACACAGGTCGTAATAATAATAATAATTTCAGAATCAACACGGTATTTCAATTTACTGAAATTTCCCCTTTAAATTAGTTTCAAATTATTTTGGGAAATTAATTTTCCTTGTATTTCCATACAACTTTCTTTTATATCAATTTATTAAATTAATCTAACAAATGATCTAACTTTGTTGTAACGATGTGGGATTTTGGATTTTAAGGGATGCCATTTTTTGCTATTAATTAATTTGATTTTAATTATTAAATTATAATCATTATTACGAAATACTTCTCTTAATTAATTTAATTAGAGCTGAAATGTTGTTTAAAATTTTAAAGTTAGTATCAATTCGACAGTAATAATTACCCCGAGCGTAATCCTGATAATCGTTATTATTATTATCATTTAAAACATGAGTTTTATGATTATTATTTTGAAAAATTTTATCTCTGTTTATAATTTATTGAATGCAGTACTTAACAATATATTTGCACCTTTTACTCAATGAGGTATGAAAGTAAATAAATACGTTAACCGATAACAGAAATTATATTTCTGCAATTATTTATATTGAAACGATTTATTGAACGCGTTTTAATTGTTATTGGCATTGGCATTGTCTTTCATAAAAGTTATTTTTAAAATTGTTTTTAAAACCTTCTTATTTACATAGTGGAAATTTAAAACATTACAATATTATTAATTAAATAGTTGAAAGAAGTAAAACTAAAAGGTGAAAATAACAGTTCTTAGCCGCCAATGGCGTTTTACTTTTCGTACTTTAAGAGAGGAGTTGGTGTTGGCAGAAACTAACTTCCTTTCCGTCCCTCCACCGAACCTTGGTGGAGGCGATGTCTGCTGATGTTCCTGCTGTTTTTCTAGTCGTCTTTCAATAATAATAGAAGGAATGACAAAGAACTGTGAATGTCCTTTAGGATGGATGTTTCATTTTCATCCTTGAAATCCTCTGTCTAACGCCTGGGAAAAAAGAATCTTCTAGGCTATACCTTGTGTTCCGTATAATCACCTTTTCTAAAGAAAATTGAAACGTGCACTCAATAAAAGTATTTTGGTTCATTCACAAACCTCCATCGACGTGTAAAAGTGGTTTAGGCTAAGAAGTCTCTTGTAGATGGTTTTCTCCTTCTCCTAAAGCTGCTCGGGCAGATTGCAAGAAAAAGATGTGGTGGAACAGGTTAGTCTGTTTACGAAGACTGGACAGATGAAGGTCATATATATGTAAGCACAGTGCGAGCAATAAACTACAAGATCAATATAAAAGCACTAGCAGCAGAGTTCCAGGCAAATGTCGAATGATACTCTTCAAAATGCAACCACGGAGTTCATAAAGCAAGCCGCTGTCTTCCATCACATAAAGGTGGAAGAACAGGTACGATGTCCAATAAGAATCCATGGAATAGTCTTGAAAACCAAAGTTTCAAGGTTCTAAGCAAGTCTCAACTGAGCCAGATCATTTAATACTAAAGAAATCATTATGGTGGAAAATAATAAGTTGGGCTCTATGCTTCTCCACCTCGTCGACTGAAAATAAGTTTCCAACTAGACTAAAATTGCATTGCATCTCGTCCGATCAATTGAGAGTGGAAGAGGAGTAATTCTCAGTTAAGCAACAACACGATGAAGATGAAAACAAAAACACCAAAGTTACAGGCAACTTTCAGTTGGGTTGAGTTGTTTAATTCTGAAAAAGATTTTTAGACAGAACGAGTACTAAAGAAATTTTACGAAGCTGGACTCTATAAGTATACTTCAACGTCACGTTCATACCAAGTCTCTAACTGAGAGAGGATTGCGCTGCAATACGCCCTATCCATAGAGAGTAGAAGAAAAACGATCCTCCGATAGGAAACCACAGAAGAATGAATCTTAGGTAAAAACCTCAAAGTGGAGTTGAAGGAGAAAGCCCCAAAGTTCTAGGTAAACTTCTTCAAGGTAGAATCGCTAACTGGATGAAGATTGTGCTACAGTTCGTACTATCAGTGTAAAGTAGAAGAAGAATGGATTTTAGGCAAGAAACCTCAAGATGAAGTTGAAGGCAAAAGCCCCAAAGTTCTAGGCCAACTCCATCAGGGTAACGTCGGCAACTGGAAGAAGATTGCGCTGCATCTCGTATTATCACCGTAGAGTAGAAAGATGAACTTTAGGTAAGAAAGCTTAATATGGAGTTGAAGGCGAAAGCATCAAAGTTCTAGCAAACTTCATCAAGTTAGAGTAGCCAACTGGGAGAAGATTGCGCTGCATCTCGTCCTATAAGTTAAGAGCGTAAGAGGAGTAATTCTCAGTTAAGCAACAACGCGATGAAGATAAAACCAAAACCACCAAAGTTCTAGGCAACTTTCAGTTGGGCCGAGTTGTTTAATTCTCAGAAAGGTTTTTGGACGAAACGGGTCCTAAAGAGATTTCACGAAGTTGAATTCTATACTTCAACGTTATGTTCAAACCAAGTCTCTAAGTGAGAGACGACTGCGCTGTGCCACGTCCTATTCACAAAGAGTAGAAGAAAAACAATCTTCGGGTAGGAAACCACAAGCTGAAGTTGATGGCGAGGATCACAAAGTTCTAAACAAATCTCGCCTGGGTAAAGCCTCCAACTGGAAGAAAATTACGCTACATCTTGCATTATCAGTGTAGAGTAGAAGAAGAGCGATCTTCAATTAAAGAAACTTGAAGATGGAGTTGAAGGTAAAAACCGCAAAGATCTAGGTCAACTTCAGCAGGGTACAGTCTTCAACTAAAAAAAGGTTGTGCTGCACCTTGCCTTCTTAGTACAAAGGAAAGAAAAAACAATCTTCAGTCCCAAAGATCTACACAACTTCATCACGATAGAGTCTTCAACTAGGAGAACTAGAGAGCGATTTTCAGATGAAAAGCGTGAGGATGGGAGCTGAAAGCAAAAGTCCCAAAGTTTTAGACAAATCTTGTCTAGGTAGAATTTCCGAATGAAAAAGATTACGCTGCATCTTGTGCTATTAGTGAAGAGTAGAGGATGAGCGATCTTGAGCTAAGGAACCTCAAGATAGAGTTGAAGGCGACAGCCTTGAAGTTCTAGGCAAATTTCGTCTGGGTGATCCTCCAACCTAAAAAGATTGCACCACAACTCGCCCTATCAGTGTAGAGTAGAAAAAGAGAGATCTTTAATTTAAAATACCTAAAAATGGAATTGAAAGCAAAAGCCTCAAAGATTTAAAGAGATTTCATCAGGGTAGAGTTGCCAACTGGGAGTAAATTGCGCTGTATCCCGCCTTATCAGTGGAAAGTAGAAGATGAGCAATCTTCAAGTAAGAAATCTGAAGATGAATTAAAGGCGAAAACGCCAAAGATTTAGACAAACTTGATCAGGATAGAGTCTCCAACTAAAGTAGATTTTAAGCGAGAAACCTCAAGATGAAAGTTGAGGGTGAAACTTCCAAAGTTCTAGACAGACTTCAACAAAGTCAAGTTTCCAACTGGAAGAAGATTGCGCTGCATCTCGTACTACCAGTGTAGAGTAGAAGAAGAATAAATTCTAGGTAGGAGACCTCAAAATGGAGTTGAAGGTGAAAGCCCCAAAGATCTAAGGAAACTTGATCAGGGTAGAGTCTCTAATTGGATGAAGATTTTGCTGTATTCTGCCCTATCAGTGGAAAGCAGAAGAAAAGTAATCTTAACGCTAAGATGAGAGTTGAAGGCGAAATCCCCAAACTTCTTAACAAAGCTTGTCTGGGTAGAATCTCCAAATGAAAGAAGATTGCACAGCATCTTGTTCTATCAGTGGAAAATAGAAGAAGAATGATCCCATGTAAGAAACCGTAGGCTGAAGTTGAAAGCAAATCTCAACTTGATAAAATCGTTTGTCTTTGTGGAAGACCTCTGCGGCGGAAAAGCATCGAATGAGTTTTATAAATCTCGACTCTGTCTCGTTGAAACCTAGCTTGCAACCAGAAGAAGGTTACCCTGCATCTCGCCCTATCAGTGGAGAAAAAAGAAGAGTGATCTTTAGGTAAAAAATCTCAAGAAGGAATTGACGGCGAAGGCTTTAAAGCTCGAGCCAAATCTTGTCTGAAAAGGATGATTTGGCCCTGGAAAAGACTTTGTAGCAAAAAAGATATAACATAAATAGGTTTTCACCAAAACTCCAAACTTCTAGGCAAATCTTGACTCTAAACAAGATCTTTGTAGTGAAAAAGGAGCAAATGGGTGTCACGAAATTGGAGTTTATCCTTCAGATAAAAGGCAATAGCACCAAAGTTTTAAGCAAATCTCATTTGGGTTAAATTGCTTGACTCTGGAGAAATCTTAAAGACTCAAAAGAAGCTAATGAGCTTCCACAAATTTAGATTCTATCCTTTACTGTCTCGTTGGAACCAAACCTCCAAACGAGAGAAGATTGAATTGGATCTTGTCTCAGCATTGAAGAGCAGAGAATGGGTGGTGTCCAGATAAAAATCACAAAGTTTGAGGCAAATCTTATCTGGGTAGGGTCGTCTGATTTTGAAACTGGGTTCTACGCCTCACCATCTCATCGAAACCAAGCCTTCAATTGGGACAGGATTTTGAATTCACGATGATGGACTAGGAAGACATCTGCACTGCAGTGTTATTTAAGAGCAACTTGAGAATGTTGTGCCAATGCAGGACAAAAAGAAGAGAAAAGTGAGTAAAAAGCGTTCTAATTCTAATATTCCCCGAGTAAGAGATAGAGCAGAGTTGGCAAGCTAAACGAAGTGTTGGGTTTAGGATTTTCTGGATCAGATACACAACGATTCGTGCTTTCTTTATATCTGTAATGTCGTTTGACCGTGTTTAGTTTGTTTCTTTTAAAGGAAAAAAACAATGAATTAAAGACAAAGATAGTAAAACATCGAAAACTTATCAAATTTATAGAAGTAAAAGTTAGAAAATAGAAAGAGAATTTCTTAAGCTAACATAGAAACAAGTAAACTAACTGATCTATACAACTACCCTGTTTATTAACGTCTGGCTTTTCTGCAAAAGACATATATATTTTCGGTGTTTGTTTAGTTTTGAAAATTAACTAGGTTGAAAACTGTCTGGTATAATGTTATGTTTTCGTTATCAGCGTCAAACAGGGAATATTGTACTTAAATTTTAAATTATGAATCTACCACACCTGCAGGTTTAAACAAATCTGAACACATGTGCCAGTAGATAAATTTTTGATTTAGAAATATCGCATTATGCAGTGTTGTAGTTTCTGTGTAGCATTGAACATTTTAATAAGCTGATTGATTTAGTATTGTGTTGTATAAAACTGTCAATATTGTCGGTCGGTATAATTAGTGAAATTGTTCAATTCTGTTTTTACGGTTCAATCGAGTGTTTAATAAACTTCATATTACGTACTAAGTAAGTTTCTATTGTTTTGTTCGTACCTTTGTGGACGATAAGTGGAAGCATACTGGAATTCAGCAACATAAATAGTAAGTTACTAGGTGGTACTTTATTTTAATTTTTTTGTGTATCTTCGTTTGTTCCACAATTTGTGGAACAGCTTCATGTAGTCATGTTATTCCTCATGTAAAACCGAGAAGGAAATGTTGATCAAAGAAAGTTTCTGTATGCGCAATTGCTCCTTGAAAAAGCAATTTAAGAACGTTAAATCTTTAAATTTAAGATTTAAAACAAATTAACAAGCTTATAAGCTACAAATGTACCTAAATTGATCGTAAAAGCTAAACTTTGTATAACTTAGTTTAACAAATGTTCAGATTGTCCTTCGTTAGCTTACAGGCAGGCAGGCGGTTGCTCGCAATCGTACTGCATTATGAACATTTCTAAGTATTTGAGAAGAAATTAATTGTATACTGTCCATTATTCGTGCTTGCAGTTTTTGTAAATCTTCTGGA
>VTPC01090299.1:257028-276126 GCA_011009095.1 Ignelater luminosus
TTTTTTGTTTTTGGAAAAAACGCCACTTATGCTTATATTTTCAAAATTGTCTAGTAGAGCAATTTTCGGGGATGTAACCTAATACAGGATGTCCCATATCAGTTACTAACACAAAAAAAACTGTACACTTGGAAACACCGTTTATATGTAAATTAGGTGTCTTGTAATCAGCAATACCTTGATATCAAATCTAGTACCATTAACACGATTACAATAATCACCATATCAAAAACAATTCTAATCTTACTACATAAACTTATAATAGCGCTGTATAATAATGCAGGCAACAATTAGAACTAAAAAATGATTTTAGTGTGTAAGATTTTTAAAAAGGAGACTTAGTAGAACTGAATAAAAATTGTGAATTTTTACAAAAACAGCAACAGTCTTTGAACTTTGGTGGCCCCCGCGTACGCTTCACAACAGATTAATCTACTTAAAAGAGTTAAATGCCACTACGGCTGGGGCTATGTCTTCGAACGCATGGTCAGAATTTGCTCTCCATTAACCTTCTTAACAGAGTTAACCGTCATTACTGAGTCTACATCTTCGCACAGGACACTTTTAGGCTCTTAGTCGGGCTTCATAATTTATTAACCTTCTTAATAGAGCTATAGCCTACTATAGTATACCTAGTCGTAATTTGCTCTCCATTAACCTTCATAACAGAGTTAAATGTCACTGAAGCTTTGGCCGCCATTAGCCTATATGTCACTACTTTTCGGTCTACGTAGTCGCCTCTGGTACGGTTTCGCCCGTATTAACCTTGTTAACGAAGTTAAATTTCACTACGGATTAGGCTACGCCCTTATACGAGCCATCTTCGGTTGCACCTGGTCGGTCTTTGTTCCCCCATTAACCTCATTAGTAGAGTTATAGGTCACGTAGTGGTACCTGGTCGGGATTAGCCCTCTATTAACCTTTTTAATGAAATTAAATGTCATCCTCACTCTCACCCTCACTGGCCAATAGTCGGGCTTCACCGTCCAATAGCCTTGTTACCAGAGCTGTATGTTACTAGTTTTCGATCTACGTAGTGGTTTCTGGTACGGTTTCGCCCTCATTAACCTTCTTAACAGAGATAAATGTCATTACGAATTGGGCTACGCCCTCATACGAGCCATCTTCGGCTACCCCTGGTCGGTATTTGACCTCTATTATTCGTCTCAACAGGATTAAATGTCACTCCGCGTCGCCTTCCACTAACCTTCTTAATAGTACTATATGTTACTACTGTTTTGCCTTTGCTCTCTATTAAACTTCGTAACAGAATTAAATGTTACTAAAGTTCGATCTACGCCCTGGCAAGGGCCAGCTTCAGCAGCCCCTAGCCGGGCTTTACCCTCCATTAACTTTCTTGACAGAAGTATATGTCAGTACGGTTCCGGCTAGGTGTGGCCTCTAGCCAAGATCTGCCGTCTATTAACTTTTTAACAAAATTAAATGTCACTAAAACTCGAGCTACGCCCTCGCACGGGCCACCTTTACTGACCCCTAGTCAGACTTCGCCTTCCATTTCGCCTTCTTCATGGAGCATATCACCACGGTGCGGGCTACGTGGTGATGGTTGGTCAGGATTTGCCCTTCATTAATCTTTTTAACAGAATTAAACGTCACTCCAGCTCAGACTCCTAGCACGGGCCACCTTCAGTGGCCCCTAATCGGCCTTCGTCTTTTATTAACTTTCTTAACAGAGCTATATGTCAGTACGGTTTAGGCTATGTGGTGACCCTGGCCGGGATTTGCCGTCCATTAACTTCTTAACAGAATTAAATATCACTAAAACTAGAGCTACGCCCTCGCAGGGGCCACTTTTACTGGCCCCTAGTTGGGCATCGCCTTACATTTCGCTTTCTTCATAGAGTTAGCTATATGTCACCACGGTTAATGTTCTATTAATTTTCTTAACAGAATTAAGTGTCGCTAAAAGCTCCAGCTGTGCTCTCGCAGTCGGGCTTCGCCTTTTAATAACTAGTCACTACGGCTCAGATTACTCCTAGTGCTACATCAAACAGGACAAAGAATCTGTATTTTGGTGAAGAAATTTAGCAATTTTGTTTTTGATTTAAATAACTGCGGCAAATAACAAATTTCTGAAGAACCTGGAAGTAGCACAGAAGGAGTTGTTCACCCATTTAATATTCCTAGTAACTCCTCCGTGTATCATGTTTTAAAAGCAAATTCTTTATATCAGAATTACTTTCGTACTGTTCAGTTGTTGACACCTAATGATTATTAACATTGCATTAACTACTGCGACAGATGAACCTGAACCAAAATTTCCACAAGCAAATATTGTGCAGTCATTTTTTCAAGAAATTGCATTTTTAAGTATGAGACCGTCTAGAAACCAGGTCAGATTCTCTTTGAATGTTTCGATGAGAGTACTAGTAGGCAACATTATCCGACCTCACTTTTTACCATAACGCCTGAATGGAGAAAATTATTTTCAATTCATTTACGAACTGATAGACGATTTTATACTCAATCTGCAAAATGGACTGTTCTGGATGCATAATGGCGCACGAGCTTATTATGGCTTTAACATCAGGGAGTGGTTGAACGAAAATCTTCCGCAGCGTTGGAATAGCCCTATATCGTGGCCATCGCGGTCCCCCGATTTAAATCTTTTGGATTTTTTCGTTTGAAATTTTCTGAAGGAAATGGTTTACCAAACAAGACCTGCAAACACAAATAATGGACAGTATACAATTAATTACTCCAAGAATTGCTTTAAAGTGTTCATAATGCAGTATCATTGCGAGAAGCTAACGAAGGGCAATCTGAACATTTGTTAAACTAAGTTATACTAAGTTTAGTTTTTACGATCAGTGTTACATGGGGAATAAAGCTTAATGAAGCTATTCTACCAATTGTCGAACACCTTGTATTATAACAAGTGTTTACTATTCGTTTTATCAAAGTAGGCTGGTGCTGTTAGTAGGTATATTGTATATTCAGTTTCATCTGTACACTAGAACTATATATTTCAAAGTAGGAAGATAAATACACTAGTAGGTAAGGTAACAGGTAAGCTGTAAGTTCAAATGAATAGCTACGTGAGTGAATTAATCTGAGACATTTAATTTTGTTTTCCCAGACTGGTTTGATAAGACAAATAAGTAAACACCCGTTATTATTCAAGGACCAAGGGCCTGGGGCGGAGTGAAATTGTTTTTTATGATGTCTCTAGCAGTCGCAGTCCGTTACAGTCTGTAGGGTTTATTGCGTAGGAGCGGAGCTTAAGGGTTGCGACGAACATCGTAAACTTGGAGGTGACAGTCTGACATAAAGTAATATAATAATATATAATTGCAATTTGTTTGCAAATTTTTAAAAGCATACAAACTTATTGAAATTACATAATTTTTAGTTAATGCAGATTTGGCAATCTTGTTTTGTTTTCCTGTTTTGTATCAGCAAAAATTTGAAATTCTTCATTCTTTCAGAAGTACTACCCTCTTCTTCCTGTCGAAATAATGATAACAGTCGTTACGAATTAATGTAGAATGCAATGACATCTCCATCTATGATTTTTGAGTTAGAGCAGTAGTAGCCTCGGATGCAATTGGGAGGCGTTGAAAAAAATAAGGGACGGTACACTGAAAGTCTATAATCGGTGTCGTAGCAGTACTTATACATTTTGTTTTTGCTGTTGATATGGTCATATTAAGTTTTTGGGCTGTTTTATCAAATCATTCTCCATTCTTTTGAGAAAACTTCCCATTGCTCATTTCTGATTTGTCTGACTAGCGATTTAGTGTTATTGCGAATTCTCTTGTATTCCTCATATGATTCTGGCATT
The DNA here is from genome assembly GCA_011009095.1 of Ignelater luminosus. Classification (NCBI taxonomy): domain Eukaryota; kingdom Metazoa; phylum Arthropoda; class Insecta; order Coleoptera; family Elateridae; genus Ignelater; species Ignelater luminosus. The sequence continues at coordinate 260,834 of VTPC01090299.1, forward strand.
GTTCCTTCACTTCCTTGCAAAACCGTATGTTTTATATTTAGTCCCTGTTTTTGTTTTTGTTGAATAAGATTTGGAGTGTCAAGGGCCTCTTTATGTTCCTTTCAAATTTATTCCGGCTATTGTTGATATCATCTCCTTCTCCGAGATTTGCTAGAAAAATTTCTGCAAATGGTTAAGAAAGACACAGATACAATTTACTAAATGACTTTACTGTTTTAAAATATTCGCTCTTAGCATCAATACACTTTTGCATACGCTCAAACCAATTTTCAAAGCATTTTTCCAATCTGAAGCTGGTACCTCAGAAAACAGTTTCCTAAATGCCTCAACGGCTGCTTCAGGCGAAGAATAACGCTCACCGCGCATCTTGTTTTTGATTGTTGGGAACAGAAACAAGTCATTTGGTGCTAGATCAGGCAAACACGGACAATGCAATATCAATTTCACTTTTGCACTGGTTAAAAAGTGGACAGTTTGTGAAGCTGTGTGGGTACTTGCATTGTCATGATGAAGAAGGATACGCCTATTTGGATTATTTTCTCTGATTTTGCCGATGACTTCCGGCGAACAAATTGTTGTGTACCAATCAAAGTTCACAGTTCTTCGATCTTCTAAAGCTATGGTTGCCACACGTCCAGAAATACGGAAGAAACAACCGATCATTTGTTTAGCAACACTGCGTGAACGAACAACTTTTGTGGGTTTTGACTCGCCTCGAAACATTCAAACAGTGGATTGTTTTTAGTTCCGGCTCGTATGAGAAGATCCAACTTTCGTCACCAGTAACACTAAATTTGAAAGACCACGATTAAATTTCTTCAGCATTCCTTTGCACCAATTCACACGATTCTTCTTTTGAGCTTCATTCAAATTATGTGGAATCCAGCGACTGCAAAGCTTTCGTACCTTTAAATGATCCTGCGCAAGGTGATCCCTATTTTAGAGTATGTATGCCGATCTCGCTCAATCATTTCACACACAGCATCAACGTTAGTGGCAACAACAGACGTGAACGGATAACCTTCACGAAATTCATCACTGAGAAAAGAACATCCACGATGGAACTCAGTAAACCAATTATAAACAGTTCTATTCGATGGAGCTTCCTCACCGAAAGGCGCATTAAGCTGTTCGATGCATTGTTTGGGTGTTAAGTTGCTTCGAAAATCATAAAAAATCATGTTCACGCAAGAGTTTCATTTTTTCACAAAATTACTTTGTTTAAAGCGCGTAAACAGAACTGGTTAGCTTGGGTACGAACTGTCAACTGAATTATAGGTGAGAAGCGACAAATGTTTCGAATTTGACAATGGCACAACGCTGACACAATCGGAAGTACCTGATTGCAGAAATCTTTCCAGCAAGCCTTGTAATTCCTTCTTACATGGCAGTGATGAGGATTTTTTTCAAGAGTTAAAACAATTTAAAGCATTCACACTTTTTAATGGTATATTAATTTACAAATAGTATGATGAATACTCACAAATAACATTAAAACCACTCACAATCTCATTTACGCATGCCCTTGCGTCGGCCTTATCAATCTTTGAGAAGCAAATAAAAAGATCTTAAAGCATCGGTCATCTTGAAGAAATCCCTTACTTTAATCCAAATTTGATTTTGAGAATGTACTGTTTAATGTCTTTGAATAACATCACGAGACTAGCAGGACATAATAGTATGTGCTGTTTAAAACAATTCTGAGATATTTTTAACAGTGTTATTGTTATTATTATTATTCTTATCTTCATCAAGTTATTAAACCATTTATCTGACACGAGAAAGAAGACGAGGTTATAAAATAAAAGAAGCGCAATATAATATTCGTTGCATCCGGTTTGCTATCTTCTACTAATTTTATTACTGCTAACATTGCTATTAAACAACATAAAGATAATTTTTGCGTATACGATCTTAATTTACTTTTGTAAACCCGTTAATCATTTGGCACAAAGTTTTGATAATTTTACTGAAATGTTAAAAACTTGTAAATTACGAGAAATAATCTTTAACGTTGTTTTAATTAAATCAACACTTAGGAATTCAAGAAATTAGTTGGAATTTCAAGAAATGATCATTAAATACAGTCATTATTTTTAATTACACTTTACAGCATATATGATAAGTATGAATGTTCTTTTTACTATAAAAACATGTTTTAACGCTTAAATGAAAATTTATGCAAATTCGTCTTAGCAAGCATTTTCTCTTATACTTGGATGTGTTTGATACCAACATTTTCAAATTAAGTAGTGTGAGAAATTATGGAAATGTCTGTGATTTTAATTCTGTTAATTTTTCTTAAAAAAGAAAGAAAATAGGTTTTTACGTCTGTGCTATCAGAAACTGTGCTTGTGCGCCTTGAAAGACATTATAATCAAGTGCGTTATATCTGTGAGGTTACTATCCTTCCTATGACAACCATGACGTATACAGCTCCCTTTTGCGTAATTAGCCTCACTGTTTCAGTATACAAAGTGACTGTTCTGTACAATCTGCTCTCCTCAATTATGTTATAACGTGTGTCCTAAAAACGAATTAAATCAAAAATATGTATATAAACACATCAGTATTTTATTTCTTTATTGCTATTACTGTCCTTGTTCATCTAAATTGTTTGGCTGTGATATATTCTGTATTTAGTAAAATTTTTACTTTAAATTGACGGTAGTGATATGGTAAGAAAGATAAACAACGCAGCGAAATCGATAAAACAAAGTTAGCTGTATTGACGGTTTAATAAAACATTACAGCACATAAAGAGGTGGAAGGCTAATAATAGTTTGTGCTTATGAAAAATCTCACTATGTACATATGGACCAGGAAAAAAGGATGGACTTTGTGCAGTTCGGGATTCTGTGCATCCAAGAATGAGATTTCTATAAAAAGCAAAAGAGATAATCAGCAAATTTTAGAAGTTACTGCTCTGGTTTTACATGTAGGTACGTCTAGGGAAAACAACACAGTCTTAAATGAGAAAGCTGCACGAACGCAACTAAATATTTTGCATCCTCCTGCAAAAAAACTTACCGGCATAAATATTTTATATTTCCCCATTTCTTATTTTTATTTTTTAATATGTAGTCAGTACACCAAACTGGTCCTGACAATATCACATTAGGTCATCAATAAGGCATGTCCTAAACGTTTTAGAATTGAAATTCTCAAGTTGGTATTGGAAATGAGATTACCTTAGTACCCTGACTTTTAACGCCTGTCAGATTTTTGAGATCAATTGCATCATTATACGTCTCAGAGGAGATTTGCAAAAGTATCTACAATCTAGTTGGGCGAAGGTTTGTATTTGATATGGTGCGAATATTTATGAGTATGATACCCACATTGCCTAGCTATGTGAAATCTGCACTAGAAACGTTAAAGCTGCTCTAAGAAACTGTCAGGTAGACATCGTAGTGCAGAAAGGCAGCTGCCTTTCACTCTATCCTTGGTGTCTAATAATGGAAGGTTTTTAAGAGTGCTTACGCAAACAATGGACGCCACTGGTCACTTTCTCACATGACGACCGAATGCAAATTGCCTACAGAATCATACAAAGATAGTGTAATGACAATGGCTTATTCGATAATCCATTTAAGACTAAAATAATTCTCTTCACCAAGCGAAAAAAAACAGAAGGTTTAAGGAAACCCAAGTCAAATACTTATAGGTGACTTTGTAAAAAAGAAGTCACATGTCGACAAGGTGGTAACCAAGTCGACAGCTGTGCGAGGTGTCAATCAAACCTCAGAGAGCCTACTGGCTCCACACGGAAATTACTAGATCTGGAGTACTATATGGTTCATTAATCTGGAGGCCTAGCGTAGAGCGTACCACCATCCTTCAAAGGCTGGCCAAACTTACAACAGCTCTCTGGGCATAACCGATGCAATGAGGACGACCACTTGAGGTTCTATTGAAGCTGCCAGACTTCCCAGCTTGGATAGGAAAGAAAACCACGACTGCCTACCTCGGATTGCGGGATGTAGGGTTTAATTCGTCAAAGTTAAATTGGCTAATATGTAGGCAAGAGCCGGAAAATCCTAAGCCTTTTAACTGAAGTCCTCATGGGCACTACACCTTAAGAAAGCACCTGCTGCTAATAGGTGTAGAGGAAGAATATGGGAATGGCGATGAAACGTCGTTCCACTTTCTGAGAAAACGTAAGGGATAATAGAGGCTGAGGTTTAAGATCTTTCAGGACGTTACACCAACAAGGGAATAGTTGAGCTTTTTAGCCTGAACTGACATCCTCACCTTCGTACGGAGGTCAGGTAGATTTCGTCAGAGAACAGACAAAACAGTAGTAGATGATCGTAGAGGTTGTCGAGGGAATGGCGAGCGGTTAGTAAAAGAAGTATTAGTGTGGTGGAGTTTTTCCACCGTATGTAGGGTAGGTTACCGATTATGCGTTAAATAGAGAAAGTTACACTTGTAGATGTCTTCAAAATGCGTTCGTTGATTTCATTAACATATGTTATCCGCAGGATAATATAATGTTTTGGCCCATCTTGGTATCAACGCTATTACGCCAGAGGACAACATAGCCTTTGTACCTAAAGCCGACAACCTTTCAAAGATTCCTGAAAAGTTCTTTTGTGAAAAATTTATAATAATGGATGAACAACTCGAAATAAAGAGCAATGAGCCGTAAGAATTTTTAAAAGTTAGTAGAAATAAATCTTACCACCATTTATAATCTGGCGGTGGGGGTTCGCGTCTTTAAAGAGAACGGACCATTAGCATTAAATATTTCCATGCTCAACAAGTATGTTAAAGTTTATACCAGGTCAGATGATACAACTTGCCGTAAGAGCCACAGTGATTAGGTGCCGCGCCGCGCCGTGGTCAATAAGACAATTAAAACTGCTATTAGAGGCACCATATTTCTTAGCATGCTTTTGTAAAGCGCCAAATACCTAACGCCGACCATGCTCCGATAGTCAAAGGCAATGGATTACTGCAGGTTATTTGATGGAGAGTAAATTCAAATTTTCTATCAGAAGAGTTTTACAAGAATGTTTAAAAAGTAAAAGCAACAAAGCCAGTAGAAGAACGAACAGAGAGGTAAAGGGAATGAATTTTAGCCGCAGAGTACAAAAGGCAATTGTAATTAACTTAAGAGGAAAGACTACTAATGGTGGTCTGGTGGAAAGCAAAAAGTCTTATCCTCAACCAAATTAGTCTTTTCAAAGAAATTTACACAAGAAAGCTAGCCAGGAGCAGTAAGTGGAATAGTGCATTCATACGCTTAGGTAGGCTAGTAGGTCACTGCAGGCAATCTTGGGGGAAAGCAAAGTTTGAGCTTTAACTACATTGGTTTTATCTAAGAGAAGTTCAAATGAACGAAGCAAAGCCTTATTTCAGGTACAAAACAAATCTTAATCTACATTTTCTGTAAGAATGTGAAATAAAAGACAGCGACCAAATTATTAAACCCGCCCTGAAATACATTTTCATTTATGTGCGGTCAGATATGGTCACGGCATAACCTGAGCCTTCTATTGAGGCTTGCATAAGCAAGAAGGCCACGACGCAAATGCAAAATGTAGGATTATAGCTTAGAAACGGATGTAACGTCAGCCACGCCAGCATAGCCCAATTAATGGAAAACATGCCTTTGTCCACTTACAGGGTAATACAGGCGGACGATCGGTTAAGGCTGCGTAGGAAGCACTCCAACAGGATTCGTTGGTTTTCAATACGAATAGGTCACGTTTGGATGATATTTAATTCTCGGGAGCAATCATTCACTGGTAAACCCACACGAGCAAAAGAGCTTCGCTCTGGAAAAACACCACGATTCTCCAGGCTGAAGTTTATGCCAACCTATCGGTGGCATATAGCGTAGGTGTGAGAATGACAAAGCAAAAGATATATATCGTATATATGTATCTGCGACGACAGTCAGGCGGCACTAAAAGCGGTCTGTACATCCAGGACAAAAATTCTCTTATGCAGGAGTACCCAGGCATTGTGGACAGCAAAGGCTTTTAGCCTCGTCTGCGTTTGCGGACACAACTGCATTCTACGTCAACAAGAAGGCGTTTGAACTTGCCAGACTTGCAGCCGAGTATATTCTTTCTAGATATATCAAGACAATAATCTCAAAGATAAACTATAGCTAAAAAGCAGTTGAAATTGCCAGGAAAAAGACCATATGACCGGTTTTAACTTGTCAAAGTCAAGCTAGCTAATAATTTTTTAATTGAGAGTCTCAAGGGCAACTACATCTTAATAAGGCACCTGTTGCTGATACGTGTAGAGGAAGAATGTGGGAATGGCGATGTAACGTTGTTCCTCTTTCTGGGAGAATGTGAGGTTTATGAGAAGCTGAGGCTGTTACGCCTACCAGATAGGAATTGAGCTCTCTAGCCTGAATTGATATCCTCTCTTTCATATGGAAGTTAGGTGGATTCGGGCAGAGAACAGAGTAAACAATAGTAGATACTCGTAGAGGTTCTTGAAGAAATGGTGGTGGGTAGTAAAAAAGAGCCTGAAAGGCCTATTTGCTGGATTTTATCCTCCTCGATTACTAGTACTACACCGACAATACCGATAATTGCCCAAATAATGTGAAATTTAAAGTATTAGTGTGGTGTGCAATTTGAACAGCTGACGAGATAAGATTAAGCGTTAAATAGAGAAAGGTACACTCGTATATGTTTATCAAAATGCGTTGATTTCTTTAACACATCATCATCAGTATAATACAAAAATTTGGCTCATCTTAGCTTCATGCCATAACGCCAAAGGACAGCATAGCCTTTGTGCCTTAAACCGGCAACCCTTCAATGATTTTTGGGCAATTCTTTTGAGGAGACTTTATGATAATGTATGAAAATGAAGAGCACTTGAGGCGTAAAATATTGTAAAAGTTAGCAAAAATAAATCTTACACCATCTAAGAGCTCACTGATAACGTGAGAAGAAGACTTCGCCTCATCAAGAAAAATGGACTATTAGCATTAATTTAAATTAATATTTCTGTGCTCACAAGGTATCTTAAAGTTTATATCAGTGCAAATGATACAACTTGCCGCAGACGCCACAGTGACTAGGTGCTACACCGCGCCATGATCAATAAGACAATTAAAACTGTTACCACCCCCTTTTATCATCCTTGTATTAGGCGCCAAATCAGAGGCCTGCACTGGTCGAGTTTTCTAGTCGAATCTTTACGCGATCGGGATCGAAGCCCGGGTTCGGGTCGGGTCGCGCCTTAAAAATTTATTGGAATTTCTTGCTTACGTCCGGTCAATCGGGCCGTTCGGCCTTGTCGGGACTGTGGAGCTATTGAAGCCTGTCAGGCCATACGGGTCTATCAATCTTTTTGGGTCTGTCGGACCGTTGGAACCTTTCGGGCTTGTCGGACCTTCCGAGGCCGTTGGGTATTTTGGACTTTTCGGCCCTCCGGGTCTATCGGGTCGTTTGGATCACTCGAGTCAGTAGGACCGTACAGATCTATGAAGCTTTTTGGACTTCTTCGCCCTTCGGGCTTCTCGAGCCTGTCGGCCCTCTCAAGCCTGTCGGGCCATTTGGGCTTCTCGTGTCGTCGGGCCTGTCGGCCTTAGCGGACTTCTTGCTCCTTCAGGTCTCTCGGGTCTTATCGAGCCTGCCGGATCTCTCGCACTGTCGGGCCGTACGAGTCTGCCAAGCCGTGTGGGCCTCTTGGGCTATTCGGGTCGATCAAGAGTTACTCAGTTTTTTTGGGCCGCATCAACTTTTTCACCAGTGGGATCGAGAACTTCTGCCCGTGCGGGGCTCTATTCCAAATACACTAACGTCAACCATGCTCCTATAGTCAAGCCTACTAAATTACTGCAGGTTGTTTGATGGAGAGTAAATCCAAACTTTCTATCAGATTAGTTTTACTAGGATATTTAGAAATTAAGAGCAACAAAACCAATAAAGAGAGATAAAGGGAATGAAATTTGGCCAAAGAGCACAAAAGGCAATTCTAATTACTTAAAAGAAAAGACTACTGATAGTGGCCTGGTGGAAAGTAAAAAGACTGATCCTCAACCAGATTAGCTTTTTCAAAGAAACTTACTAGTATATCCAGAAGGTGACTTGCTTGGATAGGCTACTTGATCATTGCAGGTAACTTGGTGGAAAACAAAGTTTAATCCTCAACTAGACTAGTTTTCTCTAGAAAATCTAAACAAAGGGAACCGATGAAGCTGTGTAGCGACAAAAGAGAAATTCAAATGAACGAAGCGAAGACTCATTGAAGGTAGAGAAGAAACTTTAATTTAAATCTTCTGTAAGAATGTCAAATGAAAAACTGCGACAAAGCGGTACAATACGTCTCCATTAATGTGCGGCCAGATTTGGTCGCGGAATAACCAGATTAACTTTCTCAAGCTACAAGAGGAGTCAGCTTAGCTGTAGATTTAGTTTGATTTGTTTCAAAAATATTCAAAATAGCGTAATGGGGCAAGAGCAAATAGTGGAGACAAAACGCGTCCTAGGGACAGTCGAGACAACTCCGCTAATGGAGATGGTCTGATGGACGACTCATACCTCTGAAATTAACAACAATTAAGAAACGAATGTCATATTTTTGATGACCATCTTGGATATTTTCATTTGGGTGTCTCGGTTTATGAGAAACTAGGATCTATGTGCGTGATTAAACTTCTTAATAAAAATTGTTCTTGTTTAATTATGTCATGTTTGCTAATTTCTATTTTGATATAGTATTTACATACATATGAAGATAATAACGATTAAATCAGAAAGGTCAATCCAAAGTCGTTCGCAGAATAACCCACTCCTAGTATATAAAACAGTTCTTAAAACCGCATTAATCAAAACCTTAATGAAATAGTCAATACTGATAGTATACTTCAGCGTTTTAATTCCTCTCTTAGTTTGGTGTTTCTGAAACGGATATTGGAGAAAATACGTTTCTTGAAAATTAAGATGGTTCATGTAATAAATTCCTTATAAAAATTAGTATTTCACTTTACTACGACAATTAGAGAAATTATTATCTCTGATTGTACCAAATTCTCTAGAATAGCTAATTTGCTCTAATTTGAAGAAGTTGATGAGAGTTGCGTGTTGAAATTGTCTACTAGTAGGTACTTCTTTGAAAAGTAGTAAATATTGGCAAAATGAGCGTTTCTGTTACGTTACGTATTTTTAGAAACAATATTTGACCTCTTTTCCAGATAAATTTTAAAAGTGTGATAACCTTATTTATAGATACGGTAATCAAGTTATGACGTTATTAATTTACGCAGTTAATATAATTATGACCAATTTTAACAGAATTCCGGTATCTAGTATGCTTTTCTCATTCATTTCCAACAATAAAAATATTTTGCTACATATTTCTAATTAAAACTTAACTCCGTTTTCTGTTTTTTAATTATTGTTGATGTTCATTTTTGTTCTCTATTATACACGCCCCTAAAGATGCTAATTAACTTAACAGGGATGGACCTGTTATTGATTTTTACCTGTAATAAATTCCATTACACACATCATTCCTGAACTGGCCGGAACCGCATTAAATTCCAAGGGATTTTTTATGTTTTTTTTCACTGTGTATTTATGGCCTAAAGACCTCTTAAATTTAGAACTACTGAAAGCATTTTTTAGAAACGTTCCCCCATTGCATATGTTTGTGCCATACTTAACATTAATTTGAAAATTTAAAAATTGGCAATTAAACCGTTTTGTTTGTTTTGGATTATACTTTACGTAAATATCGGTCAGCGGATCGGAATAAATTAGTGGACGCTTTTAAAACGGAACGAGCACAATAGCAGGATGCATCCCAACTAGAAAATCCTACCAGTTCACAGTTACTTTTTTATATTTAAAAGTTCCTTTTTTTGTATAATTCATATAGCAAATTTTTGAACAAGTATCGTTCCAATATAAAAATAAGTAGGCTATGAAAACAATAAACAAACAACAAAAAATATTTTATTGTAATGTTTTTCAATTTTTTTTCTCCTGAATTCTACTGTGGATTTTCGAATTTTATTGTAACAGAAGATCGTTTCTATCTATGTTTTCAGCTTGTTTATGGCAAAAATTAGTTTTGTTTCCAACTTTGTTTATTATCACGCGCCAAATTTTGATTTAGTTTGAAAAAATTTTGATTCACAATTTAGAATTTATCGAGATATCGTTATACTACCTAACTGTTATTTTCATTGGGCTTGGAAATGGGCATAAGCCATTTGTCCAAAAAAAAAACAAAAAATAGCCAGCTGGAGTCAGTGTTCGTTTCTCTATTCGTTTAACTTAGCTCGTTCTGTTTTAGCAGGTGCAATTCACCAACATTTTTATAGTAATTGCATCAGGCCCAATAGCAAATCGTCAGATGAATGTCTTTAAATCACCTGCCTTTTACTAATATCAATATTGCTAGTCAAAATTGAAAAAATTAATTTTTTTAGGCACCATAATAATTCAGTGCAATCCATAGGGGTCATTTAAGGCCACCAACCGGTCAAACAGGAATTATAGGTTGCTGAACATTATTTCAAAGCTCTCGCTTAAGGTAACCAAAATATGCAGAGCCATTAAAGTGTTCAGGAAGCATATAATCTGCATTTATAGAATCTATCAGTGATTTCTTAGAAAACAACTTAGGGTCTGTTGTAACAGCTTTACCCAAAACACTGCGGGTACTAATTCGAGCCTTAGCATTTAATTCTCCTAATTATAAGACAAATTGTTTTTTAAAGTTCGCACAATAAAAAATACTACAATTTCTTCTTTTACTTTGAGTACAAGTCAAAAATCAGATAAAAGCAACTCAAGCTTCTTTCTTCAAGTTACTCTAATAAAATTGAACTGCCAAACAAGAATTCTGTCCGAGTGTCTTAGTCGCGAGTTGCCAATACAGTCATTAAATTTGAGATTTAGTCAGCTTAACAAACTTAAGCACTTTGATGTTTCACCAAGATCGCTTCTAATTTGGACAGAGCTCTGAAGCTTGAATCTTCCTCGGTGAAATCTCTTACGCGTTCATCTTAACCAGCCAGAAAACTAGGATATTTGCAAAGTACAAACGGAGGGCATTCTCTTTTATAGTCCAACAATGATGGCGAACGGCTAGTCGAGCCTTTCGTCCGTTGTAGTATGTTAGTACAAAGCGCTCCGTTTAGATGGCGCATACTTTATTCCATGCTTTCGATTTGAATTGACGCGTTCCGGACTCACGTCACCGACAATCTCCCAATCGATCCGCCCCTGATTACCGTGCCTGAAATCGAGGCTGCCGTCGACACCTCAGTTCCACTTGAATCCATCAACGCCGATCTTCAGCCCCCTACCAAGAAATATAGTCCGACTCGTAAAAAAAACGCAGACTCTACAGAGAATTCGCCAATATCCGTGATCCTCCGTTTAAGACACATTAAAATCGCCCTTGTCCGCTTGCAAGTCAAACCTCTGCTCTAACATAGATCACAGACACAGAGGCTGTCCTGGAACAAGCTCTGAACCATGACAGGCTGCACTGTTCAACGTCTTAGGCAAGGTATTCGAGAGAATCCTTGCTGACAGGCTGCGAAATCTCATGACCATATACGCCATCCTTCCATCGACTCAGTATAACTTCCGCCTCACCATGTCCACCCAGGATCTACTTTTAAAACAACAGACGGGTTCTATCGCGGCTCTGAACACCAGAAAATGCATGCCCGCAGCCTTCCTGGACATAGAGCGCGCATTCGACAAGGTTTGGCACGAGGGGCTTTTTCAAAAGCGCCGTTCTCAGTTCGTGCACTTACACTCCGAGGGCAAGGACCTTCTGTTTATCTTCTATTGCCACGAGACCTCACAACCTCAGAATCCCGCGCAATTCGCCGACGACACCGCGTTTTAGACAACATGGCCCTTTTCTGCCACCGCTTCCAGGAATCTTAGCAGCTTCTATTATAATCCTAAGCGCGGTGTTTTGAACAATGTTGAGACGGTTTAGACTAGAGTCGCTCTATAGGCAATACCAAGCACGTCTTGAATTACTTCCCATTTGGTGACACTAAGCCTATTTAGTAGGGTTAACCTTATAGTGCTTTTCTCAATGTGAGCACTGCAGGAAAGCTTCCGGTCGAGAATTACACCTAAGTAGGTCGAAAGATCCTCTTTCTTTAAAACTGTATTTGAGTATTTGAGCTGGTACGACCTGCAAGTATTTGACATACAGAACGTTTGATAGAAAGTCTTTTCCGCGTTTACTATCATTTTGTTTCAATTTGCCCGTTCTTCCAGATTTATCGCCTGCTTCAGACCGCAATGGTTGCTGCTGGTCACCAAAATTATGAGATTATAGGCATACAAAAGGGCATCAACACCTGGCACACTTCTCATGGCAGCTATGACGTCGTTGATTATAATATTGAAAAGAATACAACTTATAACGCCGCCTTGTGGCAGGTCCTGTCGTTGTACTTGTATTTAGACAGCTTTTTCGTAAATTTGACTCTTCAATGCCTTTGGGAGAGGTAGTGACGGATCCATCTAAGAAGGTTTCCTGAAACTCTGAACTCTATCAGTTTATGCATTATCATCTGCCTCCAAACTTTTTCGTACGCGGCCTTAAAGTTCACGAGAACCGCGGGCGTAGACATCTTTCTGTGAAGCCCATCTTTCACAGCCTGCTAGAATTTGACTAATTGGTCCATAGTGTTTCTCTTACTGAGAAAAGCTGCTTGCCTGTGGTCGATTATGCGGTAGAGTTTGATATATTCACTCAGTCCATTCTTTCCACGACCTTGCAGCAGACGCTGGTTAACGCTATGGGTCTCTAGCTTTTTAAGGCGCTGAGCTGCCCTTTTTCAGCAGGTGGATAATTTCTGATTTCTCCCATAGATGTGCCAAGTCCTTGTGTCAAGTCTTAATCAAGAACTTCAGCAGAGTTAGTTTAGCAGCATCTCCAAGGTGGAGAAAGAGCTCAGGAAAAATCTTGTCCGGTCCGGCCACTTTACCCGCTTTGATATCCTGAAGTGCTTTGTTCAGTTTGGCAAAATTAAGTCACTGTTAAACAAGATGTGCTCTTTCTCATTTAGACTAGTTGCAGGGGCATATTTTTTTAGCGAACGCCTTTCCTGTTTGTTTAACCTGAGCTTGCTGACTTTACAGTAGTGCTTGCAAAGAGCATTTGCAATGTCTTTAGGGTCTGTTAACATCTTGTTACCGGCCTTTACTGGTTTAAATCTAACAGTTTTGCCATCATTGTTTAGCCCTGAAAGAAATATATGGGATTTTATCCCATCCTTTCGAAAATCTAATTTATAGACGAAATTCCTGTAGGTAGTTCTTTTGCTTGTTTTGATTTCTCTTGCAGTTTTCTTGACTTGACAGCCTTTCTTCTAGCTCTGTTCCTGACTTGCTTCAGGGCGTTGAGCTTGTTGTTCTAGAAAGGCCTATGCTAGAGGCTTTTTTGAGCATGATCTATCTGTGAAAACCACCACGGATAACAGCAGCTAAATCATTTTTAAGTAAAAGTGGAAACCTAAACACTTTTCGTTTTCCTTTTGCGTTATTTTTAATGGAATAAGTAAATTCTGAGGAAGAGTTTTCTAGTTGCCTAGCTCAGGAAAAACTAGATTTACTATCCGGCTCTGATGCCATTCAAGACAACTATGCCTTGTTCTTTTAAATAAAAATCTTGAAAATAATTTTCAAAGTCACAGTTAGGAAAATGTGGAGAAAGAAAGTAAAATGGGTAGTGAGTGGTGAGGTGGTCAAGGTGTAGATTAAGTAGAACGTAAATGTTTCTTGAACTCTTTTAGCTTCCTAATGGTGAGATTCCAATTTGAATAACTCTAATACGTTCAGAAGCAAAAATAGTTAGTCTGTCTGTAAAGAGCCTTTTTGTATCTCGTTATATTAAAAGTTTCTATTAGATCTTTAATTATATCAATCACAAACAATAGGAACTGACATAGTACCAAATAAATATTTTACATTAGCGTCAATCTGTCTGTTAATTTTAGAGGAAGACGTGCTTTATAGAATTTAATGATGTTTAATGATGTCCTAAAATAACTTTCATTAATTAACCTTAAAAATATACGTGATAATTTATAAGATGGTCGGTCGGTCGGTCGGAAGTTTTGTTTTTAGCGTGACCACTGGAATTTCCGGTCGTACCCTTTCGCAAGGTAGCAGCAATACTTAGTGGGCAATTTAACTTGGAAATTTTTGTAGATATAAGAAAAAAAATATTTTCGTTCACTTCTTTCAACTATAAATTCTTCACGTTTGTGCTTTTGATCTTTAGTTTTTTAAAAATATGAATAAAATTAGTTAATTAGTGGCGGCTCGTGCCTTATTTTATAAGGGGCGGCACGTACTAAATTACAAAATAACTGGAAATAAACAAATATTTTGCTACATATAAAAAGTTTTTAAGCTTTAGCTTGATTTAGATCTGAACTGAATGTCAAAGTCACTCTCAAGTTGTATTAACATGAAATCTTTTGTTTATCTGGTACTTAATAGCTAATTAAGCTCTAGAATAGAATTCTGCCTTTAGAGCTCTTTGTTTGGTTTTGTTCCACATTGTATTATTACGTAATACAAAAATAATGCCTTCATACTATTTTAAGATATGCATTACAGAAAGAAGTAGGTTAACTGTACAGCCAATAAAGGAAATAAAACAATTTTCTGGGTTAAGCCATCACGAGATTCTTACTTTAAATATAAAATAAAATTTTTATTGCCACTAATTAAACTTTTAAATAACAAGTTATTTAACGACAGAATTACCTGATACCTTTTTCAAGAAACCAACCACAATATTCAATAAGTCTTCTACGCACTTCATAATAAAATCATTATTGGTATGGCAAGTGCGTATAATGTTAGCATGTTGGCTTATAAAGCGAAAGGTTAGTGCCCCGATCATAGGCCTTTATTATCTTGTCAATTTAAATTTTAATCGAATAAAACTATAAGTATCTTCTTTGATTATTTTTCGTTAAGTGCATAACGGAATTATCGTTTGCATAACAATGTCTAGCGTATTAAATAAATAAAATTAGTTTGCAGAAACGGTGTCAATATTAATCCTGTAGAATGTAACGGAAATTTGATTTTGGGTTTTCCCTTTTAATTTAATCCGCGGTGTTGTATTCTAGAATTTTTGTATTACTTAAAAATAAAATTTCTTGGATGTAATTTGTATTTATAAAATAAAATAGAAATGATAAACACTTATTAAGTGGAACTACTCATACCGGTTTCTATTAAAACGTTAATCAAGAAATTACTGTATTATAAACATCACAAGATATAATTATCGCACATTTTCCTGGA
>VTPC01090306.1:9748-190407 GCA_011009095.1 Ignelater luminosus
AAAACGTAAGGGTCTTTAAAAGTGGGGCAATGCATTTAGATATTATACTGAAAGCCATAATCAAACATGTAGATAAGAATCATAAACCTAGAAGAAAAAGAGTAAAATAACTTCTGTTTTAAAAGCTAATAGCTAGATGATGCCAAACCTCAGATGTCAAGAATCATGAATCTAATTTCTTTATGATGAAAAATACTTTGACGTTCAAACCATCTTTAGAAAACATATTTATCGAATTAAAATCTTCAGACTTATACATGTGTCAATATTTACATCTTAAGTCTTAGATGGATATTTTTTAAAATGACTACCTGGATACACAATTATTAAAGTCTGCATAAACACTCTAAATATAATGCAAAAATAAAGAAGATAATTTGGAGTATTTACATATGATAAACAGAACAACAACCTTTTCATTTAAAATGTTTTTATAAAATTACGATAAGAAATTTGGTTAATATACCACTATAGATACAATGTGTGGCATGATGTGCTCATGACAACAACGAATGTATCATCTTAGAGATATATTTAAAATTCCCCCTAGAGGTAACATTATCACCCCAGTCTGTTTGCAACCAACCCCAAAAGTATCAAGATTTACATAAACCTGAAACGAAAATGGTAACGATAGCATTTTTTTTACATTTACTTCATCTACCAAAGAAAGAATGTGACCTGAAACTGCATGTATAAGAAGATAAGTAAAAGAAATATAGATATATATATATATATATAACATTATGACTAATTAAGTTTGATATGCTACACTTTTCCATAAATGAGAAAGAAAGAAAACTCATTGTTAGCTGAGTCGCTTAAATTGTTTTCAGACTCACGATATTATAATAAGAAATATAAGTAAATATGGAGATTAATACTACCAAAGTGATTTATGCTTTTTGATACCTTGTGTAGTACAGATTTTTCTCCACAAAAGAATTTACAAACTAAGGAGCAAAATTGATCAAAAAACTACAACTAAAGTAACCTATATACGCCTACGTTAGAGTGCCAACTAGTCTCATTTATGCAGCGGGGCAAAAAATAACAAATCACAGATTTAGAATATTACCCTTACAACTATTTCATTAATAATTGCAAAATCTTTTTTATAGCTTTCTTGGCTAATATCTATTATACATACGTAAAAGATGATGCAGCAAGAAATTTTCTGAAGACTTGTTTGTGTGATGTAGAGTATCACTATTTACAAGAAATTGGTATTTTACCAACAATTATGACTTTCAACTGTTCTATCATGGCCCTTAGAAATGGGTACACAAGTTTTATGATATTGTTGTAAAAATAGGTAGATTATTACTGAGTTGTTTTTAGTTTCCGGCCTCTTTGCACTGCTATCTAAAAGATCTTTTGTAATTATCGTACTCTATCTATTTCCATTTCAGTTTCCGGTTTCTAAAGAAACCTAAGATTCTCCTGGGAGCTATTCCTATTACATCATCAGGAGCTAATAGTAGTGTCAACGCTTTGCAATCCTACAGTATGTGTCCTGATGCTTTCAATTCTGCCAAGCCTATTTTGCTAAAATGATGTCTCAAAGGATACTGCCCAGTTTGCAGTAATTGCTTTCATCGATTTGTCAGTAAGTTGCAATTGAGGCAGGCCTCCTTGTAGAGGCAACCTGTACTTGTTTACCCTTTTAAGAATTTTCTCTTCTGGAATGTTATCTTCGGACCGTACCTTTTCGGGTCCTTGTCTCAGTTAAGTGATTTCTTCCTAAGGGTTTGGAAAGCTTCAATAAGTCATTTGAAGTCATCCCTGTTGGGGTTGATGGTGCACTTTAAAGGGCATCGACTTCTATTTTATTAATTTTAACTAAATCCATATCGGTTCCATAAATAGTAAGAGAATGAACCGCAGGAGAGTGCCGTGCTATACTGTAGTAAGGCTCTACATTGTGTATTCTATAAGACTTTTCTTATTTGGAAAAATTAAATGCAGTAGCTTTTGCACGGAACGGCATTTGCTTTACATTTCTACACAACTTAACTGTCAATTGCGACAAAAGGTTTGACTTGAAAATAGGAGATTGAATGACGAATTTAATCTGAAACATGGTAAACGTAGAAAACTATTTATTGTCACTTATTTTAAAGCAATGGGAGCTCCGCCTCCTATCACTAAGAGAAGGTGGTAATAATAAAATTAAAATCGGCTCTTACATTTAGCAAAAACTAATTCAAACTAATCAAAAAACACTTTTCGGTAATTTATGTAGTAGTCCTTTAAAACACACGTATCATTTTGGACGCTATATGGGCAAAAATGTAACAAATGTACACAATTAAAACAAAAAAGTATATGCAAATGGATGAAAAGCGGAAACTGTGGTGAAACTTTGAGCCTGATAAAAGGAAAAGTCCGCGATTTCAAAGCAGAGCACTTAAAGACGTTTAAAGTTAGGTAAGCAATAGATCATGATGCTGATTGTGTTACTTCACTCCAGCGTAAATATGTTGTTGTTGTTCTCAAATTATTATGTATCTCTTTTGATAATAACTAATCAATTCTCAAATTTGTCCAGATTTCTAAGATACACGCTCATGCAATCGGAGGACGTCTTGAAATCTGAAAATGACTGTAATAACTTCGGACTTGATCCAGGCTGGAAAACTAAGACTCAACGTACCTTCCTGTTCGCGAAATACGATCAGTCCATAGGCTAGTGCTTGATCTAACTGGCCAGTTCGCCAAGATGGATCGACGCCGTTTCCGTGGTGCAAGCCCTTAACCATAGACACAACAGGAGACTGCTACGGAAATTTTTCTCTCGGGTCATACGGTAGATGAAAGCAGTTCCCAGTATTGTCCCACCTAGGCCTGTGCGTTATTGCACTCGAGATACTTATCCTGTCTCTATCCATGGCAGTTAGAAGATGAACTGTACAGAGTGATTATTTTAAAACTTCCCACTTTCAATTCGCTGAAACGCTTCGAGTTTGTTTTGGAAAGGGACATTTAATAACCTGCTCTAGTCAGTTGGGAAACTTTCACCCCCCCTCCCAACCACCCCTTCCCCAAAATCTTAAATGGCACTACCCCACGTGTGATATATCATTTTAAAGAGTATAAGATTCTCAATCTTTTACATTAAAGAAAATCCAAATCGGCCCAGCCGTTCGTGAACTAGAGATAAAAATGTATTTAATTTAAATAATACATTTCTGTCTTTAGTTCACGAACGGCTGGGCCGATCTTAATTTTCTTTACGTAGACATACGTTATATGTTCTAAAGAACAACCAATGTGTTATTGTGTTCATCTTAAGATACAAGGTAGATAGTGAACTGGAAATCAAGAATATTAGAAATTGGGAAACAGGTAATTACGGTATTAAAAGATAATAAAGCCACAAATAAAAATAACCGTTTGGTACATGGTCAGGAGACCTCACGGACTATTTTATTTTTCTACCACGTCCGATCCACCAATGAGAAAGTGTTCAATTTAGGAATGATTTAAGTATTCGGACTTTACGACTTGCCGCCATAACAAATTGGTACCAATTTATCACTGGTAACGCACGATACTGAAACAGCTTCATATAAACGCTAGCACTTATGTTTCCTGCTCTAAAAAGGTCTTAGTATTGTTCGTTGCAATTATATTTGTGTAAACGTTAATTTTAACAGGGTTTTGAGTTCTAGTGTTGTGGTACCAGAGAAGATTATTTTTACTCCAATATCTAGTGTTTTGGCAGTTGATTTAATTATTAAATTAAATGTATGTACTGTACGTTGAATCAAGTAACGAGGGTGTAGCTCAGTGAACTGAACTGTAGTTTTAGAACTGAACAGCAATATCAGTTAGCTATAGCTTATGCCAGATAGATTTAGCAAAGTATTTAGATGCAGTGGTAAAGGTTTCTTTTTGACCAACTTCAGCAAAATATTATAAAATAAGAATAAAATGAGATTTAATAAAATTTATTTATCTGGGCAAATTACCCTAAAAAAGAACTTAATTACTAATTACTATGAGCAAAATTAATAATTCAGTAATGGAATTACTCTTCTGAAAAGTATTTTAATTATTAATTACTTTGTAATGGGTAACTGAAATTGTGTTTAGAGAGATTACTAGTTACTACAAGACATAGTACACACCACAAGTACAAAAAAGCAATTTTGATTCATTGCTTGCCTTTGAACCGGATCTACTGCGTTCGACAAACAGCTGCTCGATGTTTCTTATTCTAAGATGGATTTTGTTTTTTCCCCTCACTTCCGGAAGACGAGAAATGGGGGTTTTGTGCTGTATCTCGGGAACGGAAAATTGCATTGGCTTCTACATAGGCGTGGTCCGACCGATCTTTAGTTACTTTTCCGTACAAATATCTCAAAAATATCGATATCATTTATAATACCTTTATTTGCGATATTTTATCAAAACGGTTTATAGCGATAGATCTGGAGCCAGAAAGGAACTAGAGAAACTCAGGCAGCACCCTCTCATCGGTTTCCCCAACCTCCTCTAGCCACTTCCTTGAACCGCTTATTTATGGGTTATTAATCGCGAAATGGGTATCAGTCGATATGTTGCGTTATGTTACATCAAACTTAAATGGGAGAAAATTTATAGAGGAGGAGGGATTAGTCCAGGCTCTCCATAAGCCATGAATCTGATTTGAAAACGTTTCTCAATATTGTGTACGATTTGCCTGGGAGGACCCAAAGACTGCCAAAATTCCTCCGAATAATTTTTGTTTGCCGATATCGTCTTTCTCATACACAGAGTTTCGAAATATTTGCTAAATTTGAATAAAAGTGCACACCACTGGCAAGCGTACCAGAAAGTATATTCATTCAGTTGGCTTTAGTATATTATATTAGAATGGAGTTCTGCCTATAGTTTGTGAAAGTTTCACGTTTACCGTAAGATAAGTAAGAAAGTTGGCAAAATTAACACTTAGCATATAAGTGCATGAAATTTGTTAAAAAAACACCGTGAAGTAGCACAAAACATAACCGTCCAAAACTATACACTTAGAAACAAAACACACAATTCGAGAGCATAACAAACACTCACCCATACTCCTACGCCACTCTTCCACACACTACACACTTTCTTTCCATGTTCCTTTAATATTCCTAATCGCAAAATCTCGCACCGCTCTTTACATTTATAGGCGTATTTCAACTACAAGCATAAAAAACAACAAACTGAAAGCTACCCTCCCCAAGCAAAATACACAAACCAGCCTATCGAAAGCCCTTACATACAGAAAAATATTACAAACCACGAGCGCCTAAGAACACAACACTGCAGAATAACTAACTTATACCTCCCACATTCCTTCGCCACTTTTTCCCAACCGCAAAACCTAATATCTCTCTTTATACCTAAACTTTCTCTACAGAGTACACCAAACAAAACCTACTCCAGACTACCCTTTGTAACATAATTAGCCTTGTGTTACAATAATACTCACTCCAATGAGACACTTTTTGTCTTTGCCCAGCTAGACTCAGAAGATGGTCCTGAATGTAGGTGAAAGGAAGTTATAAACACGATAAATCAAAGACATAAAACAGTATGCAATGTAGAAATATACACTACATAAACAATAATCAATAATACAAAAAGTGAAAATGTTCAAATAAAGTTGTATAACCTAAAGTCAATCAAAAATAATAATTAACACGTTCGCTACCTGGCTCAGTTTGAAGTGCTCCTCTATTAACCGAACCCGTATCTATGAAACTACTTGGAGTACTTTAGCGGTTCCGGTACAGTTACTATAGTAGTAGCTCCAGGAATCGTTTTGTGCCCTGTTGACCGTAAACCACTATAGTGGTATTTGGTCTATTACATAGTCTACTTTAGAGGCCAATTTAGAGGTAGTTGCAATATTTGCTGTACAAATGACAAGCGACGATATTTCGTAAGTATGCACAAAACACAAGCTAAAATCTAGCGAAAACACATAAAACTCACAAAACTATTGAACAAATCAAAACAGTTTCTTCCACACACCATGTGGTAAATCTCTTGTACTAAATTACGTGCCGAGGGCCACTATAGTGGTCGCAGATAGCGGAATAGTCTGATAAGAGACCGAGCAACTGCTAACTAGCTCCATTCCTGAACCGGGCAAAATTTTATTATATTTCCATGCATGTAAATATGTGGCCACTATAATAGCCGCGGTCCATTAGAAGGAACCACAAAGGCCACTATAGTGGCCGGCGGTAGCAAACGTGTTAAAGTGGTTGCTAGAACTACTACTTAGAAAATACAATAAAGAACATATTTTAATCAAATCGAACATTTATAAATGTTACATAGCAAAAGCACATACAAAATTCCCTATAGGAGAAACTCGCTTTTAAGAAAGCTATATATGTAACAAACAATAGAATTGGCTTACTGGCGGATGAAGCCGGGGAGAGATACAGATCTGTTCGCTGTGTACCCATCGCTAAATCAAAAAAGGGCACAAAAAATATTCTTAAAACCCTTTTTATCTTTTATTTTTCTCAGAATATTATAATTCAAATTAAATTAGAAATTGTATTGTTAATACAACGACATGAAACGAAGATAGACTCTTGGTAGACTTTATCCAAAAAGAAACTAATTGACTTGAACAATCTCACAAGGTTAGATATCAAAAATATTGTTAATAATTATAAATGAAAATTTGTCAAAATTAAGTTAACTGTTAGCGATGACGTGAGCGTCATAAATAAAAACAGAAAATAAGCCCGTTGATGGCAGGTGGGAGTATCGAACTAAAGAGTTGCCATATCCATGAAAGAAGAAGACAATAATTAGCCCTTGGAACAGATAAAAGTGGTTCAAACTTACTCCCTGGCAATTGAGTAATTTGGGCTTAATTGATAGATAAAAGAAGACAAAAAGATCTAGACAAACAATCCTACATAAATAATATTGGAGTAACATTTCTAAAACCTAGAAAAAGCAGCTTGTGCATTTCTTATCCACAGAAAGCATAAATAAATAAACAAATAAGAAAACTATTTGTGTAGGTTGTCTCAAATCAAATTAAGAAAAATAACCGACAGTCTCTAAAACCTTTAATTAATGAAAATTAATAAAACCAAAAACCAACTACTGATAATAATCTTTAGCTATATCGGTGCAGAAGGAAACAAAATTTCCCAGACTATCCGAAAAAATTCCTGTCTTATAGACAAAAATTTCAATTGTATGGCTGATATTATATAACGAGCACCAAATGGTCGTTACAACTTCCTGCACCCAAACACACAATCGGCTTAAATCACAAATACAAACTCCCGTTCGCCACTCTCGCGCATCGTACGGTTTTCTTTACTGATGATGTGCCGGTTAATCCGGAGTTTCACCAAGAAATAGCATGTTACCGTCCCGATCCTTCATGTGAATATTATGTACTTTTGGACTAGAATACATTACAAAAAATATGCGATAAGAACTAAAACAGTGAAACATAAACATAAATTTAGAAAAACTTATTATTCACATGTATTGTTGTTGTTTTATGGATGAAGCTTTGGGTTGTGGTTTCTTTGAACCTCCTGTCTTAAACGACTATGATCATTTTCTCGCTAACTAAGATTTAGCCTAACCCGGACGTTGAAACCCCGGATAAGAATCTTTATATGCAACTCACTCTGTCGCTCTGGCCTCACAGCTTTAGATCCACAAGTAAAAACGTGGTAAATAGTGTGGTTGTTCTGGAAAGTGTTTTGGTATTATTTCTGGAGAAAGATTAGAGATTATACATTAGCGTTAGCTTTTTAAAAAAGTAATTCAACTACCATTACTTTTGCATGTAAAGTAATTTAATTAGTAATTTAGTTCCAGCTCTGGACCCAATATACAACCTTAAAGCACTATTTCTCACGAAGTCTCCAAATGAAATCTTCTTAGCCCATTCTGCTGAGTAAGAAGCTCCAAGGAATATGTCTTTTCAACAATCTCAGATTTTATTTAAAGTCTCTATCTGTCTATATGTGCGTCATGAGTTTATGTGACTTTTCCTAACTAACTAAACGACCACATTTGTTGTTATAATTCGAGTTTCGTTCTTTTTCCAGTGAGTTTTGCAAAACGCAAAGATGCACAAATCAAAAACGCCTGTCACAGTTAAATTCATTAAACTAAAAATAGAGAAAGACAATTATTTGAAAAATACTTGAAATTGATTTTGAGTTTATTTAAACAGCGTGATATGTGTTAAGTCGCAACATGTGTTTAAGGACCTTTTGAAGTATCATTTATTTTCCATTAACAACGATAAACTAAATTTACACAATAAATTAACGTAATTGAAAAGCTCTTAAATTAATTCGAAAGGTATTTTAGAATTTGCAATCAATTTTAATTCAATTGTAATTTATTGTCAAGGTATACTATCGTTAGATTTATCTATGATGAAAAAGGAAGTTATTGCATCACACTTATGATTAAATTAAATTCATACTGCATTTTTGACATGTATACCTAAAGATTAAAAAGTTTATTCTGTATAGCTGATGCAACAGTTATTGTTTATTGTGGCATCAGTAGAAAACTGCGCTATACAAGAAAATGTTTTTAATTTGTGAGCTACCCTGTACAAGAATATTACATACGACTCCACTCACGCACGCACATATATTTCGGTATATTCAAACGAAAACATTAAGCATTCCCAAAGATGAGAATTCTTTTAAAATTCTAGGATGCTGGTCCCCACTGCATGAGCCTTTTTTTGTCACATGTGTTTAGTGCATGCCATTAACCTTTTATCTGGATATTCAATCTATCATAAGTTGTTACCATCAGTCGCCATTCACCGCACGTTCGTTTGGTCGTCGAGCCGTGCAGTTGAGAGATACCACTTATCTAGATTTTGCTGAACTTAGTACACGCTCGTTCGTTGTTATGTTGCCTTTGAGTGATACACGATTATGGCAAGGCACAATAGCTTTTGCCTTTCGGAATTTCAGTTCATAATGATAATGATTAGTGCACAACTTTACCCTTCATTGCTTAAAGCGAAAGCCGACCGTCCCTAAAAAGTAACAACTATAAAATGAATTCCCCTGCTCAAACATATTTTATAATTTATTGCAAGATTTTATGGTTTGTAGGTTTAAAAGAAAATAAAATTGATTGCTTATGAGTTATGACATTTAATGTGGCGTACAAAAAATGATCATTGGCTAGTAGCTGGTTTCGCAATTATTGGAAACTAGTGGTTATGCGATAGTTTTTCTTCAAAACTTGAATGAGCTGTTTTGAATACCAAAATTATTCACAAGTAAACAGATGGTTTCTTAATGTAGTTTCGATAAGAAATATCCGTTAATGTTATCAAGAAATTTCCTCTTGAATATTTTAATAAAAGTAATGAAATGATTCATGGAAATATATTATAATCAGAATAGGAAATCATCAATGCAATTAAATGACAGCTATAAATAAAAGATTGTCTTTAAAAGCATTAAAGATCAGCTGATTTGTTTTAAGATTTTATGATCTATTCTTTTGAATAACGTGTCATTGTCAAAAGATACTAATTTAGCTTAATTTACACATGATTATATGATTTTTTAATTAAGATTGGTAAATTTATTATTTCCAAGCAATAACGTGCCCAAGTCGCACGCAATAAACTAAAAATAAAATTTAAAAATTGTAATTTCCCCTTGAACTTGGATAAAGTAAGGTTTGGGATTTATTCTGAGTATTTTGCTAATCTGTTATCTAAGTTAGAATTTCTATTTCCAGATTATTAATTCTGGAAAGTTTTAAGCCTTAACTGATTATTACAGATTAGAGTCTTGCGAGTTGTTAAAGAAATAACACGCAATTACTTTGGATAATAAATCCTTAGAAGCTGACAATTTTCGCCATATTAGTACTGAAATATTGCTATGATAGAACGTTGCTTTAACTAAATACATACGTTTTGGTTGTACTATTTTTTGTTTTTATGGCACTGATAAATAAAAAAAAGAAAAACGAATAAGATTGCTAATCTATTCCTTTTTTTTCATGAATGTAGATAAATTGTTTTTAAAACAATCCTGACGAGCATACAAATCCGGTTCGTGTGGACGATAAATAGTCAATTACATTACGAGAACTTCTTCCACATATTTTTTTCTCTTATATATAGCAATTCGTTACAGACATTGCTTTTAAATATTTGCATTACAAAATCTAGATTTCTTCAATTGCAATTTATATTTTTAACAAGTAATTTCCTAAAGTTTACTCGATTTAATTAATTTTATTCGATAAAAGCGCAACATCTGAAATGAAACTTAATTTGATAATTGAAGCAGCTTCATCCACCACGGTGTTATAGTAGTAGAAATGGGGTATTTGAAAAAATTTCCTAGATAAAAATTGATAGCATTTATCTATCGGCTTTATTTATTGCCTCTTTCCTTTCGGTTGATTTCCAGAAAATATCGAAGTGGTGAAGATATAAATTAATCCGTTATTTTTAGAATGTTCTAGGAAACAAAGATTCAGCTTAGTTTTCGAGAAATAGTAGAAATTGGACGGGCAAATTCCCAATTTGTGATTCGAATTTAAACTTTTGTGTAAACATATCTTTTTGAATTTGTTTAAATTTAATCGAACCTATAGTGTGATATGTTAGGTCGCTCTATTTGTTATTCTAACAAACTTTCAAAAACCTGCTTGAATTTTAACACATTAACTTTGTTACATTGTACAAAAATTATTTTATAAGTAAAAGTATGTGAAGGCCATGCTTCCAGCCTTCTATATTTAGTACACTCAGACGCACATGTGCATGTAGGCTCAATAAAAGTCTGCATTAATGTCTATGTCTCTGATATAAAGCTTGCACATTTATGGCAAGGTTGCAAATGTGCTCTTAACAACAATAGATTTGCTTCGTATAAATGAAACAACAATAGGAAAACACCATCACTTTGGGAAACAATACCGTTTATGACCCATCATCGAAGTGACTGTCATCGTGTAAATATTCATAAGATTTTTTCTTTTTTTGCCATACCAGACTGAAGAAGAGCTTACTCTTATAACGGTTACCATGACATTGATCACTTCAGTTCAGTGTTGAAGTTCTACCAATATCAGTGATTTTACAGTGAAATTATTCCGGCAAGACTACCATATTTATGGCTGCTTTCCTTATTTTTGCATAATAATTGCATTTTAATTTGAATAAATGTATAAAATGAGCTACTCATATGTGCCTTCTTGAACTCATACTTGCAGATCTCATATTTCACGTCAGACAAACAACAGATGCCACAAAGGCAAGCCCTGAAGGAAAAAACAAAGAGGCAAAGTTAGTCAAAATCTTGTTCTTACAGGACAATCCATCGACCTATGGAGCTTGGATTGAGCAACAAGTAGCAGGAGGCTTTCAGAAGCCAAAGCATTCTTCTCCAAGCAACTATTAGTTGTTTGAAAAAACATCTTTGCGGGAAGAGATCTTTGTTCGAAAAAAACACGAGATCTGTAGC
The DNA here is from genome assembly GCA_011009095.1 of Ignelater luminosus. Classification (NCBI taxonomy): domain Eukaryota; kingdom Metazoa; phylum Arthropoda; class Insecta; order Coleoptera; family Elateridae; genus Ignelater; species Ignelater luminosus. Next base: position 21,241 of record VTPC01090306.1, read on the forward strand.
TTAATGGTGTTATGATACTTTCAAAAACATTTTTCAAATTGTTCGACATCCACGGATAAGCAAAACTCATGACCAAGATAACAGTTGATCCCGATGAATTCCATTTAAACATTATGAAGTGATATCAACCTTCTGAGAACTACTTAAATCATCTTTGGGGTTACCAAAGATGAAGATTTGATAACCTATAGAGGCCACTCAGAGCTTTTCCTTAAAATTGTTTTGTGGATGCTACTGACTACATTTACTGCAACTACTACCGAATTGTTTCTTCACCAATGAAATAGAAAAGTAATTTCCATCATCTATGTGCAATTGACAGTCATGGTCAGGTTTTTAGATTCTTTCACCATATCTTGCTTTAACAAACTTGAACTGATAAAGTACAAGCAAAAAAGAGCCGCGTAGTAGGAAGCCCAATTATTTTAAACTACAGAATAGGCAGTTCCTGTTATAAACGAACACAATGAGGCTACGGGTATTGGACCTAACAATCTATCAGCAAAAATAAAATTAGTTTAGAGTTTCAGTAATACTTACAAAAAAGATCAAGAGCAGAAATCCCGAATAACTTTAAAGAGTTTCCTTGTCAAATAATCTTTCACGTCTAAGCCTTAAATTGCTTTTCTAGTTCTGATTCAACAAGCTCGTATGGTAGTTTTTGGATTTTTAATAATTTTGCAGTAATTGTCAATATATGCATGTAAAGCTCGTTACAGACGAGCGTCTTGCCTTAAAACTTGACTACACAGTTTTGTATGTATGAAACAATTCTGAAGTTTAGCATTCGGGCTTTGCTTGAAATTTTTGATGTGTTGCATAAAGTATGATCGGGAGTCAGTTTGTTTAAAGTAATTATCTTATACAAAACTAAAATGGATTGAAATTAGAACCCACAAATCAGTCTGAAAATTCCGAAGAATAAGTGCCTTAAATCAGTCATGATTCTAATAATTATAATAATAGTAGATAAATAAACATTTCTAAAAAACTGAAAAATTTCTTAAACTAAGCCTGAACGGGTAGGAATGCATTTCAAGTCGATAGATTTTCCTTGAGGGTTGCCTATCAAGCCAAGTCTTAGGACAAGACGGAGCATTTGTAGTGGCCTTAAAAGGGATAAAAGGTTAGTTCAATTAAGAAAAAGTTACGTATACTCTCTTGGTGTAAAAGTTCTAATCAAGCTTGTATCTCTTATAATTTCATAGATCCCAAATTTGAATAATTCTGTTGATAGAATTCTTATGAAGTCTTACTTCCTGAATTAAAATAATATTACACATTTTGATAGACAACATTGTTTTGACCTTTTTGAAGTTGCGATTCTCACTATAGTCCTTTTTGTCGCAAAAATGTCTTTATTAACTTATAAGCTCTGCATTCTAGGTTAAGTTAACAATCAACAAGATATAAGGAATTCTGTGGAGGATCAAGCACGTGGGTATGAAATACCTTTCTACCTGATTGTATTACGGTAAATTATTATTTTAGCACAACAAAAGTTCAGATATCGTAAGCAATTTATTAGCGACTAATCTTACACAATATTTGGTAATTAATAAGCCCTTATTACACCTACGCTATTTTATATATCAGTCTAAATACAATGCCTCATTTTAAAATATAACTATGTATTACAGTACATAAAAAACAGGTGTGAGCCATTGATAAAAGATTTTGTATCATACCCGCATAGACACCCACGTTTGCATAGTGAATTCATAATGATTCATATGCAAGGACATACTGATGAGTGATCACTGATGAGCTATACTTCTATTATAATAGATATTGTTCTGCGGGGAATGACAAAGAAAAACAAATACAGGAACAAAATCTAAATAAAAGAATAATTTTCATTAAACTCCTGAATATGTTTACAATGTATCATTCTAATAGGTTATAAATTAAATGCGTAATTCGAAAGACATAGATTTAATTAATGATTAGTACGAACTAGGTACTAGTACCCTATTGTTCCATAATTAGCTCGAAATTGCAGTAACAATAATGTTTCATCGTCAATTCTAAAGAAGACAGAAGGTATAGGAAACCTACACTGTGCAGAAGATCTCTAATGCTTGCGCAAGAGGTCAACTACTTAGAGGCGACCTCAGATAGGAAACCAATCTGGAAGTCTTACTTCGAGAAGGTCATAACAAGTCGACAGCGATGTTTTGACAACTGCAACGGGTGATATATAAGAGCTGGAAAATCAATTCTAAGATATCTTACTGGCTCTGGCGATTCTATATCGAAAATAAGTCGACAAATATTTTGGCGTTCGTCTAAATAGGCCCTTCGGGCTTCACAAAAAAATAATATAAGTCGGAACTGCTTCAGCTGTCTTAACCGATTTCAATGAAACTTTTATGGGTATTTCTAATCTAAAAATAGTAGACCCATGGTATAGGGGTTTTTAATATTCGCCGCAGGAAGACCAGACTAAAATTCACAATAAAATGCGGAAGTGGCAAGGCACAGTGAATTTTATTGATAATTAATTCTATTGCTCAAGGGATTTAAAAGACTCGGTCAAGTCAATGTGAGGAATATAGGGTTGAGGTTTATTTTACTTATGTAAATGAAACATTAACAAACTAGATGTTCTTCACTATAGCATTGCCCTTCTTCTTGAAAATAAAGTAAAGTTTCTAATAGAAGCTGGATTTGGTTGTTTTATTTAAAATGGAAATTTAAACCCACTATAAAAGGAATCCTACACGTAATGTTTTCGATATGAAATCAAGAAGATAAAATGGAGATCAGATCCAACATCATGAAGAGTACCCCTCGAATCAAGACTCCTGAAGGTTGGAATATTGCTATGGTGAAGCAAAGCTTCAAAAATTTATTTTCTCTTTTTTTGATATAGCAAGCATCTGAAACTTTCTATGCATATTTTATAGGAAGAACATAAGTTGAAGTGATTAAATAGTTTTAGATGGAAAGCCAGACGTCAAAAAATCTTCACAATCAATGCAGTTTTCATTTGTTTTTGACTTCCTTACCCAAACACCTACAACGTTAATATTTAGTTAAATTGTAGTCTTCATATAAGAAATACTGTAAAACGAGGTCAATTGATAGTGTTTTTGGATTTAGTTCTCTATATCTGGAAAATCTAGACGTTAATTGAATTTCGTTCCATTTAGAAATTCCAGTTATTTTTGCTCCCAAGGATTATTATAAATTAGATACCTACACTTTAATTCATACTCATATCCATCTATCTAAAAGTTTGCGAGCTATTTCAAAACTGTCATCTATTTTAGAAACGAGGTCAAGGTACAAAGGGAAAGAGAGGGTAAGTTGATTTTCTGTCTATTCTTTCATGGACAACTGCGGTCACAAATTTGATAAACCTGGGGTTACACATAATCAAGTTTCCTCGTGTTTTGCTCACACTCCATACCTTAGATGTTTTCATGTATTTTTGTGCTGATTCCAGGGTATCTATCCTTCTGTTTTAATAATCCAGTACATAAACAGCGGGTGGCTTTGATGTAACTGGAGTTTATTGGTAAGCTTTGGATGTTTTCGAAGTATATCTGTGCTTCATGATGAATACTTTGGGACGTGATACTAGCGGTAAGTTTTGTAGAGAGGCCTAAATTTAATGTTTAGTTTCAGTTTGTTTGTCGTGAGGTTTGCACCTATACCACTGACTATCAAAATAATACAGGTTCTTTACAAAAGTTCTTTTCATAGATTAGTGCTCTGCAAAATTATACGTAAGTTAGTTCCGAGTTCCTTATGTTCTGCTTTCAAAATGCAGCTTTTCATGATACGAACAAACTGTACTGCATCCGTCTCAGGTTTTGATGCAATTTCTCAATTGATTAATTTTTCAATATTTATTTCAAATTACCTATGTTGCACGGCAAACTATTCAATTCAGACATACACAAATAATCGCACAAGAATAAAATCTCGATGATAAAATTAATGTGGATCATTGAAGTTTTCCAATTTTCCAAAAAAGGAGACTTACGATAGTTATAGCATTTTTCGTACATTTTATAATTTTGTTATAAGCAACTATTTTTGTTGATCTTATGGCGTTATAACATGACTTAAATAAATAGTACATAAAATCAAAGGTAAATTGTTTCTTCTCTCGTACATGCATAAGTTTGGTGCACTTGTTTTCTAAAAGATGTCGCTACTTATTCCTCATGTTTGCTTGTAACTATTCTTCTTTTTCACTTAATTTATTTTTACTAATACTATTAAAACGAATCAAGCGCGGTTTGATAAAAAGACAAGAAAAAGAAATACTAACAAATGCAACAGCTCCCGTTATCTATCTATTGCTAACAAGAATTTTTGTAGTGCCGCTGTGTAATACCGCCTTAGCTGTTAATAAAATAACTGAATCATGTTCGTAAGAAATAAACTTATTATAATAAAAGATTAAGTTATAAGATAACTAAGTTGAAATTGCTACAATTCCGAAAAATTTCAAAACCACTTTATCTTGTTCGCTTTTTTATTTCAGTTTTTTCCACATAAAATATAATGTGAACCGAATTTTTATAGTGAAAAACTCATGAATGTTTCAAGTATATTACAAAAAAACAGAACAGCCACCACTCGTTAGATATATATTCACTGGCATTTTGACATAGGAAATTAGCATACTAGACCTATTAATTTTGCATGCATCGAACATCGCTTTAAAAAATATCCTAAACAGCAACATGGCATTATTTAGCAATTAACATAATTCCATATTAAGTTTTCCTGAAACTCAGACCGTATATTACATCTGTTAGTGCTGATGAGGTGTATACGCCAACAAAAATGCATAACGCGTCATTATTGAAGTATTTCCAAGTAGGCAAAAATTAGTGGCCATGCCAAATAAGTTAATAAGTGAGGCTATCTATGCCGATGTACACGTTCGAGTTGGAAAATGCACATGCCGTTTCTTTCGTGGCATCATGCAGAACACGTACAAACGACTGACATCATAGCCGTGCCTGGTAATTACTGTTTTTAGTTTCCAATTTCAAATGGTAATCAAGAGGAGAGGACGACGCTGTTCTCACGCACGCGGCCCTTTTCCTTCCTCACTGCTACTATCGACATCCGGCCCCGTTTCTAAATATCTCTCTACTCACGGCCTGAGCTTATCGTTTATCTATGTGTCCTACGGGATATTGGGGACGCATGACACCACATGGTCCGTATGTTACTTAAATTATGGTGATATACTGCTACTGCTGTTTACGGAAAACTTTTCTAATTAGAATATGGACACCAAGGCACCAGACGATCACAAATTACGTATGTAAATGCCATTCAAAGTTGTTATTATGTAGGGGGAAGTTTTCTTATTCGATTTTGTCAATCTCCTATTAGATAAGCATCGAAAAAACCTTTCATCATAGAAATTTTTCATTCAAACGAAAGAAGACCGAATAAATAGAAGTCGCGCCTTTTTATGATAAGAAAAGACGAAAAGATAAAGAACATAAAAAAGTTTACTGCGGATGCGAACTTTTTGATTAGGGAATACATAATAAAATGCTGAAACTTTGCTTATAAGTTTTCCCTTTTTATTCCGTTTAAAAAATAATGTTTATGCGTCATTAATTATTTCTTTTTAGGTATTAATTAACTTATTCTGTTAATATTGAAGCAACTTCAACAAAAGTTTTGGAAAAAAAAGAATTTATTTGGTATTTTTACGCAATTTCAATTTCGAGATTATAACAACAATATTGTTTGTACTATTTAAACATTCAGTTTGACGCATTTAAGTAATTAAATGAAAAATTTTTTCTCTAATTTAGTTGTTGTTATGTATTTTATTTATCTTGATTGCATATATCTATCCCTTTCCACGAAGCAAAAACAACACATCATTGTTTGACATCTTAATAACAGTTAGGTACCTCGATGTTTCGATTGTCTAGAAGTGGTAAAGTGTGAAAAACAAAAGGGCGAAAACCTCGTAAACGAAAGAAAAACATAAGCAAGGCATGCTATTTAACAGAAAGGCTACTCCTTAGATAATAATCAGTGGCACTACACTGATTGTACAAGAAGAATTAAATGTCTGAATATTCAGGAAAGAATGCTGAAGATTTTGGGAGAAACGCTGGGAAACTACTCTAAACACTCGTACATACTAAATAACCAACAGATTATTACAAATCCTGTCATACCATTGGAAACGTACAAAAATTTTTAGTCCAAAGAAGTGCTCAGCATAAGTAGAATTTTTCTATTTGGATTCATTTGGTAAAATGGTAAAATTGAAGATTACCGTATCTATGAATTTCTTCATTACTGATATAATCTAATTGATTTAAGCTGACATCTGGAAGGCTTATTTATTTGCACTTATTAACTGGTCTATCTGGTCCGCTATCTGCTTACACAAATTTCGGTGTTTTTTCTAAGAAACTCAGTGTTTAGTCTTATAGATACAATTCGACAAAATAGCAATACCATTCTTTTACTTAGACCCAACTATACAATTTGAAAACAGCAAACATTTTTCAATTAAGAAGTTCATCAAGAAAAGAAAAGTTGTATTGGTATTTTTGTTGGAGATCATGAGGTTATTTCCAAATTTCTGGTTTGGACTTTATGCCCCAAATTATTTTGTCAATACTTAAGGCTTGTTTCGCATTTTAAAGAAAATCCGACAAATAAACAAACAAAAAAGAGCAAAAATGAAATAAGTGGTTGTCACCAGTCGGTAATTAGTCAATTCTAGTGATTCTAACCGTCAAGAGTACAAAATGCGTAGGGGTTATTTTTCACGGAATTTCAATGACATTTTATTGAGAAATCATTTATATAAAGATATGTAAAAAATTGTTAAATATTTAGTTTATCTCATAAATTTGCAATGCGCTTTTCTAAATAATTTGGCAGTTTTTTTACCAAGAGAAAAACTACTTATAAATGTCAGTTTCAAATAACTATGATTTTAACTAATAATTAATTTTTATTTATCAACAACCAAATAAAGTTATTCTGCAAAATGCATAATTTGCTAAAACTTAATCTCAAAGTGCAACAGCAAGCTTACTGTGAAGAGCGGCTCTATCAATATTTGCCTGGTACACAAAATGCTAAGTTCAAATCCTGCTAGTGACATTATTTTCTTTTATTTAAAATTTGCAAACAATTTTTAATTTTAGAAAAATTCTGAAAACAAAGAACTTTAGTTGATATTTTATCATGCATCCACAGCAGCAATTTTGTTATTTTATAAAAAAGAATTTCTGTTTTTATAATCACTTTTTATTTAAAAAAGTAAAAGACATTGTCTTCTACATTCCAGGAAAATTTAAAACAAATTCTATAAGAAATAAAGTAAAAAAATTGACCTTAAGTTTGAGCGGGCTGCGAATAAAGCCTTAAGGACACATTTGCAATTTATCATAATCATATTATAGTCTCGTTAGGGGTAAAATAAGATTGTCAGATGATAAATAAGAAAAATTTTATTTTTGTGTTTCTGTATTGATAAGTATATTGAATTCTTGCGTAGAGTCACCTAGAAAGAGAAACCAAGCAATCATTATTTAATAATAAATGGTTTTTTCTTGGATAACTGAAGTGCAAGTCGGCCTTGCTGTTAGAATTTTTGAAGTAAGCTCCAAACAGTTTTTAAAATATTGGAATTAGGTTTATCTTTTACTGTACACAATATTTATTTAACAAATAAAATTCTAAAAAAAAGTTTTTTTGGGATTTAGCAATTAGCTAATTAATTATATAAATTAATAATAGTTTCTAAAAACAGATTTATAGGAACCTACAATTTGTGTAACTGCATTGTAATTATTCCAAATACTAAATTATATTAGAAATAACTATTATTGTTACAGTAGTTGTTAATTAGTTACCACAATTATAAACTAAATGGAAATAATCAGAACTTGATAAACTTTCGCTATAAACAGTTTTTGGGTGTGTGTGTTTTAATGACGTTAGTTAATCGCTGCATCATGCTGTTTTTAAAATGTCGATAAAAAATTTCTCAAATTGTTTTTATCGGAATTTTACTATATTTCACAAAAAAAAATACGCTGGAATTAGGTTAATCACCCAGCAAAACAATTTTAGCACTAAGTAAACAAAGTTGGTTTCGTCAAATAAAAACTACGCAGTGTAAAATATTAACCGTGTTTTAGATTTAATTATGAAGAAATTATCTTACTTCTACTAAGTCTTTAGATGATAATAGTTAATGCTAACTAATTCTAAATGCTAATTAATGCGGGCAATTAAAATTTCCTCGAGATTTTGATTCAATATGCTTCACAGGATTTCTTCCCGTAGCTTTAAATTTACAATTACTGATGCACATGCATAACTAACCAATTATTCATAACATTAAATTAGAGTAATTTGTTTTAAAATGATCCTAGACTGACCTAATTACTTCCACTAATAATTAATTGAACCACTCGACAAAATCTCATAACGAATACATAAGTGATATTAACATCTATACAGGAATGTTATTGCAATTAGTTACAATTCAAATGTATAATACAATAACAAAGATTCCACTTAAGAGATTTAATTTTTTATATTTACTGACACAATTAAAAATATCGTCATTTTCATGCTAATTATCTTTTAATTCTTTCGTACTGATACAAGAAACTTAATTTACTTGTACTGTTTAAAAGTAAAAATAACCTCTTTCTCTTTCTTTAAAAACATAAATTAATTGCTCTTAGAATCTCTTTTTTTAGCTATACCATAATTAGTAAAGAACCCCTTTTATATAAAGGGTTTTCCAATAAGAGGTGTTAATTTGAATAGTCCGCTATTTCGGTAGGTGTCACTTTTGAAGCTATCATTTTTTGACATTTGACAAGTAGAAACTACGCCATTAATAAATATGGAACGATACACGCTTCAACAACGCATTGAAATTATTAAAATTCACTATAAAAATGGTGAAAACTTGGCAGAGACGGTTCGTAAAACTCGAACATTTTTGGGTCACCGTGAAGCACCTTGTCGGACCGCAATACAGAAATTGGTGAAAAAATTCGAGCTCTTGGGACAAGTTAGTGATGTGAAGAATAAAACCCGTGCACGTCGCTCAAGAACAGCCGAGAATATTGCTGTTGTAGCCGAAAGTGTTAAAGAAAACCCAGGTTTGTCCATTCCTCGTCGTTCTTTGGAATTAGCCATTCCACAAACGTCATTACACCGTATTTTGCATAAAGATTTGGGTCTTAAGGCTTATAAAGTCCAGTTAACACAAGAACTCAAGCCGGCCGATCATCAACAACGTCGTGTCTTTGCTGATTGGGTCGTTGAAATGCATGAAAATGATCCAGAATTCCATCGAAAAATCATCTTGAGTGATGAGGCCCATTTCCACCTCGGTGGCTTCGTCAACAAGCAAAATTGTCGGATCTGGGGCTCAGAAAATCCAAGAGTTATTGTTGAAAAGTCTCTCTATCCTCAACGTGTGACTGTTTGGTGCGGTTTATGGTCCGGCGGAGTCATTGGACCTTACTTTTTCGAAAATGAGGCTGGAGCAACAGTTACGGTGACTGGATTGCGCTATCGAGAGATGATTAACGATTTTTTATGGCCGGAATTGGATGGTATTGATCTGGACAACGTTTACTTTCAACAAGACGGCGCTACGTGCCACACAAGCAACGAAACCATTGATCTTTTACGGAAAAAGTTTCCGGACCGTGTTATCTCTCGAAGAGGTGATCACAATTGGCCACCGAGATCTTGTGATTTAACACCTTGCGACTTCTTTCTTTGGGGCCACGTGAAAGAGAAGGTCTACGCCAACAGCCCAGCGTCGATTCAAGACCTCAAAGATGGAATTCGTGAGGCTATCGAGGACATAGGGCAGCCACTTTGCGATTTGGTTATGGAAAATTTCATGAAAAGAATATTGTCCTGTAAGCGTGGTCGTGGTGGTCATTTGCCTGATGTTATTTTCCACTTCCTCTTTATAATGAAATAAACATCCGATCATTTATATTAAAAAATGGCACTTTTCTTTGAATATCAAAATAACACCTCTTATTGGAAAACCCTTTATTATTGACATAAGAATAGGGGATTTTCAATAAATATTTGCACTTTCCTTACTTAAAATATCACGTAAATTTTTATGGTGGAAAAGTAGTACATAATAATTATTGTCAAATATTAACTACGTTTGTTAATTGCCATTAATGCCTTAAAACGATGTTTACGTAAAACATAAGGAACTTTCTGTTTCCTCTTATAATATTTCCACAGGGCAATTAACCAAGTTTCTTGTAAATTATTATTTAAAAAAACAATTTAAATTGAGTTTTAAATATAAACAAAACAAAAATCAAAATTTTTAAAATTAATATAAAACAATTATAAAATAAAATAAATAGCATTAAGAGTGCATATAATTCCGTTCTTTTACGTATATTCGTACGAAATGGCCCATCCGCAAGCAATTAGAGCAGAGCGGTGATTGCTACATGCATCACAGCCACACACATACATACGCACGCACACACGCTCATATGAAACACACATAGAGGCAAGGCAGTAGATGACGTATTCCCAGCACAGACGTACTCGCAGACAGTCGAAATGTTGGGAACATCGATTTCCTTCCCCCACTGTTCCGAAGAACTGGCGGCGCACTCTGACCAAGTTCAGACGCGCCAGTCGAGGACCGAACTTCGGTCGGGCAACATAGCCATGGCAACGTGCTATCCTTCATACGAGCTCTCAACCCAGCCTTCCAGGACTGTGCAAGTGCCTGTACAGAAGGACTACTCCAGGCCCCTGCACGTGGATTGCAGTGTGGAGTACGAGCTTCCGAATCAAGCAAAGCCTCCACAAGGGGTGAGAAACGAACCCCTGCTGATGATACACCCTTGTTACTTCCGGAAGATCGAAAGTCAACGGAGAAGTCCCTTTGTAAACAACCTTCCACCTACGACGAGGCAGCCTACAGCAACTAAGAGGAGGGTTGCCAGGACTCAACAACAAATACCCCCACAGATTCCTCAACAGGCAGCACAATATCCAATACAGTACACCACCACCGCTACTACCGAAAGGCAGCAGCAGCAGCAGCAGCAACAACAACAGCAGCAGCAACAACAACAACAACAACAACAACAACAGCAACAACAACAACAACAGCAACAACAACACCACCATCATCATCAGCAGCAGCTGTGGGAGCCTATGCCACCGTTAGTACCAATTTCTGCGGCCGCGGCGGTCCAGCAAACCTATTGTAAAAGGGAAGCGGCAATGGTTTCGGGATGTGGTACGTACAGCTCCGGGTCCGGCGACTCCGGTCACTGGACAGACCCGGATCGCTCGCCCGATAGACCTGAAGATAAACACATCCTTTCAGGAAAATACCGACAGTATCTTCGAGCACATAGACTGCACCCCTACGTCAGTTCAGCGATTCCCATAGCTTCTACGTTCCCACAGATCCAGCAAGTGTGTTATAATGTGTGATCGCTGTGATGTGATACGGAACTCTTGTGATAATAGTGTATAATGTGACGGAAGTGCGCAGGCGCCCGGCTCCGGGCGTGGTAGTGATCCAACAGCTGTGCAGCCAGCGACCTACGTTTTTTTTTGCATTTGATTCTTTCTGACCTTTAGTTTTTTTATGGCAATGCCATTTCTGCATTAATGTTTTTACATTAACGTTCACGGTGAAACACTTCAACTCGGAAGAGACAACCTCTGGATTACTTTTCTTGATTATTTTATCGTGACTATAAATTATTAATTAATTGTTCAGTATCAGATAATTCATAAACAAACTGTCTGTAGTGCGATAATTGCTTATATAGGCCAAAAATTTTCGTAATAATATTCAAAACGAGAGAAACGAAGATTAAACGACTCTGTGCGCCTCCACCAAAGTGCAACAAATTTGATTTACGTTTTGTTAACTTTCCGACGCGTTTCGTAAAGTTACAAAATTATCAATTTTAAATTTTATGTAGTACGCATTAGTACATATAGATCAGTTTTAAAATTGAAAAATTGCCCTTAAAAAGTTGAAAATAACTAGCAGAAAGAATATTTTCCTTAGTGCAAAAATAAACCAAAATTTGCTCCAGTTTTCATTTTGCCGTCGGGTAGATGTTTTATATATAAATTGCAAGTTTGTCGAGCACAATTTAGGGAAAAACGTTTTTATTTTTAAATAAAACGTTACAGAGAAACCATTTTGTTCATTTGTGCGGAAAATTTCCCTTTTAGCATTCCTTGTGTTTTCGGGAATTATTTTTGAATGAAGTTTACGGTTTCATTGATAAAAACAATGTGTAAATAAAATATTCAATGAAATTAAGAAAATTGTTGAAATCTTATTTAATTGAGCGTATGAGCATTTTACAACTTTTTGAAACCTTTTAAGGTTTTTGAGTATTTCGGAGCGAATAAATGAAAAAGAGAAAATGTTTTGGTCGATAATTGGAATACAAAGTGAGTTGCATTTTCTTCAAGAGGATTATTATCTGTGAATGAAATGTGTTGTAAAAACCACAGTAGTGAGACAAAATATAAAATATTAAAATTCGGAAAATAATTGATTATTTGGATTTTAATTTAAATAAAATGAAACTTTCCTAAAGAGCTTAAATAACGGAATATTTTAAGCATGAAATTATAATTTGGCAATTTTCTTATAATGATGATAAAAAATTCCCGGAATTTCAAGATTTAATTTACTAAAAAATTTGGTAAATAATAAACAAAAGTAATAACTAATAAAACTGTGGAGAATCCTATTTACTTGATTAGATAAGATTTCAATATAAATGTGTAACCAAAGTTTGCGATTATGAATTTATTTCTGAGAATTACGCTTATCTGAATTAATTTATTTTTAGTGTTATTATTATTATTATTAAAGAGGCAAATTCTATATTGTTTAACTCTTTAAAAAGACGTACTACTTAATGGCCTATATTTTGTGGATTAAATCTTTTTTTTATGTTATGTAACAATTGTCATTGAGGGGTGTGCAGTGTTGTTAATCTTCAAATTCCTATTTTGTATCGTGTAATTCCCAAAAGTGTCTGTGCGCAATGCGACAAAGTTTATATAGGTCAAACTGCATTGCAAACTATAATTCTGCTATTTAGGCCTTTTATGATATAAAAATCTGGAAATTTTTTTAACAAAAAAAAGGTATATATCTACTATAAGGTCCCAGATTTCTTGCTGTAAGCGTAACGATTTTAATTTATTTTTAACTGTATTGTAGTAGTACCTATTACGTAATCTACAAAATAGAGAAAGGAACTGTGTGTTTGTAGTGCGACAAAGCTTTTATTGATAAAATTTCAAAAAAAATCGTCTAGCCTTCCATTTTAACCGAAAGTGCTTGAAAAACATTTTTTGTGTGCAGATAAGAACGATACAAGCTTTGTCGTTTTAAATTGCGCCGCATAAATCGTGCAAGGATAATAAAAAGCGGCGTTTATAAAAGTTTTATAATTTCCTGTATAGAATCATCTCTGTTAATGTTTACTTCGTAAGAAGCCTTGGTCTCTTAAATCGTGTTAAAAATTACAAATTCATAGAAGTCTGTCCCAAAGTCTTTCACTAGTTTTAGGTAGGAATTTCAAATTGACAAAAAAAAAAGAAAAAAATGGCAATTTCTTAGGATTTTTCATGATATTTTTTTTTTGTTTATTTATTGAGCTGTCAGAACTCGCCCACTTTATATTAATCAATGTAATTTCCATTGTATTTACAATGTCGGTAGGTGTGCATAGATATGTTTTCTATTTATTCAATAATATACTTGCGAACAATAGAATTGTTAGATTTTTTTTTAAATTTCACGTTTACAGGCAGTTGTAAAGTTCATTTTTTCTAAACTGTTAACAATGCACAATAGATTTCTTTGTTTAGCATCAATAACTTGTAATTTAACTCGCGATTCTATTTTTGCAAGGAAAAATTGTTCCGGAACAAGACGCTTATATTAAGAATTCATTACGGGCCGATCCTAAAAAAATAATTTGATGTTTAACCATAAACAATGTTATAATCGACTTTCAGATTTAGAAGTGGTAACGAAACTGTTAATTCCATTGCTTAATTCTGTCCAGCATTAAAATTAATTTATGGTAAAAAGTCGTCGATAATGTCGACTTAATTATTAGGCCTGTTAATGTTTTAAATGTTATTACCACTGGCTTCCATCATCGATGTTTTTAAAATAAATTGAGGAGAATTTACATTTTTTGGAATCTTAAAAGTTTAAAGCTAATTGGATGTGAAAATCCCATTATTTATTAGTTGTAAATTTAAATGTGTACATTTTTCATTATGTATTTTTAGAAATTTAAATTCCTTGTTCAAGTTTTGCAAAATCATTAAAAATATAAATTGTAAAACATTTAGAAGTTGTTTTCCAACGTTAAATTGGAATGTTCTCAGAGGTGTTTCTGGTTAATTTTGGAATTTTATATTGATTCCATTGAATATTTAAATTTTCGATTATATAAAAAGGAAGACTTTCAGTGAAAATGTTTAAAACATTCTGTTGGATTACCTTAAACTTAGAAAATTCTTCTTTAATTATAATTTAGATAGTTTTCTGCTAAATTGAATCTTATAATTAAATTGAAAAGTAATTTTCTTCTATCAGGATTTATAGTGAAGTGAAGTGCATAAATTGGATTTAAATTAGTGCTGATAGCTGTAGCTGTCCGAGTTTGGTATCAAACTTAAAAAAATCAAGTGACTTAGGAATATCACTTCTAATTACAGTCTTCAATTAAGCTGTTTAAGCAAATTTTAGCCGAGACAATTAAAACCAATATCTAAATACTTTTCCATTGGAATTCATGGGAAATTAAGTGCGACATTTTGGAGAAATTTCTAAATTAGCTAATTTTGATAAATAATACCAATTGTAATCTATTTTCCCCAAAGTTAATTTACTAGAAATTTTAAACAATTTCTCGTCCTAATTTACCTACTAGAAATTTCTTAAATGAACCCTTTAAATCTATATTACATTTCTATTTAATATCCGAATGCCAATTACAATTTTTGGAAATAACCTTAACCTAGGCATATTTTAGATTTTTTATTGCTCGAGAAGGTCGTCGAATTCTAACCTTGGCATCTTTACGGTTTATTTACTTTTAATTTAATTATTTAAGCTTTAACTAAAATTTTATATAGTAACCGTGGCCTTATTTTGAAAACTGCCATTTTTTAAACTTTATACACGTACTATAACGACTTTTAAATTTTTTTTACACCAAGAAAATGTCTCCAACTTCTAATGACTAAACTAAAAATTGCAGTTGGATAGTAAAAATTAACTTCCAAGAGACTTTTCTACCAAGAAAGAATAATACCCAAGGTATTGTAGATACAATTTTCTATTTGTTTTGCTTTTTCAGTAGTTACAGTTTCCAACTAGAAATTTCTTGTAGGAAACTTTTAAAATTCCAAAAAATGATAAATAACTTCGGACAGATTTTTATAATGAACGATATTAACAATGCGGCTCGATTATTTTATTGCCACTAAAATAAACAATAAATTCTGTTTGAATGTACATAAAACCTACGCATTTTTAGTTTTTTTTTCAAATTTTTTGTATTATTGAAGGTCGCTATGATTCTTTTTTAAAAGGAAAAAAGAGTAGAACATTTTTGTTGCCATATATTTATCTAATATATTTTTGTGTTTGGGAAATGTTACTTCCACTAGGGAAAGGTCCACATATAAGTACTTTCTATATATGTTAATGATAATGCTGCTAATTAATTAAATAAAATAAACCTAAAACTCATGTGTCAAATCGTTAGCGCTAGGGTAATTACAATTTCCTGTTTATAAGTCCTAGTGATAGTAATATTTTCTTCAATAGCACAGTATACCAAATAAGTCTGTATGTACAAAAAAAGAAAAAAATATACAAAAAAATTAATGTAAAGTTTGCGGGTCGTGAAAGCGTAGTTTTAAACCCGAAAAGGAACTGACATGAACATTTTTAATCAACTTTTGAGACTTTATTTTTGTAGACTGGATCCTTATCAAATTGTCCTTCGTCTAGTGTAGTTTCGGGGTGCTTTCGACCTGCAAATTTTTTAGCAGCACCGAGATAAAATAGCATATTAAGATCTGACTCTTATAAAAGTACTATTACTACTACTTACTACATTCTCTATGGCTAAATAGCTAGACCAAAGAAGTATGTATCATCATTATGTATATAAAAAACTGAAAAAATAATCGATCAAATTAGACGATTTGGTCGGTTCGAAAAAAATTGTGAATATGTATAAAGTATTGCTATATATAATGTACAGCTAGTCATAGGCAAGATACGCTTATAAAATATAAATAAAACGTGTTAATGTTTTTATAGAATCATCAGCAGTTTCTTTTCTGCATTCCCAAATCAATAATAAAAAATTGGAATTCCAATTCATGTGTTATTAATTAAAAAGCTCTGTGTGCCTGTTTCTATCATTAAATATGTGGCTGTTCCTTATTTCAGAAATGGAAAAACCAAGTGTCATAGTGTTCTCTACGTTAAATGTTTTAAAAGCGTGATCCGTTTAAAACCATAATAACAAACATTAACGTTGTGGGCAATTAAACAATTCTAAATAAAAGAATGTGATTTAAACATTTCCATGCGTGCAATTTCATCCTATTGTTCTTCTAACCTTGTGGAAGTGCTCGAATTTGAATGCTCTACACAGGTTTGACCATCATAAAAATATTTTTAACAAAGGTGTGTCCTGTTGAGTTTAAACCTGGACGTGATTTATATTTTTTACAAATCTTCAGAGCATTTTTAAAATAAAAGAGGAGTGAATTTATTAACACTTTTAATAATAAAACGCTTTTTAAAATCCATTATTAAATAACACAAATAGAAAGTTTAATAATTATGTGGAATATTAAAAGTGAATTTATAATGTTCTTGGTTATACAAGCAATTACCTGGGATCTTCTGTTTCTTTTTTTAATTTTGTAGAAATTAAACTAAAATACTAATAATAAATTTAAAAAGTTGAAATTGATATTTTTTAAACGAATTTAATATTAAATTTTATTTCCTTTAATAGCATCTAAAATAAACAACACTTACTAATGAAGTATAATTTAAACTAATTAATTAAGCAATTAAAGCATTTAAATCAAGACGTTCTGAAACGAAACGCTAAATTAATTAATTGAAATGAAAGACAATTAAGAAGAATTTTTATAAAAAGCTCAATCTGACAGTTGTGAGTAATAATAAGAACTTTTGAAAAAGCAAAAACTGCCAATAGCTATGGGTTTAAAGCTAGTATATTTCACGCCTGGTCGCTTTAAGAAGTTAAAAGACCACCCATATTGCTTTTGCAACACGTAAAGAAAACCGAGTACCCTTAGGATAATAAAACTAATTGCAGTACCAAAAGCTGACCTTTATATTGGATTTGAGTTGAAATCAACATTTATTGGTTGTGGATAATTAACTTGGCAGATTTATTATGTCGTATTGACTATCTTTAGGTCAGTAACCTACAACATTTTGAATTGCCCTATTGGGACGCTAAATATTTTTATTGAAGAGATACTTATTCTGATATTTATGGCTTTTACATTTTGATTCTTTCCTTAAGAACATTTAAACCCATAGGCTTTGGTGAAACTATCCTTTATAACCTGCTTTGTGTTTAAAAGGTTCAACTATAATATTAAACAAATTCTATTAATATGCAAAACGGTATTCTAACAAAAATCGCATAACCTGGAATTGCGAAACTAGTAGTGTACCATCACTATTTTATGAATCATGATGAATTTTAACTGTATATTTCGTTTTTATTACTTTACAAACTTAAGCAATTCTTATTACAATAAACAGGTAAGGACTTGCTTTAAGAATAATTAATAGTCGTAACAAAGTTTGGTTAAAAACTTTTCAAGATTTACAAATCTGTCAACCTATAGAATACAACTAACTCTCTAGACAATAAAAATCCTCAAATTGTGAATCGAGTCTGTCAAAGTTTCTCCGAGTTTGTCTATTCATCAAAAACGCATTGTGTTGTGTGTATACGGTTGTAAAGACTTAGTTTGTGATAACAGTGAGACTTTTTGTGAAACTAGCAAAAGGATTTTATGTACCTATTAGGAATTATCTGTTAAGAAGAAAAAGGTAATGTTGAGAATAGAAGTTCACTACCAAAAATTGCTTTCGAGTGTTATTTGTGTTGTCATAATCACCGACTTATTCCTATATGGATGTGTTTAATGTTTCAGTACTGATTCTGTTAAGTTCTTCTTTACGTGTAAGTACTCTTTGAAGCTTATTAGTGCTACTTTCTGTAATATCATTTTAATTATTAAAAAGTTTATTCTGTTAACATTCTTTAAACGAAATTGGCAAAAATGCTAATTAACTTGATTCTCATTTATCTATGATATCGGGAAAAATCTTTTCGTGATATAATATTTATAATTAAGAGCGAAATACGTCATGTTTGCAATTTTGAAAATGCTATCAATTTTCCAAATCAGCCTAAACTCTGTTATAAGTGAGCCAAATTTCTTCGAGGTTAAATTAATTAAGAAGTTTCAGGATACCATACAGTTCTGCAAATTTTATAATTACCCCCGAGTTTGTGTTTCTTTCATTTTCTTTGATGTTAAAACTTTTGATTTTGACAATCATCATATTGCATCTGTCAGTCTTCCAGTAAAAACCAGGTCACATCATTTCTTTGTAGTCTCCATACAGTTTACAAAAAGCAATTAGTGTATAAAATAAAGATTTAGATATCTGGCACTTTTTTATATCTGTGAAGCCTCGAATTGTCATTGAAGATCATAAAGCCCAGCAGTAAACAGTAATATAAGAATAAAATATGAATCAAAAGTTTTTACCTATTTCAGTTGAGACATAATGAATGTGAGATGTCAATCAAAAGAAGCTTATTTTACTCGTGTCAGTTGAAATATTGCAGTCCTACTTGGTATGACTGGCCGAATAATCGCTTCTGCAATCTTTTCTTTTGGATTTATTTTTGCAATTTGATTTTCAACTTATATTTCCAAAGGATCGAGTTCTGGGAAAAATAGAAAGTCATGACATCAAGCATTTATTTATAGTTGAAAGGCGAGAGCCCTCATTTTAGAAAAATCAGCAATGAAAACTCAAGCACCAATGACTAAAGACATCTTGTAGCATGGCGTGCTGGTGGAGAAAGATACATAACATAATCTAGAGAGTGTGATGATTATACCGATTTGTTTAAAAGGTCATATTCAGGATAAAAATATTGTAAGATTGAAGTTTTTATATCTGTGCGTGTGCATTCAGTATTTAAAGTTCTTCCCATCTATTAAACCTAATCAGAATTGAACACAACACTTTTCTTACTTAGAAAAAGTAATTACTAGAGAGATTTATTAGCTTTTACTTAGGTATTCCTAGGATTGCCCGGACTTTTATTTATTGTATCTGGATAGATTTTTAACAGCGTTCTCAATCAAATTCTTAGAACGAAGGAGGGCTGAAGACGAGGTTGCCCTAGGGAGGTGCAGTTCGTGGTATTATATCAAAATGATATAAAATCAATCACTAGGACGCTTTAGATTATGTTGCTAATTTAGAAATCATTTTATTAAGCTTTTTTACTTTTCGGTTATGAGAAATCTTCTAAAATGTTTTAATAAACTTTCAAGAGTTAGCGAAGATTCAGTTTAGTCAAAAACTATAATTGAAAATGTCTCCTTTTGCTACAAACCATCGTTTACGCTATCTCTAGAAGAACATACGACTTTAGTTTTTTAAACTTAATGAAGTTTTGTTGACTCATTCATTGGCTACTTTATCACATAAAATCTGCCTTATATGCATCGATAGTTTGCTACTGTCCTGGCCTGGATTATTCTTTAACTGACTGTATTATCCTTTTTTGTTTGGAACTAATAGCTGAATAGTGTTTATCAGTTAGTATAGAAGAGGACCTTCAAATTCAAAGTTTATGTAGTTTTTTCATATTCTATTACAACTTTAAAAATTAAACACAGTAAATTCTCGAGAGAAATTATCTTTTACGTTTTTATGTATTTTATTTATATTACTTTTCCTCGCTGGGACATTTCCATTCTTTAACTTTCTTGTCGTTTCAAAAGGAGACTGTTGTTTTTAATATAAGAAATTTTGGCATGGTGTTATAATGACGAAGACATTTTTAAAATTTAAACCTTTTAATGTATTCTCAACAATAGATTGACGACATGAACCAAGATGCTAGAGCAAAATCTCGTCTTCAAGTGTTATTCTACCTCTAACTTCTGCAAGAAATTTTTGCTGCAAATTTAAAATTTGTCTGTGATCAACTTTCTTTATATTTTGATTATGTGAAGGTTTGCTTTCCTTATTGAAAACCAAGATTATAGTTGGTGTTGACCTTCACATAAAAGATTTAGAATATTTCGAGGAGTCTGGCAGTTATTTATCAAAGGAATTGACATTTTGATATTCGTCTGCAGTGCATGTCTGACTTCCTAACTATTAAGGAAAATTTATTTTATGCTAATCTACCAAATTCTAGCAGCTTAATCAATCCAAACTTTCCAGTTTTTAAAGAAATATTTTCCTAAACAACTAGAGGCAGTATTTAAATAGTTTGAGAGAAATACCAAAGACGCGTTGTTTTTTTCTGTGACTCAGTTAATAATAATTACTGGATCATGTAATCTGAACAAAGCTTAATTTTACCTTGATGCTTTCTAAGCCTCTGGGCAAAATGTTTGCAATTGCAACAATGTTTTGGAATTTGTAAATGACAAATGCACTTGTTTAGTGATAATTTTTTTTTAAATCCAAACTAACAGGAATTGGACTAATGCATAAGTGAATTTCTAAAATGAATTTACTCTACTTGAGATAAATTTGTTTGTAAGAAAAAACCAGATCGGTTTTTTGTGGAAAATTCTCCGGAGATATTATTGGAGAAAAATAATTTTGATTAATTGTTTATGGCAATAAAAACAAAATTGTAAGTGGTTACGTAATTTGTAAAGAAAACCATATGAGATTATGAGTTATTGCATATTATTTATTAATTTAAATAACACCAAACAATTAAAAGAAATCAGTTCAAATAGTAAACAAATTGTTTAATCTGGAATGTTCATTCATTCAGATGTTACTAACCAATAAAAATATAAAAGTTAAATGGTTACCATTATATACTATCTCAAGTCAATACATTGTTTATTTTTATATGAATAAAATTCATAATGAGTATGTTGTACTATTGCACGCCCTGTAAGGCAAGCGTATAGCTGAGAGATGCAACGTAATTCCGTTATCACGTAACCATATACCATACTCATCACTCATCAGTATGCACATGAAGGAACAAGGGGCAATTATTGTTAACCGCTGCACTGGTAAGTGTTTTTCTACAGCTCTTCATAGAATTCAATTAAGGACAACGCTTTATTCGGTTCTGTAAATACTGCAATTGAATTTTTATGCTGTTCCGAAAATAAAACGAGAAAACATCTTGCATACTACTGAAAGGAAGTTAATTTAGCTTTGCAAAGCAATAACTCTTGACAACGAAGCGAAAATGTTATTAAGAAATGTTGCAGATAAAATAAATTAACAAAAATTAACATAACTATCAAAGACCAGAAATTCCAAGAGTTTCTTTCTGTGCATACTCAACTTAAAAAATCTGTCTAATACATTTCAAGCTATTTCATAGAACTTTTGTTATAAGTGTTGAGAAATCTATAGGTGAAATAAACAATAAATGTACAAGTATTTTTGTATTCATTGCTTATTATTAACGAATCATTATTAGGATATCAGAAACAGTAAGGTAGGTAGCATATGAATTGATTTACACGAGGTTAGAATTATAGATGTGCTGAGCAAAACTGTGCAAGTGGTATATTATATAAATGGTAAGAATATCTAAGTTAAATGTCCTATTCAATTTTAATAGGTAGAAAAGTTAAGGGAAAAGCATCTCCATCAGATTATGCAAAAATATTCGACAGTTTGATAAAATGTCGTTCTTTCCTAGCATACATTTCTACAAAGATGTCCAAGATATACCAAGGGAATGACAAATAAATAAATAAATACTGAAGATTGTCTGAAAGAGTTCTACTATAGAGTAGTACAGTAGTGAATATAAAAAACTTGGGCAATTAAAATAATGATAATAGAGTATAATATTTCTAATTCCTAATTCTAAAAAGAATATTCGAATTATGCATATACACAAAGTTAATGATATCTAATACAAACATTAACCGTACTTACCCTTTTTCCCTATAGCCTTCTTCTTTTTGCAAATAACTACATAGCTAATGATTTATTGTGTCTGCCACGATTGTCTTGTAATAAACCAAAAGAAACTCGATTATGAAAAGAGAATACGACAAAATACTTGATTGATCGATCTTGATTTTGGGACATCCAATTATTTTCTTTTACTTCGGAACTTGGTACATATTTCTAAGACGAGTTGGAAGACATTATTTGAAATGTATTTGTTCTTTTAATACTACTAATTTCAGTCCAAACTTCAACCAATAACCAACCGCTACATCTAGTAAAGTAGAGACACAACTTCTATAAGCTTCTTTTTCAAAGAGTAGACATTACAATTTAGGAAATAACTAGCAGACAAATTGTTTAAATTTAAAAAAACCTTGGACAAAATCATTGCCTATTTTGGGCAAAAGACATGTATTCAGTACTTAGATTCTTAATACATGTTCAGTTCTTGAGGCTTTATAGCATCTTTTTGGCAACGTTCTGTATTACTTAAATTCTTACTGAGCTACAATCCAAAGCCTATTTTTATTTTTAACCAGAAAATATACTCTGTGAATTTGGCGGTGATTTTCGTGGACACCCTGTTTAAACGAAGTCCGGCCGACTAAATTAATTAGCGATCTTGGCTTACATATTGCAAATATGCAACTTAAATTGTATTCATATGCAGAAAAATCTTATTCTAGAGGAGTTCCTGTTAAACCTGAAACTTTAATAATATCCAGACTTTATCTGACATAATGAAAACTGAAACACGAAACCATAGCAACTAAGATACTTATTTATTTCCAATTACATTCTCTATCCAGGAGCATGCCCAACCTTGCCCACCAATACAGCATCTTTTCTTGCTGGTGCATCTAAAAGTAAAGCATGGCTCTCGTAGTAGATGTGTGTCGTCTAGAATATATTCTAACCCTTGAGGCAAGTAGGGAGCATATGGAAGAAGATTCACGTCAGATGTTTAAACCCGAGTCTCCAGCATAATGATGCAGAAGACTTGTACTTATTTAAAACTACTCACAATGGTAGTTGTCCAACTGGAGTACTATCCAATAACACGGTCTTTCTTTTTATATACGGTCCATCTACGAAACGGAGTAAACCCGAAACAGGTAAAACTTGTAAGGGTGGCAAGTTTACACGAATGACAACTTGGAATCTGAAGTGAAGCTTTGAGTTCTTATAACCACGTTGGAGTTTTGAAAAAGATACTTGGTGGGTAGTGGAAGATGGAAAAGAGGCAGAAACAGCTTGTCCCGAAATCACAGATGTTTTTAAGCTTCTGGAAATCTTTTCTTTTTAGTTTCATGAGGGCGTTGGATGAGAACCACGTATCGACTTTGATCCTCCGCTGAAAGTGCAGTATCTTCAAAGACCTAGGAGTAGGTGTTGTGACAATATTAGATGAAGATCGGAAAGAAGAATAAGCCCGTTGTGAAGAGAATTCCCAGCTATAAAAGA
The DNA here is from genome assembly GCA_011009095.1 of Ignelater luminosus. NCBI lineage: Eukaryota > Metazoa > Arthropoda > Insecta > Coleoptera > Elateridae > Ignelater > Ignelater luminosus. The sequence goes on from VTPC01090306.1 coordinate 45,038, forward strand.
GGAAGCTTCTTACTAACTGGCGGAGGGAGAAAATTCTAACAAGCTTTTAAGAAATCTCCCTGTCACACTTTATTAAAGGGGAAAATTCCGTATTAAGATTTGCGAGCACTTTAAAGATGGTTGCCTTTTGGAATATTTTGCTAAGCTGATTAGAAGCGGGATGAGACACTAGAAGGAAAAATCTTGAAGGTTTTCATTGGATTTCGAATGAAATGAATAGAATAGTGCAGTTCTAGACTTTCTAGAATGTACAACTTGATTTCAGTTATTTCGCGATGGCAAAAAGGAAAAGCGTAACATGGTTTGCTTTCAGTCCATCTGTATATATATAATTTGTTTTAATTTATGGTACTGAACGGTTTTTGAAGTGTGAGACCTAAATAACATTCTACGCTGCAACATCAACATGCTGTTCTTTAGATCTTTTTTACATTCGCAATACCTTAAATATACACACAATTCAGTCAGAATGACGCTCGTTACATTGAATATTTACCAAGATGTTCTTTTTATCAAATCAAATAGTTGATTCTTTTCATCTTGGTTATCTCTGTCCGTGTAAAGTAAGTCTTTGCAACTTATTTCTGAAAGTCATGGTATCTTTAAGTTTCTTAAGGGTTTTCTCCTATCGTTCGAGCAGACATTTTTTAGTTTTCTCTCTTCTCTCTCTCTATCTTTCTTTTTGTCTGGAAGGTGGATGGTCAACGTATTTACGCCATCATAAATTTTTAGATTGGTTTGATATGATGGGATTTATTTTAGGAGATTATTTGTTTCCATTGTTAAGATCTCAGGAAGTTCTTTTTGTTTAAGTTATTTCAGTTTTGGGGAATGATGAGCTTTTTCCTTGCTACTGGTGCATAAAGAGACCAAATATTGTGTTTTTGCACAAGCAAATAGTTAAATGAGATTTTAAATAAATAGTAAATAAGATCTGATTATGTGATTTATGCAAGACGTTATTTCAAAGTTTGGCTACAAAGAACAAGGATATAACTACAATCAGTGTCGGGGAGAATTAAAATAATACCTTGTGGTTGTTGTAATTTGTAGATTATCATGTAGAATATCAATATCAGAAACGGTAGTGGTATTTAGTCGATGTCCTTTAGAGAAGAATAAGTCCAAGGCAAGTGCAAAAGGTCTTTGTGTACTATTGTACTGAAAACTAGATGTGTACATTTTAGGTTAAGATAATCTGATACATTTAAATCAACGCTGTGGTACTTAATATTCTATAATAATTTTATGCAAATGCGAACTCCACTGCTTCTATAAAAAAACGTTATTTAATTATTTCTCTTTATTAATCAAATCAATTCTTATTAAAAATTATCACGTCGCATTATCTGCTTTTACAATCATGAATTCGCAGAAAGTTAGATTGTAACATATTATAAAGAATTAGTTATGTAAGGTTACAATAAAATGGAATAATGACAATAACAAAAATCTCAATGTTATCTAGAAAAAAATACAACAATGCAAAGTAGCCATTTATTAACTTGACTATGTTATCAACAGATCTGCTACAATTCAATAATAATTCGTAGATAAATAATTAAAAACGTATTATTTAGCTTTTGCGCGATTTTAATTATGAAATAAAAAAATAGAAGCCTCATTTGCAACAGTATTTTAACACATTTTTAATGTAATTTTCAAATACTTCATGTGAAGTGATGAAAAGCATAGAAAATGCAGACTCGGTTTAAATTGGCTCCGCTTTAGTTACAGTAATTTAATTATCTTCGTTACCGGTAATTAAAAAATAATAATAAATAATAAAGCTAATATTTGAAATGCCCATCAATGCGATTTATATTTCAAATTATTATTTGTTAAAATTAATTACACTTAATTAAATTGATGGACCAATAAATATTAATGATATAAAAATGTGAATAATTTATTTGGATTGACATAGTTTGGCGAGTTCGAGCAAAAATTAATGATGTTAAACGATACTAATTAATACTGACGTTTTTATAGCATTAGTATCCGTATATTATTATGCTGTAATAAAGAACTCTAAGTTACATATTTGTAATTAGAGTAAAATAGAATTGTTTTGGCTTGCTGGTTTATATGGAATGTAATTACCTTTTAAATCAGAAATTCTGCATTTGTTTTAATTTAAAACGAATCTGTAACGTTATATTAAATTTTTGCAACTTATAGAATTTCTCTTCCAAAATTCTAATAAATTCACTTACCTCGTCCTAGACAGCTTTAAGTGAAGATTTGCGTATGAAATCCGTTGAATTACCCACGTGTCTGAATATATTAAACTAATAATTCAGAGAAGAACGTGTAGAGAATAACTAAGTTGCAGAATCTTACCTTTATAATAATATTAAATTACAGACGGTTTATATTTTAGGAAAACGCTAATTTTAGATATTTCAATTTACTTCGAGTTTTTGTGAAACTTAAAGTTATGAAAAAAATTACTCAAATTTAATCGTTTCCGTTAATAAACTTTCTAGAATTTACTTCCAATTTATTTTAATGAACGAAACTTACCTTCTCCTAGACAATATTCAATTCCTCCTGCTTTTTTAAGCTGATTGAATTACATGTTAATCGGAAAATTAGACAAGTACCTTTAAGCCTTTTGCGCGTTGCTTTTTATTTTTACATAAACAGACTCATAAATTTAAGAAAAAGCAATCAATCAAACAAACTTGAAACCATCTACGTCTCTTTTGTCGTTATGCCTTAGGAAAATAAATTCAAAATGCCAAGCTGTTATAAAGTTATAATAAAGTTGTGTTTGTTCTTGTAAACAACTTTCAGAGAATTTTGGTTGTTATTCGGAAAGCGAAATGAAATGTTAAATTATTATACAATTTGTAAAATATGTTACTTCTATTAGAAATCCTGAAATAAAATGTGTTTTCCGTTCCTGGGTTACTTCTTAATGCCATTTTCGTTTAAATACGTCATTCGAAGTTAAGTTTGACATGAGAACAAAAATAACCAGGATAAAAAATAACCGAATTACTGGAAGAGAGAACAATAGTTTTTTTATAAGAAAGGTTCTCGTAAGTCTATAAAATAACGTGATCCAATAAATGTGAATGCTTTTAATATGATGATAAGGCTGATAGCCGAGCTAATTATTAGGGCACTACCGTCGAAAAATCAATGAACTTTGACCTTTAGTCATCACTAAATAATTGCAGTCTCTTGGCGTTAACATACCACAGAAATTTCTACTATAAAGAACTTTCCTGTACAATTTAACACACTTTGGAAGTAGAAGTGTTAATTAGCAGTACCTTTTGAGCATCTATCAATAGCTCTTTCTAATCTTTTGACATTTATATATCTACAATATAGTACCACGAAGAATTTAATGCACAACTTAACGCACGTTGTTTTTCATTTGTTGCAGATCACATTATTATCATTTTGTGAACAATCATGAACAGAAACCTCAATTTACCTGAGATGAACAACCCCATGTCCTGTAGGGGTGTTTGCCAGAGTGGAATTCAAAAATGGAAGAAGCGCACATATGTGGTTACTCATCTGGTTGAATCTGGTCCGAATGTTGACAGACTTTGACACGACATTTCTCTTACCAATCAATGGCACCAGTCATGAGTCATCGAAAACCGCAACTACTCTTAGTGTATCTTTCTTTCTTCAGTCTTACCTATGAATGAGAAAGTAACCCTGAATAACACGAACAAAAGCTCGGGACATGAAATGAGTTGAGTGCGTGACTAATGGAGATAGCAATAGCACGTCACTGCATCATCATCATTACGATACCATTAGATACATGCATTTACCATGTTAGTCCTTGTAAAGTCCTCACGGACGTGGGAAGTCATACGGTTTTCCATGAATCATTGCAGCTGTAGGAAAGGGAAAAGGGTGCCCTTCAAAAAATGGAACTAAGAACGAAAGGCTGTTCGAAGCTGAATATCAAACTTCTTTAGGTAACCTGAAAAAATTGAACTTAAAACCTAGGCTTGGGTAGACCAGAAATCCACATAATATGCAATCGTAGTTGAGGCTTGAAGGAGCGTTTCAAAATCAATCGCTGAATAAACCCGAGCTTTTTCAAAATTGTTCCCTAGGCATTTCCATACATAGACCGGACTTATTATAGTATTACTTCCGCACAGACGTTCAGATTTCTCTGACGGTTGAGAGTTGTGGATTACACAATGGATCAAGTCGTCGTCTTCAATGTCAGCGTATTTACTCTGGATCTATCAATGTCAAAACCTATCTTAGGAAACATTTTCTCCAGAGCTTAGGCAAGACCAAGATGCAAAAAATGAACGAAAGGGAATCACTGTCTTATTCTATGCATAGTGCTGTCCTGTAGGGCATTCACTATCGAATGTTAGATAATCTAATCTCCTAATACGCGTGGCAAAATTGCTTTTCCACAAATCTGTCCTATGTCTGAAGTTTTGCATTGATACAACTTCTAACCGCGAAAATTATCTAGTATTTGCTATGAGCAAAATATAGTGTAATATTGCCATTGCATTCCCTATTCTAAAATTACCACTCTAAATATCATTCATTTTTTATTATGATCACGCTTGTACCCTTCTATCAAGGAACAGCTCCATTTTATTTAGGCAGATACTAAAATTTTAAATGCTTTCTTACAGCAGATAGTGATAATTAGATTTAATGAAGAAGGTAGGTACTATTTTAATATAATATTTCAAAATGAATCCAAAAACGGAAGAACTTAAATGACAACGGGAAACAAGACAGTCAAAACAAAGAATGCACCATAATAGTCTTTCATCAAAATTAGAGAAACCTTGATTATAATTTGTGATTATTTTTATCTAATGTTTTGCCCAACAGACAAATTTTGAATTTTAGAAATTTTCTTGTCTTTTATTTTTTTCTTACTCACATATACCAATAATGTCTACAACCGTCTGGTAATTGGAATCTGGAATAATCTTTCTTAGTCTACTAACCTACCTATATATCTACTGTGTTTTGATCAATCAGAAACGAGAAAGTAGAACAGCAAGATCTTGGGAAAAAGCTTGAAAAGTATAATTTCCAGGTATACTTTAATTGATAACGCTTTAGATTTTCAAGGTAGTGAAGATTATAAAGGACCACATAATTTTTGAACTTCAGGAGTAAAACTCAAAATCGAAGAAACACAGCTAGGTACAACAAGAAGCCAGCAAAAGATTAAAGGGATGCATTAAACAAAGAAATTAAGATTCACAAATGCACAGAAAAAGATAACATCTCGCCAAAGGAAAACTTGCTGAAGAAAGATATCTTGATAAAAACTTTTTCCAGTCGATAAATAAAATAATAAAACTAATAGTAAATGTGATGGTGAACATGCTACTGTACCTAAGTCAAATATGAAAAGGAGCTCTCAAAAGACCAATCATCATGCTGTGCTAGAATGGAAACAACATTGTTATTGGTCAACAAAATATTTTTTAGGATTAACTCCGAAGAGCGTCAAAAGAATGCCAGAAAATGATGAACGAATAACCATCTCAGGATATTGCTAGAGGATTACCGCAAGAACCTATATGCGGTTCTTTCTTGTTTTCATTTAATTGTATTATTATTGTTATTTAACATATTGCCAAAGGCAAGTTAAATTTCAGTCTTTGGAGATTTTATTATTATTATGCGAATACAGTAATACATAACATCATGAGCATAAAATCAAAGTGCGTCAATCAAGTCGAATCGACATCTTCACTCATACACGTCCGTCGTGTCGTACGGAAGACCTGAAACAAACATTAAGATTACACAAAGGTCAAACCACAGAGTCAAATTTAATTTGTTAACTTTCATAACTGTTTTGGACTTGAGGTTTTCAGCACATTTTATTTCGATAAGCTAATGTCGACAATTTGACAACTTTCTATGAACTTTAACTTTCAAGATGTGTTTAGAAAATAGCTAATCGTTCGTTTTATTATATTAGTTTAAATATATATATATATATATATATATATATATATATTTCCCAAGATCTTGCTGTTCTACTTTCTCGTTTCTGATTGATCAAAACACAGTAGATATATAGGTAGGTTAGTGGACTAAGAAAGATTATTCCAGATTCCAATTTCCAGACGGTTGTAGACATTATTGGTATATGTGAGTAAGAGAGAATATACATATATATATATATATATAGATATAGTTTTGTTAACAGTAAAAGTTAAAGAAGTAATCGTTTAGAAATATAAATATTTATAATGTTAATCAATAAAGAATAATAATAAATATTGCTACAAATCGTAGATATAAATCGTGTATACACAACAATAGATAATAAGAAAAAACAAACAAATAAGATTAATACCAGTTAGATAAAACGTAGGATAAAAAGTTGCTGATCTGACTGCTTGAACGTATTGTAAATACTATTAGTAAAGCAATTGTTTAACACAATAAATTCATGATAATAGTAGATTCTTCTTAATCTCATATCCAGAAAAAATATATTGATAGCTCTTTACAAATAAAAAACATCTTTAGCAATCAAAGAAAATTTTCCAAAGGAAAATTAAAAATTGAAATGTCCACATCTAACTCACTAAATAGCGTAAACTTACTATTGTTCAGATTATCCTTTTTATCACATACGGGATATCCTGCAGATACAATTCATTATTTAACAACCTTAACTAAAAAATACCTCAACTGGATCGAGATTACATTGTTATCATAATTCGTGTATAAAAAAATGCTTTGATAATCATGCCACACTAATTTTTGGAATTTTCAATTAACTTTCTCCGTGTACATCTATGGGCATTGTTATTTAAAAAATTAAAACACAAACAATTTGTTTTAGTTAAAGACATAGACATCTATCTCTTTTAGCGCGTTAATCCTTGAAGTCATAATATATTATTCTGGCAGTATTGTTTTTATTAATTTGATTTATTTTATGATGCCAAAGCTGTTTCTTATCTATTGACGATGCTCTCAATATATAACCTGCATTCGCAATAAATGTTTAATATAAAAAAATAAATTTAAGCAAGTCGAAATTTTATTTGATTTATAATCACTCTTAACACCTACCTACTCGAATACCTCGGTTAAATAATTTTTTATGATCATCTTGTTATACGGTATTTTAAAATTAATTTTGTATAAAATTCCATTTAAAAAAAGAAACATCAAATATTTCCACATATTTTTGAAAGTTTTTCTGTTTTATAATCGAGTAAAGAATTTTTTTATGACTTTAATTGATTTTATTATATTAGAAATAAGGAATTCTGTAATTAGTAAAATCTATTCTAAAAATATTAATTTAAGTAATTAAGAATAGTTACAGTAATTAGTATAAGTGCCAGTTGGGATTAGTTAATTTATTTCGTTAATTGAGATTTTTAGACAACTAAACCATAGTTTCTCGAATAGTGAATTTTTGAATTGTTTGTGTGGTTACGTGCTTTAGCACTACCCTATCGTTTATTGTTTGAATAGCGTTTACTGAACTACAGGTACTAGTTATTACCTAAATCACTTAAGGTCATCTATCAATAAAAACCTCTTGGTTCTGTACGATGTGGTAATAAAATTAATATTTAAAATCTAATATATTTAGCACGATTTTCCAAAGCTCTTTAAGATTTTTCCATAACTAAATTAGAAATCTCTATTAATGCTTCATAAATATTCGATGACAGTTTTATACTTTCTACAATAATCAGAATATTGCCAAATAGCAAACAACTTTATCTTTTTCTGAAGACTTTGGTGCAAATGTAGAATATTTCTCATAATATTGAGTTATTCCGTTACCCTCATTTTTATAATAATTTTCCCAATAAAATTTTCTTCACGAAAGATTAAGATGGCATTAAATCTCACTAAATGCAACAAAAACAGAGCATCTTTCCTAAGATCTCTTTCTTATATTGACAATACAACAATTAGTGAAGTTGCCAAAAACTGCAGTCGCGAAAAAAGTACTGTTTTTGATATTAATGAATCAAGTTTATCGAGTGAAAATTCGTTGTTCTAATAAATTTTTCGTGTATGTAATGTAAGGAAACATTGTTTCTACATTCGATATTCGTAGTATTCATCGATATGTACTCCGAATAGTTGTTCGTTAACAAAGTACGTAAAAGTATACATTTCTATTATTCTTTCCTGCAATGAAATATTTCATTAGGTAATGACGACTCAATAAGTATAGAAGCGAATTGATCTTAATAGTATTGTACATTGTACTAACGCACCCATTTATTAAACGATAAAACTGATCGTGGGAGTAATAAATCAATTTGTTCTTACAATGTAACGTGTAATCGATTTATGAAATAGTACTTTGACACAACGAATGCTTTATTGAGACAATATACGGTAGATTGCCAAATTTGCAATCTTAGCAGCATCGTCAATACAATTACAGGCGCTACGAAAAATTTGTTATCAGTCCGGTGCAATGCAATGAGTGCAGTTTATGTTTAGCAATAAAATGTTGCGCTTTATTTTTAAGTCAATATTTAACTCTATATATTAGTTATTATCCATTTTAAACGTGTTAACGGGTTGGTTTTTGTAATTTCCTTTCAGATATTATTTTCTTATCAACTTACATTATATCTTAGGAACTCTGGACTAGTTCATTCCCAAATTTCGTAATGCAGTTTCATTAATACAGAAACAAGAGATCCACTATTAAAGAAATCAACTGAACCAATTTCTAAGACAACTTAAAAAATAAATCCAGTCTTATAAGTACAGAAGAGGGGTGTGTAGAGACCTGGTTTTCCTTTCCCCCTCTTCTGTCACTAAAGCGATAAACTTAGAAACAGACTTTTATCTTGAAACCTGAGAAAGGTGTATGCTTACTTTGTATTGTTTTAGAAATTGGCTTTTCAACTTCCAGTCTCGAAAGGAGCCCTTCTAGGACTGTCTACATTTCACTCAGATTGGATTTTAACGTGGATATTCTTCACTCTTTAGAAACACGTCAGAACCTGCCAATTAATCTAGTTTGGTAAAACATAATTTATATAGGGTGTCCGCAAATGTCACCGCCAAATTCAAAAGGTAGATAGATTCTATGCTTAAAGGTAAGAAAAAAAAAGTTTCTTAACTAAAGATTCATCAATCAAAGTCGGCCGAGCTGTTGAAGATGTTAATCTCTTCTTTAGCCAGTGAAATAGCAGTTTGGTAATAATTAACGAATTGAGGACGCACGAAGCAGACAACAACAACCCACTTGGGACTGCCGACCAAGGATAACATCTAAGCATGGTGCTTATGGTATTAGAGTCAGTGGGAGAACGATATCTGGAGCTGTGGTGGTACATCGATTTCTAGTTCTTAAACTAAAATTTAGTAAAAGAGATCAACACAGAACGTTACTGAATAAATGCTATAACGTTCCAAAATTACAGAAAATGTGTGAAGAGAGTCGATTTGAACTAAGCTACTAAGCAACCCCTGACTGCAATATATATTTTGTCCAAAACAGACTGACAGAACAGAACTCCTATCCAGAATTTGCTGAATTTGAGCATTCTTTAGCAAACAGTGATCACAGTTGGGTCGAGAATTGTTGAGGCATCTAGTATTTGTTTTTCTTATATCTACGTACCGACATTTTTATTGAGAGTGGTTCTTTAAATCAAGAATTAAAAAAATACTCGGTTTTAATAAGCGCTAAAATTATGTATGTGGAAAAGCAGAACAAAACAAATGAGACATTATGGACCGTAAAATAGGATTACTAACAACTCAGCGCGTGCTTGCTATATTCCTCATAAGTCAGGGATTGCTTACTTTATTCTCCTACTATTTCGCAGTCTTTGAAGATCTTGTAATATTCATTCAGTAACGTTCTGTAGCATGCGCTCCAGTAGGGAGATTTTTTTGAAGAATCGTTAAGTTCTAATCTCCTGTGCTGAAATGCAATATATTGCTGCTCAGAACACATTAGGGACATTTTTCAAATTTGAAAGTCTAAGCATTTATTGTCAGCTTGTGGTCTAAGATCTCCTTGTAATGAGACAGCATATATGTCTAAAGAAAATTTCAAAAAGAAAAAACTTACAGATCGTTTTCTTAGGAACCATAGGAAAATACCTTAAGCATCAGTACCCTTATGTATATTAGCATTAATAATGTCAAAGATATTGGTGTATAATAGACTTTTTCTTTGTTTTAACAAAAACTGAGTACCCACTTTACTAAATTTCGGTAGCATGGAAATGATATTACAGATAAGTCTTTTACAAGCTGCTCTACTGCAGGTGATCTTTAAAATCTACAGCCTGGGTGTTCTTTAGGTAGCAAATTAATAAAAAATAGTGTGCTATTTTCTGCAACAATAACCTTTAAACACTTAGCTTCTGTCTAGAAACATGGAATGAGCTAACATGAATATGTCTCAATCAAGGTGGAGATGTCACCTGGTCATCTAGAGCAAAAAGCTGTTGTCAGCAGTGACGTAGCGAGAAAAACCTAAAAATTGGAATAAAAAGTCAATTTATGTCGTCTTTAGCTTTTGTCTTAGACCCAGTGACTTTTTTTATTTGATTCAAATATTCTTGGGCAATTACTTAGAGACTTGATGTAGTAAAAACAACTGTAGCAGGTTACCTAAAACCCTTCTGTACTTATCTATTCGGAGTACGACAGTGTTGGTCATTAGTTTGTTGATGTAAGCATCAAGTCAAACGCTCAAGACAAGGCATAGACATAGAAGACGCAGGTTGAACTTTATAAAAACGATTTGGAATTGTTTTGACATATTTTTAGAACTTTCACATGTAAGGAAATCACATTGTTGGACTTTTGTTTAATGCATTCGTGGCAATGCTTCATGATCATTACTTGCAGAATTAATTTAAAAGAAGCCTATTTGCCCGTCTGGGAAAACACTCCCTTCATTGAAAGTATCTTCAGCACAACCCAAAGGCTTTTAGTCAACTTACCCACTATAGACTAGCTTCATGATCATTACTTGCAGAATTGATATCAAAAAAGCCTATTTGCTCGTCTGGGAAAACATTCCCTTCATTGAAAGTATCTTCAGCACAACCCAAAGACTTTTAGCCAATTTACCTACTAAAGACTAATCTGTATATGTATAGTTTCACACAAAAGAGAACACTACGTTTGTAAAAACTACAACACAATCGTATTTTCATTGCCAAAAAAATGAAAAATTATTCCAGTGGGAGATGAACTACAGGTATTTAACAGTGAAGTTATAGTAAACATAAATAAAGACGGTAGTAATTTAAGCGAATGTGATTTTATCCAGAATTCGTAACATATCAGAGTTAATTAGAGTTTTATGTAAAGCAACACTACATGTGACTCAGAAAATTTGTTTTTCTTATAAGCATTCAGACGGATTTAAAAATATAAAAGCAAACCATGTATGCATTGTAGCTAACAGTAAACATTACTTAGGAACATCATCCAACAACAGTCTTGAAACAAAATAAAAGCATTTATGTGACGCCAAAAAGTAGTTACAACGTTTGGAGGTCTATAAAAACTATTAACCGAATGCATGTTGGCATGCGAAACTTAAGAGCAACCTACGTTGTTTTCGTGCTCGAGTATTTTTATTCCAATACAAAGTGGTTTTCCTTTTTATCGGCATGTAAGTTGTAAATCAGATCCATAAACTCTTGGGTTTCTATGGTAATGACTCAATAGAGAAATGTGCAAATTTAGAGCCAAAAATACAGTTATGAAGAAAGATAAATAAAAGGCTGATTACTAATTAAAGAGATATTGATATTCAATTTCAAATGCCAAAAAAAACTATTTAAATATTTGATTGATTAAGCATTCAGATATTAATGAAGTAGCTGTACATATGTGTGTTAAGGATAATTGTTAAAAGGTATTCATTTAAATAAGCACTAATTTATTAATTGCTCTATTTAATAAGTACATATACATTACCGTAATTAATTAATTACAACTTGTCTCGCTGTAAAATTATTACTCGGTTTTAGAAGAACAAATAAAAGTTGGAATTAAAAATACTAAATATGCAAAACCTGTTTTGCGTAGGTGAACTCACTAAGGAAGACCAATTTAATTTAATTGCATGTGCCATTTTCCTTTTTAATTGTGTACGTAATTTTTATTGCTCATTGTCATTGTAAATAAAAGTAAATAAAAAAAAGTAACCTACTTACTGTTATTTATCCTTTTCTGTAAATAAACGTTTGTAAGTATTATAAAAAGAAGATTCGTCATGGATGTTAAATCGTATCGATTTTGTTTGAACAAGAATTTCCTTAATATACTTGTTTGTTGGAGGAATGTTGGAATATCGAAAGCAATTTTGTATGTGAATGGTTTGCGTAAAAAAAGGCTGACCAGACATATCTAATATCGAGATAAAATCTATAAAGAAAAGCATTTCTAAAATCTATTTAAAAGATTGCTTATAATGTAAAGGAAATTTATTTTAATCGCAAAAATTGAAATCGAACTGCCTTTCAAACTAGTTTCATCCTAACAAGAACCCAAATTGCTCTGGAGGCAACACACATTTTAGTTAGGCCATTTCCGTTTTTAGTAAGACCCGAATTAACTATGTTTGGTTCTTATTTAAGCCCTCAATTTACATCTATCTCGTATACCCAATAGAAGTGTATAAAAAAGCTCGTTTCAAGCCAGAACATCTATTTAGGTTAGTTGCATCATATCATTCTATCTTGTAATCGCACTGTAGTGATTTTCAACGCTATCATTTTAACAAAATAGCAGAATGTTTAATGAAACCATGCATAAAAAATAAGTTAAATTAGTGTTGAAAACCATTAGCAAACCAAGCACATTGAAAGTTAATGAAGGTGTACAGCAACAAGGTAAAATTTCGGAATCACTTAAAACAAGGTGAAAATATTTTTGTACGTCATTTTTTTAAGGTGTTATCGTTTTCTACATTTTAATTCGAGATCATGCAACTTTTCCTAACTACTTAACTTAGGCTTAATTTAGTGAATGTAAAAACAACTATAATAAGAATTTTAATTGGCATATTGAAACCATTATTTTTGCGGAAATCTCATCGATGAACTTTAAACAGACCCAAATATCCAAATAGTGTTCTCTTGCAAGAATTAACAGTAAAATCTGTAAGGATGTCTGAAAACGATTTGCTTGCTCCTTTTCTGTCTTTTTTTAAATTCATTCATGAATATCTAGTTACTTGCAGAATAGGAAGTCCTATTACACATTCAAAATTGCAAAACATGCCTGTCCTACGAAGTGTCTGATACGATCCCTTTGTAATGAAAAAATGTCGTTTTAAGAGTGGCAACTCATTTTAGATAACAGTAAAATCCGCAAATGTAAATGCTAATGTATGACTATTTAGTGGTCTTAATTAGAAGAGAAAGAATCGTGAAGCTAAACGATAAGTGGTGTCAGTAAGGTCAGCTCCTTCTTAACTTATGTATCTAGACAGAAGCAATTTTTACATTTTTTTCTACTTATTTGCATGCGTTAAATTAATGCTAAGCAATGCAATAAAAAATTATTAGAGATATCTATTTTGTGGTAAATGTTGTTCGGTGTAGATCGCACTGATACATTTATTGAACTTTGACATTCTACGTAAAAATACCTTTTGTTTTTGTGATTTATACGTTAACTGACAGCGCGAACGCGACGTTTCTGTACATATAAGTAGAAAAAACAAAGAAAACTGAAAAAACTAAGAATAAAGAAAGTAAAACGGAATAGCTTTGAGCAAGGTCAGTTCGTGGGAAATTGGTTTAACTTCATCTGATGTAACAACAAATTACGGCTGAAGAAATTCTTTTATTTGATCTATAATTCCATCGGAATTTAATATTTTCAATCTTTCTGCTTGTATTACGGAAGGCAAAGAAATCAAAACTTTGTGGAAATCCTTCTTCTACTAAGTATTATGATAAACAAAAACGAATGATAAAGTGCTGCCGTCTAAAATGAATGCAGAAATTTGTACCTTGGATCATCTAATTTAGATTTAGCATGCAACATAGATAATCTGCTGTCTGTTTATGATCATATGATGGCATAATGATCTGCAAAGCTTCAATTTCTAGTCAAGGCCAGTTTTTAAAGTGTAATAAATCTCACTTTTAAAAGTTTTGGCTGCCTCTGCCTGATTATCTGAAATCATTTTCTGTTTTTCTTTTCTTTTTTTTGAGAAAAAATTCTGAGTTCAGACGATAAGCTGAAGATAAAGATTTAAAAAGTAAACGATTACTCGCTGTATATTAACATTCTTATGAAGATAATTATGCGATTTGCCGTGACACAACGTTAAACAATGAGGGACAGTGGGCATTGGTCAGCGTGTCAGTAATGTTTGGGCACGTTACTACACGTCTGTGTATCTTGGTTTAATAGTTATGATAATATCCCAGCCTTGTTACACAATGCATATAATAATATTTCTCTGTGTGGTAAAGTGGAACAAGTGCATTATTACACCTCTGAGGCAAAGAAATACAGTACGAAACCAATTAAAGTAAAATCTCAATGTTTGACAGTAAAGTTTATTGGAGTTATCATAGAATCATTTTGCATGAAAGACGGGGCTGCGTATCGTGCCATGACACAAGAAACATTAGGTCGAATGCACTGAGAACCTGTAGAACATTTACCCATAAGATTAACGCTTCGAAGTGGCAACGACGTTAAGAAATCCGTAAGCAACAGATTCAACATTTTTTTCAAAACGAGATAGATAGACGATGAAGCACTTTTTTTGAATCTTGGGTTCTGCTTTAAATGAGTTTTTCTCATTTTCCCGATTGCCAACCCTTCAGTGTCCTAAGGTTTGAAATATCTCGTTCTGGAAGTATTGTGAAGTCAAACTTATAGCAAGTGCCTTGCTATTAAACTAATTTAATCTTAGTTCACAGTCGTCCCACAACTTAAAGTATTAAAACACTTAAAGTTTATAAATCTAATCCATTTTGGGACTTTTCCATATCTTTTAGGCACATAAGGTGTTTGTTACTGTTTTCACTATTTATCAGATTTAGCATTTGGAGAGACTCTTTGTGAGGATTTAAGGATGAGAAAATAAGATCGTTCAAGGATGAATGACCTATCGCAAATTCAAATTTGGCAACTGAACCTACTTTTCATTCCATCATTTCTGAGTGGTTAAAAGTCAGAACTGGCAAACGTGGTTCAAAACGCTTTACACCAATTTTTAATTTAAATTTAAAAAAGTCCAAATTGTTGTGATTCTGAGCAGTATGACTGTGACTTTCTTTAACGAGTTGTTGAATGTTGAAATGGCAAACGTTTAGTCTCCTCACTGGTTTTTAAGATAGTTGTATCAAATCCTGCATAAATTCTATTCCGAGTTAGGTACTAAGTCACGATAGATAAGAAAATTTGAAAGATCTCTTTGATTCCTTGTTCAATGTTCAAATCACTAATTTCCTTGATTGCATAATGGGTGAGCGGGAATTATCATTACGTGCGGTTAGAGTAGCCAAAGAAAAGAAATCATAGTAGTAAGATCACTTTGGAACGCGACTTTTGTGGATTTATGATAGCCGGCATGATGATAGATGTCGAGGTTTTGAATAAAGGGTTGAAAGAGAGAGTGGGAGCTACGTATGATTTTTTAGTAGAGGATCGTAATTGTGAGAATGTCAGCATCTCGATGGATGTGCGTTGAGAACTATTCGTAGTCTTGTTTTGAAATGTCTTGAGTCTCCAGGTGGAAAATCATTCATGAAGTTGATTGTCCGCACTTCTGCGGCGATAGATCGTATGGAAGAACAGAAGAACGGACTTTCTGGCAAGAAAGACAGAAAGTCTGTATAGATATTTGTTCAAAGCATCTTAAGGAAGAGGAATTCGTGTCACACTTTGTCGAAATGTTTAAGAAATTAGATGGTTGAATCCAACGGTAAACCGTTTGTCTTTGGACACTTGACAATCTTCTACTTTATGTTGATAATACTTTCAGTAATCTTTTCCAATATGAACAGGAGACTGATTGGGTGGTAGCTTTGTGGAAATGTGATGTTTTGGCATTTTACCATTACCGTTTACCATTATACCGTCGTGAAATAGAGCTTTATAGGGTTTAGTTGACTTAACGAGCCTGCATACTTCTTCAGGCGTCGTGGGATCAAAGGAGGATGTTTTTTAATCTTGCAGTGCTTCAAATATCACGTACGTGCCAGTTCTGTATAGGATCTAAGTCAGCGTTATCAAAGTTGGAGCTGCGTTGACATTCTAGATTATCAACAAAGGCTTCTCCGTTTATGGAAATACACTAAGACGTGTTCGCCAGGGACTGAAGGTAGGTGTATGGATTTTTGACAAAGAACACAAGACATTTTCCAGAGCGTGCTATTTTTGTTGAAAGTAATAGTTCTGCTGACTCTGGTGTTAAGTTAATTGAGCAAATGTCGGTTATTAGGGTTGAAGGTTTGTTGCCAACCGCATCTAACTATATTGAGAGTATAGATGAGATATTTGCTACGTGGTGAGAAAAGGATTCTAGACTGAAGAAATGGTCGAGGGTAAAGGAATTGGAGGCAAAACCAAGTAAATTTTAGATGGTGGTGGTCAAAACGTCAACAGCAGTTTCTAGTCCTTCTGCAGATGTAATCTGATGAATTCATTCAGAATGAAATTGGAGACCATGAATTAAAAATAGAAGAGTCTGTAGATGGCACGTCATCATTGTCATCCAAGGGGAGCGTAACAGGGTTGTGATCGGAGTTGAGGTCATTAAGGAAATGAGAGTGATAGGGCAGTGTGACGTCTTCAAAGGGTATGCCAAGGACGTCAGGATCTTTATAGTGGATGGGTTCAAGAAAACTAACAACTACTACGTTGTGATCATCAGCGTATTGAATAAATAGGAGACTAAATGATTTCGTTTTAATATCAAACGCAAAAAAGACCCAAGGCCATATCTTTCAATTAGAGTTCACTTAATAGCCCGTTTATGTTTTATTCCTAACGTTTAACGATTTCGAGCCGACATCGCGCTATTTGGGTTATTGGTTTGATTTTTCATACTAGTATGATATTTCGAGTTTGGAAGGCGTGAGTATTTGGGCTAAGAGGATTCTGCCAAAAATCCTATTTTATTAAATTCATCTTGACTATATTTGGGTCTGTATAAGTTTCATCTAGTAAATAGTTTGCGCCTTCGTACAATAAGTTCTGCCTGAGTTGTTTTTGGTTGTAAGCAGAATTACAAAACTTACCTTAATTTGTAAACTAATCATATTTATTTTTTTCTAAAAATAAATCAATAATTACTGCTAAAAACGGTGTATGCGATTATATAAAAGGTAAAAGGTCAACTTTGAAGTTACTAATTAAATAACAATCGATTCTATAAGCACCTTTGTGATGATTTCCTATCTGGAAACTTAAATTATTATTAACTACTATTTTTATTTATTGACGTCTATATGACGTTAGTTAAACAGAACCACAGGTTTCTTTGAAAGATAATAACTAATAAGTAATAAGGCACTGGTATTAAACAATACTGAATTTTACCAATACCTAAAATATTGCTTTTAATAAAAATGACTTTTTCTCTCTAATTAAAATGTGAATTAATGTTCCAATACTGCTAAATAAAAACGGTGAAACTTTATAAACGTGGTAATTACGCAAACTTTGAAAAAACCATTTTAGGTTGACTGTTTTAATGGAAATCATGGAAAAAAACGTTTATATGAATCATTACACTAGTTAACTTTTTTTTCCAGTGACGCTTTTATAAATGGGAATAATTACTATTTAGCATTGATGTCAAAAAAGCAAAACTCGCGATAATATACCTAAATAACAGGAGGTAGGTATATTGATTGGTGAAATAAAACGATACATCAATGTTTTAAAGATTTTTTTTAATTCCTTACAATTCCATTAAACTATGTGAGAATTTAGCCTTTTTTTTTGTTCGATTTGATTAATAATTTCCAACACACTTTTTATAGTTTTAGCAATTTATTTGAGGTGTTGGAATGTTTGAATTTCATGTAGTTAGTAACGGAAGGTATACTTATAGCTGCATGCATTTTTAATAAACTGACGTGGTGTTTGAGTAAATGTTGGGAAAACGCGAGTGCACTACGAAACGAAAAATACCAAATTAATTATTGTGGAAGTCGACCGACTGACTGTGTTCTTACTAGTCGAGTCGTATAATTATACTTAACTTTAAACATGAAAAAAAAATACCTTTTTAAGTAGTTGAAGTTTAATGACAGAGCCGGTGTACAAGAGGTATAATAAGGTCGAACGGGCGCCAGTCATCCGCATTTATTATTATTATTCCGTTTTATTGATTTGTAATTTGATTAAGCTGCGAATTCAGGGTAGTGCGAAAGCGATTGGTTTAAAATTTTCAAAAGACTCGCTTAATTTTCAATGGATCCTAAATTTTACACGCGTGCTCTCCTCTTTTCGATCAATTTGCATTTTTCACGCATTCCGTGTTTCCAAAAAGCAAAAAAAGCGTAAATGCAAAATTAATAAAATTAACTTGCACCTTTTACAGCAGTTTTTCGCAAATTTATTCTGTTATTTTTTAAAATTGCAAAAGCGGAACCGTTGCAGACTTTTAAATTTACCGTTGTTTTATTTATTCAGAGCGTTATTTGTTTCATCCAGTTTCCGGTGGTTACGGTTACTTGGAGAATGCATTTTGGGTTTTTTAATTATTAATTTATTTTTTAAAACAAGTTTTACAAAATAATACGCTTTGTATATTAATGTTTGTATATTACTTAGACAATAAAAGCAAGGAAATGACGTTTCTAAAACAAATGACAAATGTAATAAATAGCACCGTAGGCATCGTAAACCTTGCTTTTTGTATGAATATTTATAAGTAAATATTTGTTAAAAAAATTAACATTGCAAAACAAAGAAGGAAAGTTATAACGATGTTGTAATTAACATTTTTTTTCTATTCCTTCTTTTTTCAAACAATGAATACAAAACAAATATGTAAAACATTTCTTAATTTATGAAAATTACAAAAATTATCTTTACGCTAAAATGCAGTAAACGCCTAAAAATGTTTTAAAGTGGGTTGAACATCAGACAAAAAGAAATTATAAGATTAAGGTTATTTATACATAAAAGGAAGTGTTAGCAAGCTGAAAGATCTAAAAATATGAATTCTGAAATTAATAATAAAGACCTCTAGGTCAAAGAAGTTTTTATTAATCCCAAAAATAATTGTAAGATAATTGATGTTATAAATGTTTGAGAATATCAAGCCTAAAATAAAATGACAGTTTTTATACAAGCTTGTGTATAATTCTAGCCAAAAAGTATTGCATTAAATAAGAGTTAACCAATTAGGGGATATTCTTCGAGAAAAATTATTTTTCATGGCAACGTTCCTGTTTCTAGCACCTAATTTTGAAGTTCGTTAGTGTTTGAGCTATGTAAATATTAGATTTCATGATATCGTGCATTTCATCTTCAGCATGTAACACTTTAATAAAGCCTTTTGGTATCAGTGTTGGTTTTGCTACTGTCTACCTTTTTGATGAATTTTCAGAACCTTTCCAATAGTGCTGTCAGGGGCATGTGGGAGTATTCATACCAGCCCGGGAAATTTTTCTTCATCGGACCATGGTGGGTGCGGAAAAATCCCCGATTTCCCACTGGTTCAGCATGCTTCTGAGTGCTGCATCCTAACCGCTGAACTCTAGGTATGAAGCTAAATGATTGTATTAACCTAACCTTGGAAATTTCAATTTTGGGTCATAGCAATCCAAATTTCAATCTGCAGTCTGCAATGTATATAATCATTGTCCAACGATGTTAAATTTCCTTCAGCTGAATGCTAACATGCTGTAATTCTGTGGACTGAAATTAGTAAGATTACCTTCAATCTCGTCTGCTCTAATTCTATTAAAGCACAACACAGTGCCAACGGAGGTTTTGCGTACCTCAGGCAAAAGCATTAGTGGAGCCCCAAAATATATGCAAAATAGAATTCTTTTGCCGAAAGCCACAAAATTTTATTAAGTCTGTGTTTCCTAATTTTCTTAGAACTTTGAAAGTATGGGGCTTCTTTGAGCGTAGAACCTCGTTCTGAGATCCGAAAACCAACGTCTAAACTGGCCGTGTAGTTTCTCCACGATAGATTTACTGACTAAAGACTTGCAGTCTAATTTGCAGCCCAAGAATAGCGTCTGGAAATATGGTACCGCCACAATAATACACTGTCGTTCAACAACAACACCGTGTGAAAATCAAAAAGCCTTTGACAAAGTACGCCATAGGCAGCTTATAACACTCCTCAGAAAAAAGGGAGTCGAGCCTCGAACCGTAAATATAATTGAAAATTGGAATCAGAAAGCGACAGTAAAAATAGAAAATGAAGAATCTAAGGAAATAGATATTCGCAGAGGGGTTTGCCTAGGATGCATTTTGTTGCCCATGTTATTTAACATATGCTCAGAAGAGGTACTTTGCCAAGCCTTGGATAATATAACAACTGGAGTAATAATAATGGGGAAAACGATAAATAACTGTAGATATGCCGACGATATGATAGCTACAAATAGAAAACACCTGCAATACATATAGTGAAGAAAGCGGCCTGAAAATAAACCTCAAAAAGACCAAATACATGGTGATCCGTAAGAGACCAAAACTAATACAAAGATAAATGATGCTCGATATCACAGCAATTGAAAGAGTTAGCAAGTATCAGTATTTAGAAACAATAGTAAATAAAGAAAATGATCAAACAGCCGAAATAAATAGAAGAATAGCTCGATCAGGATTTGTTAAAATGAAAAATTCTTTAATAGATAAATTCCTGAGCATTGACCTGAGAGTGAGGATGGTTCGATGCTCTTCTCAATAATGTTATACGGCGCGGAAGCCTGGACACTGCAAAAAACGAACATCAAGAAAATATATGCATTTGAGCTTTGGCTGTATAGACGCATGCTAAGGATACCCTGGACGAATAGAGTAACCAACTGTACCGTCTTGCAGAAGATAGGAAAAGAAAAAGAACTTGATTATACCATCCAAAAAAGAAAATTATAATATCTGGGTCACGATACAAAATACTTCGCTTAACAATGCAAGGGAAAATTCAGCCAAAGAGAGGTGTAGGAAGGAGAAGAATTTCATGGCAGAAAAATCTTCGCGACTGATTGCTAACCTCCTGTCGGAGACGGCACGATGAGAATAAGAAGAGATAGCGCCTATTGAGTACTATAGAGTTAAGCATGTACGATATATCTCATGTTTAAAATATTGAATGGCTAATAAATAATAATAAATGAATAATAAAAAACTTAGTTTTATAATTTGACTCTCAATGAATTAATTGAGAATAGGTAAATATATGGTTATTTGAGTCACTCCTTGCCTCTCCTACACAGTTTAAACAGTCTGCTTAGACAGAAAAACATATTTAGACAGCTTTTAGACAATCTTAGCGAGGCCTTAGACAGTTTTTAGACGGATCTTAAGCAATTTTAGACAAGTCCAGACAGCTTTCAAGCTGATCAGTCTTATACCTTTTTGTCTTGTAGAAGTGACTCTTTACTTACCAGAGTTCTTTAGACAGCACTTTTAGGTATCATTTTGGTACAACTCCTACATGGCATTGCTTCTGTATGATACCATTATGACGATTGTTTTCTCTGCAAAACTCTAACAGAAAGCATTTTTATTACGTGTCAGATTGTTTGTCTAACAAGATTCCCGTAGGTTCGAAGCAGAGACAGGGAAGATTAGGTATGACAACGATCTTTTGAAATGTCAAAGGAAAGAAAGAAGATTTATAATAGTTCTATTTAAGGCATGAAAGATATGCAGCAAGCAATTAGATATCTCATCAGCTGCTTTTCGTAAGGATTTTAGGGAACTTTTGAACCATCAGCTCACTGCTGCTGGTTGAGTTAATAAATAGGGTTGAGCAAATCTTAGAAAATTCTAGTATTGAGCCTCTTGAATACAAGTACAAATATTGAGAGTTTTTGCCTTTTGGAATCTTGAAATCTTCAAGAGATAGGAAGCTGATTAATTTGGGCAACACTGTGAGAGTCTAGTAATACATACATCGGCATGAAATCCAGGGTATGTGTAACAGTTTTCATAAGTTTCCGAAGAAACGAAAATTCTTATTTTTTTCTTATTATTTATGCAGATGGATTGAGAAAAAAATGGCACATTTAAGATTTAGATCTTTCCTTTTTATCAATTGTTTCGTCATTACCAAGTGTCATCAGCTTTGTCTTTTTTCTAAATACAGATCTACATGTTTCTTCCCTTTGTCAAAACATTTAGCTTTGCATTGGATGTGTGTGGTATATTATACAGACGTACAGTTTAAAAGTTCTTCTGTGGTACCAGTCCTATTGATTATTATCTATGTTGTCTTAAAACAGAATTATTAAGTGTTCCGATCCTTCCAAAATAAAATAAACTTGAAGCTGTCTGAACAAGCCTAGTAGAACCTGAGAAGTTTGACATACTATAATTTGCTAATTTGAACAGTTCTTTAATACTTTTTATTGATTACATTTACCTAATAATGGGATTATATTGGTACCAAATGATTTTTTTATGAAAGTGGACTTATACACCAGGAGTGCTGAAATTACGGTTTTAGAAGTTATGTAAATTTATTTGAACGACATCAACATTTTACCTTCTATTGAAACCTTTATTAATTATCGCTTTTATCAGAAAAGAGTAGATATGTAACCAAATTTTATCGTTGGCAAATTGGAATAATGAAAGTAATGCTGTTTTAAGGATAATATTTTAAGCGAGGTAAAAAAATGACTAGATTTGTTAGAATCTGATATGATGATTGTATTTTTAATCAGTACATAATAATCAAAACAATAGATCACTGAAATGAATTTTTAATTGAGTCATAAAGCAAAAATTTGGCGCGTATAAATCCGACTTCTAGTAACAGCTATTGTTCCATTATTTTTACGTTTGTTGTGACACAGGTAGAATTTTGCATTAATTAATTAAAAAAAATGTCATTTTAAATTCAACAAACCCAGAATATAAATTAGCAACACGTACAGAAAGAAAAAAACGCAGAATGAATGTAGTATTTTAAAAAATAAGTAGCACCTGGTACTTGAAAAATTTAAATTGCTCCATTGTCATTGGAATAATTAAATTGTAAAACTTTTGTAACGTTCCAACGCTGTTAATTAATTCTTTACTGTTTGATTATATGGTACAATCGTATACCTACTAAAATTTTAACTGAAAGTAATTTTATATTTTGTGTCGGTTCTTGATTAAATCTAAACTAAAAAAGAAACAAAGAATTGAACAGGCTATCCGTCCTTCAGTTATAAAGCGAATTTGACATTGCAACAAATCTATGGATCTAGTTGAAAAACGGCAACGATAATACAATGAAAACGATTCAATGCACAAAAAAGTACTGCCGCAATACCCAACTATGCTTCAGTAATTTTAAACACACTCGTGAATATTGTGTGCTCATTCAATTAGCTTTGTATTAAATTTTTGATGTCTGTAAACCAAGCGCAGCAGGATTTAATGGAATTACTTTTGAAGCATTTTGATTTTACAACGACCACGAAGAAAGCTAGTCACAATTTTAATTTAAGAATAATACCTTTCGATTAAATCTTTTTAAATTTCAATAATATCGCCGCCGAATTATCGCTGGAAAGTTATTAAGGCGAATATTATTATTTTGTTGTTTAAAATAGGGGAGATCGTTAATGCAATCCGATGGTTCAAGCTCATAAAAACCTACGATTATGCTTCAATAATTTAGAATGAGCTCGTAAATGCAGGAACACGAACGTTCTGCCTGTTTGCTTTTGAATTTTTGATGTCCTTGCTGTCATGCAAATACATTGCACAAAATCAAGTTTAATTAAATATTGTATTTCATAAAAAAATGGACGTATGGAAATACAACTCATTAGTTAGCAACACGAAATTAAATTTTATTTAAACCCAAATGAATACCGGGTGAATAAAAACATTTAATTATAATTTCTGAAATAACAGAACAATTTATTAAAAATTGTTTTTTTGTTTCTTTTTATTATAATCGTAACAAAACAGAAAGAACAGCCATTAATTAAAATGTCACTTTATTTGAGTTCATAACATTTTTTTGACTACAGCTAGTAAACAATTGGCTAACATGCAAGAGATAAGAAAGATCAAAATATCTTCAAGTAATAAATAATAAAGAATAAAATAAATAACGGTAAATGAAGACAATAACATGTATAAGGCGACAGTTAGAAAATGGAAATTTTAATCGTGCTCACTTTTCTCATTGAGCTTATTATGAACTTTTCTTTGTGTTTTATAATTATGTGACGGATTAAAAATTAGGAATTGAAGTTACTTTAGAGCATGATGGATTGTCTGTCGGTCTGTATTATATGCATCCTTACGTGCAAAGATCTATAGTTATGACAATAATGATCTTGAAATGCGATTAAATACCCTCCAAGGAAACAACTTGTCATAAATACTGGAATAACAATGTAACTGAAGATAAGCATTATTGATTCTATATAATATTTTATTTTAGTTACAGCACTTTTAGGTATAGTCTTAGACTTGTCATAACATTCAGGCCTTGACATTGATTTTGAACTTGAAACCATGTGATGTGAGCAGCTGTACTACCGATGAATTGAAATTCTTGAGCATCGAGGAGAACAAAGATCTACATAATACTTGTTTCTATTTGTGTAAGATAAAATGAATTACTGGTTATAGAAAATCTGAGCACTTGCAATGGTAAAACAATTTCACACTTTCAGTTTGGCATGCAGTAGAATTACCAGAGAAAAGAAACAATTGAAATGAATACTAGTTGCACATATTATCCAACTGTCAAAAACATAAGTAACCACTTTCAGATTTTGTTATGCCACCTCATACGTTTAAAGGAACTTACAAAATTCAGAAATGCCTTTGTAAAGACCAAGACCAAAATTTGCGTCTTTCGAAGTTATGCAAGAAAAAGCTAAGACTAATTTTAATTCTTATTCTTCAAGATTAAAATCTAAAGTCAAAGTAAATTGAGGTAGTTTTTAGATCATAAATATTGATTTCGTTCCGACAAAATATATTTTTCCTACCAAACTCTTCAGAAAAAAACTTGTTTCCGTCTCTTTTTTCGTTTGTGTATTGTAACAGGAAAAAATACATTAATTAATATTTCAATAGGTTGACGTTTGAATTTTAATGTTTGTTCAAGGTTTAAAAAATACAAATTTTCTTTTTACTCTTACGCAATCGCATATCGTGTACACAGACGTAAATGGCTTTATTAAGAAAATAATGTGGTGTTATCAGAAGAAAATGATGCTAGTCGTGTTACTATAAAAAATAGTAATAAAGGCCGCAATTAACGTGTGTTCAAGTTAAAAAACAAATGTTTGTTGATAATAATTACAGTGATGATGATATAGTTAGTCATGGTTCAAAATCAGGTTATTAGCCAGAAATAAATATTTGATGTTGGTTTTCTAAGTAATAATTATCAAGGTTAACTGTAGATAATATTTCAAAGTAAGTTCATAGAAAAGGAAATGTAAATGTAAAATATTTCTTGCTTATTATTGCTGTATGGAAAGATCTGTAGCTTTTGTTTATTGTTGGCAATTGATTCTTGTTAAGCAATAGCTACTAATTTTACATAACATTATAACCCCGATGCAGCTCTAAATTATATTGATCATTAGCTTGAGACCACCATCGATGTTTATTATTTCAAGATTTACGGCGGTATTGTCGTTCTATCGAAGACATCATTATAGGGCTCTTACCCTGCTGGGATTTCCTCCCACATAAGCTTGATGATACGGTCTTCCGGTTGTCTTCTAGCATGACCCTTCACTTTAAACGCTGTCTTTTAATTTAACTGCAACAATTGTTTTCTTATATTGCTTTGTTTTTGTAGTGGTTTTGGTAAAAAACCAACCGCTTATCTCTAAATACGTTTATTGCTACTTTCATATCTGACTTCCCTTCATTAAATTTTAGATAAAATATACTTTATTTGCTTTTTCTTTCTTTTTATGTTCAATCTAATTTAATTTAGTGACGAATATAACAGTCGTTATCATGGTAGGTATTATTATTATTCTTTTTATTCGGTTAATAAAGCTATTCAGATTCGTTTACGCTTTCGAAACCGTATTCATTCATCATTGCACTGTCACCCTTTATCTTGCACCTGCTACTTTTATCATATGCATATGTATTCGATTTATTTTCTCATTAATTATCATTTTCTCCTTTATTTTTCTAGTTGACGCAATTCTATATCGTTTATATGCGTAAATACATAAACTGTATTACTTTGTAACGACTTTCCATAAATATTAGGTAATGTTATTGTTTGGTGCGTAAACAAAAGAGTAACAATGTCAAATTATTACATATATTTCATAAATGACAATATGATAATAATTGTACGTATAAGTCGACTGAACATAGAAGATAAAAGAATAAAACTGATAAAGATTAAAATAATAGAAGGAACACAAAAAGAAGAACATAATCACATATAATTATATCTACTTATAGGAGTTTGGGAAAATTAGAAAGAATAATAAACGAATAACAATCTGAAAGTAATAGAGAATAGAAATAAATGAAAAGGAAATTCAATCAGGAGAAAAAAAATACATGTAAAAGCTAAGAGAAGGTATCGTGCAGAAAAAAAGGACCGTATACAAAAGAACAACAGTAGCAGAAACAAGACTGTACAATGGTATGTACTATTGCGGCAAAAAATTGGTGCACCACACAGGTTTTAAAAGTTTCCTGTATAAATCTGTTTTTCAGTTTAAGTGAAAGTATTATGTTCTGCATTTACTTGAAAGAAGAGTAAGTATCGGTTTAACAGTAAAGCCATAAATTCAACATTCTAACAATACATGTTAAGTCCGATATTTGGGCAGCAGAGTCAATATTTTCAGCAAACAATACAGAATATAGAGTTAATTCTTAGAAAAGAGAAAGTGGTTTTGCAATTTTCAGTGTTTAAAAAGAATCTTGTAATCCGGAAATAAATGAACTTCCTTTTTCTGGAATATTCAATTTTTGTAATGTAATAATAATGAAAACGACCTCCACTTTTGTTACAAGCTACTCATTAGTAATTATTATTTCTGATACTTTGTTTATTATAATGTAGAATATTTGCTGTTTTAAAACAACTTTTCACTAATATTAATAAAATTCAAAATGGTTTATGATTATATAATTCTAAAATCTTTTGTATAATTATGCTATTTAGTTAATGATGTCATTTACTGCCAAAATATTCACAATCTAACAGAAACCATTTTCAAGCTAGGTCGACTATAGCGCACTGTAGCATGAGTTCTACTTGTATTACATGCTGAAAGTTTTAAAAAAGCAATCTGTTTAGAACAGGACACGTTGTATTATTTAAAATGATCAATTAATATAGTATAGAAAGAAAACAGAAAAACAATAATTTTTACAGGATGTCTAATGCCGGGCGGTATAGGTGCCATGCATTCTAGGAATTAACTAAATCCCTTGACTGTAAAGCACATGTTATGAACCTTAACAAATTTTTCAAATCTTTTGTAAATTGTCAATTGCATCGTTTTCAAATTAGTTTTAACTCTGTTTAGAAGAGGGTAGGTAAAAATATCACATACCTAATTAAATAAAGTTCATGTTTAAAATTATGAATAATAGTTCCTTTATTTATCTGTATGCACAAATCTTTATCTGTATGCACAAATCTTCAAATCTGCAAGGTAGAGCACGTACGTGAAGGTAGAGCGCATACTACAGTAGACACGCGAAGGTAGAGCGCATACTACAGTAGCACCAAAACCATACCAATTCTCTTTGGTATTGTATAGTACCAATGCAACCTTTTAAAGACATATGTCTCAAATTCTCTTATAATGCTTATAGGATCAATAACATCGCAAAAAATATTCATTGACCAACTCTGTTCTTGTACTACAGCTTTCTTTATATAGGATGTCCGCTAAGAATGTTCCATAAATCTAGATAAATGAAAATTAAGCATAAAAGTTCAACTCTAAAGATATTCGATATTTCTTGCCAAAACACTGATTTTTATAAAACTTCTATACTACCAGGCGAAAATTATAGAGAGTACCGCAGGCTGTGTGCGGTCTTTAAAAAGTGAGGTGAGGTAAGACGGGAGTACGCT
The DNA here is from genome assembly GCA_011009095.1 of Ignelater luminosus. Taxonomy (NCBI): domain Eukaryota; kingdom Metazoa; phylum Arthropoda; class Insecta; order Coleoptera; family Elateridae; genus Ignelater; species Ignelater luminosus. The sequence goes on from VTPC01090306.1 coordinate 73,266, forward strand.
TAGGTGCTTGTGTTTATAAAGCGGCACGTATTCTTGATTCGGTACTGTTTATTTTGAACTATGTAATTCTGTATACCTACTGCTTCTTTTTAACAATGTATTTATGCTACAAGATGAGTCACTTTCTAGATTTTTGGTATCGTAGTATAGATGGCTAAATCTACCTTAAGTAACTTCTTATGTCAGTTTTGACATTTATTTCGTCCGCTTTAGGCATATTTTCGATTTTTCACTAAGAAAAATATCCTTTTAAAAAATATGCAGACATGCACCTAATTTTAGGGGCCAGGGCATGGTTCCCCTGATGGTCAGGTTTTAACCCCGGGTGGTCAAAAGCGACTAATTAAGATACTGGCATGTTTACCCTGATGGTTAAAATTAAAAATGAAATGTTTAATCCTTTTTACTGTTTTGCAGAAGAGGATTACAAGAATAAACTAGAATGTAACCTATATATTCTATGATATTTGAGTTAATAAAGAAAGGATTGAAAGATTATTTTAGTTAATAGTTATAACTAAAGCCTGGATTCACCTGCAATTGCATCTTTTTCTTGCTAGTTTGTAAATGGCCAGCCACATGTTATTTATCCGAATTGGAGTGTGTAAATCATTTTAACATACATTTTATTTTGCAAAAAACTGCACATATTTTGGGGATTACTACATGAAATTGCATAGTTGGTAGTTTTAATGCACAAAATTGCACATTTACCTGTTATTTGAAAATTAAGGTACTTTTAGAAAAATGGTTTCTATAAATTACTCTTAATATGACAAAAATCCTACTACGTATCTAAAGAAACTAACTCTCTCGTTCCTAGAATTTTTTAGATGAACCAGAGCAAGGGAAGGCGGGTTTATACTTCCAAGAAATTCTAAATTACTCTATCTTCCCTTCTTCTAATATAAGAAAATGCATGTATCAAGCAGGCCAATCCATACTTCCACTGCTACCAAGCTGTCTGTCAGAGGTAACATACTATTTTAAATTCAATTAACATAAAAACAACAAAAGGGGAAGATTTTTTGCTGGTTAACAACATGTACAAAAATATCGTGTTTTTTTCTTGTACGTCCAATATATAGTTTTTGTGCAATAGTAAGTGTATACATTGACAGGACCTTCAATTATTGTACAAAGTACTTTGGCAACTATTCACCATACATGCTATCAAGAATAGACATTATATACCCTTAATTTTTTGTTTGCTACCAAATAAGCAACAAATAACGTATTTGTAGGGTTGTTGTTTTTAATTTTCTGGAATTACAAAACTAATAAGATAAATAATATTTATGCCGTATTTCTCTCTTGCAAAAATAAAGGATTATAAAAAGTGAGCTATCAGGGGAAACATGCCATACTACTTCAGGGTCCGAAAAAGACAGCCAGGGAAACCATGCCATGCTATTTCAGTCCTACGTTGACCATCAGGGGAATCGTCTCATACCGATTTTGGGAAAAGCCTGCGAAACTGCTGTTAAGGTAGTTAGATTGCATAGTGAAAGATATCCAAACCGACGTTTATCGTGCGTTACGGTGGTTCTTTCAAACCTACTTCTTCAGATCCTGGTCCTTAATATTAACCAAAATCAGTGGCGCAACAACCACCACCGCAACCAAACAAGTCCTGTCAGAATCCCTAGAAGGAGTTCTCCCGTTTGGTTTGGAGATCAGTCAGGATTCCATCTGGTTTGCTATCTCGGTATCAGGTTCGAAGTTCGTAGGGGGCCCCAACAGCTTTAGTTGTAACGTGGCTAATCCGAATTTATAATTTATATCTAAGACAAAGAAATGTTTGAATTGCAATTCTATTCAAAATGGCCAAAAGAAAACTCCAAAACTCTCAAAATCACTACAAGCTCCAATAATCTTGAAACCAAAGTAATATTATGTAGTGTTATTAAACAGGAGAGTAGAGTTTGTTAAATATTATGCGTCCTAATTTAAACTATTGAGACTCAATTTAATAATGAGTGGTGAAATAGAGTTTTCTGAGGAAACGGTCTTTTATATTCTGATTACTGATGACAGAAACTAAAACTTAGCTATTTTATGTACGCTTTAGCAAGTTACACAAAGAAGTTTTCCTGATAAGAAAATGCTTGTCGAAAAATATCTGAAACTTGCTGATTTACCATCTACTAATTCTGGCTATACGTAATGAACAATTACAAGGCTGGTTTTCAAGTTCAATAATTCAACCATGCAAAGCCAAGAATTATAAATTGAGGAATTTTATGCATGGTATTTTGAATACCAAGTGATCAAAAACTGTATCTTTTAAACCTGTAATTTTCAAAGGTTTTCTATTAGGGGTTTTAAATAAATTATATTGGAACTTACTGATCGGGGCAAATATTTTCTGGAAGAATGTACTTGTAATTATTATGTACTAGATTAATTTTTGTTCATTACAGTACGTTGACTACCTCGGATGGTTGATACTTCAGCTGATTACACTTTTTTCCTGATACATAATACGGCAAGTATCTACTACTACTACTGCGTACTACAAAGTTAAAGATAGTTTGATGCGTATTATTGTTATTATGCTGAATACGCTATTTTGTGTTTTATGTCTTCATGGTGCAGTAATTAATAATATCTGATAGCCAAAACATAAATTCACCCACTTGTCATTGTTTACTTCTGAATGCGTAAAGGTGTGCTCTATATCAAGTGATTCTTATTATTTATACTAAAATAATAAAAACAAATTAAGTGTACATCAAATTATTATCTGGAGTGCTAATATTCATCTTGTTTGTATTCATCTGAATTATAAGCAGTTACATGCAATTTTATAACTAGACTAATAAATAATAATTAATAGCTTCTGACGTTTGTTAGAATTATCTTAAATAAAGAACAGCAAACTTAACGAGAAAACTTAATAAATCCAATTTGAAAGTTTTCGTTTAAATTGCTTATATAGTTGAGGTCGGAAAGCCCATTCTAATTGATTCAATCAATACACGCCATCAAAAAATTCTAATATGAGATATAACATCTCAATCCCGATTAATTATAAAAATCATTCGTTCTAAGAAATAACTAATTCAGCGTCACCATTCAGAATGATAGTAATACGTAAATACTGAATCACTGTGTTTTTGTAGAACTTGTTTGTTACATTTTCAGAATCCTAATTTTTGTTACAACGTTTAGGAGTGGTCTTTTTGTTATTTAAATGAATGGATTATGTTTACATAGTAATGTCACAATGTTAAAAATAATTTTGTACAATTTACAATGTATCTTTATAAAACAAGAAATAAATTGTTCTAGAGGATTCCTTATGTAATAGAATACAACAAACATACAGTTATAAAAATAATTCTCTAATTAAAAATAGCAAGTTATTCTACACACTAAAATTACATTTAAAAAGTTATGGATAGTTTGTGGAACATATTTTAAATTTTTCATCAAATCTATTTGTGGTAAAAATTTCAAGTTATATCGCTTTGGTTAGGTAAAATATGGCTGGGGAAGTCATTTATATAAATAAGGAACATCAATGGTCGTCCAAGAATTGGTTTTTGCGGTATACCGTATTTTATCAGAGGATGCGGTTACGTGCAATATATTCCTGCCCGTTGGACAGATAGGAACCAAACGATTGAATAAGTTTTGGGATAAAGTTACTTTCGTGGGTAGGTATGCAGACTTTTAAAAGGAAAATTGATTTACCATAATAGGTAGAAAACAAAGCTAGAAATTTTCAATAATTTATAACAAATAAAAATAAATTAAAATTAAAAAACTAAATTTTATAAAATAACAAGAAACAGAGAAAACTATAATTGTTACGGATATCAAGTGATATAGTACTAAATACACACACAATAAGACACTTCAATTTTGAAGTTGACCCTTTAACTAAAGTTTCAACTCACTAACAGGTTTTCTAATAAAAAAAAATAAAAAAAAGAATAAGAATCTTAAAAAAGGTATCTATCCAAATGGCTCAATGTCTCGTGTTGCGTGGATAAGTAAGGAAACTTATTCTCACCAGCACTATTCAACTACTAACTACTTTGAGCTCAATATCAACCAATCAACAACTGTCGTCATCAAGTATAATCTATCCGATCCTCTTTAATTCAGTTTAATATTTTAACTACCCAAATACTAGCATCCAAATTTCCTTTACCGAATCAAAATCAATCATAAGCCGTCCACTCCAACTCCACACTCGATCGTCTACTGCCCATACCTTGAGCACCACAACTAGCTAATTTCAGCTCCAGTATCATCCAATATTCCAATATTTCAATTTCCGGATCATACAGCTCTTTTGTTGCCGCCACACCAACACAAATTCTATCTCCCATGACCGCAAACCACCTCTCTATCAATTAATTTTCATCTTGCTGAAAAGAAGCATGAGTTTCTGCAGCAACATCTGCGCAGGCAGAGATCAATATTAAACAGTCGTCCATCCAAATGGAACAGAAGAAAACTCAAGACTAAAGCAAATGCATCTTCAAAACTGGGAGTATTAATATGAAAAATACAGAAACACATAACTGGTTAACATCAGAATATAAGGTACAAAACAAATCAAAATTCTACTAGAACGATTGGAACTATATTGACAGTTGATTTCAGAGAAAACTAATACAATAGATTGACCAATTATGAAAAAGTGTCGGGAAGTAAATAAAAATGTTTATCAATTTTTAGTTAACTAGTTAACTCGATAGAGGTATACATGATGCAATCAATCAAAATGAATATAACGCGGTAAGGCTTTTCAGGATGTCGCTTCCAACTGAAATGTGCTGAACAGTACTATGCAAGTGAAAGGGAATCTATCAAGATAAAATAAAACTAAAGAAACAGGATATGGTATTCGATGAAGAAAAACTAAAATGCAGGATTAGGACAAAGTATGGTAATGGGTGGATGTGCTAGTTTTGAACGAGTATAGTAAGTTCAATATAACCGTTATATTCTCTCTCTGCGAAAAAGACTGAAATATCGTCTTCTGTTGTTTTTTATCTTTCACTTACTTAAGATGTTTACACATATGTTCACTTTCAAAATGAAAAGATGTGACAATTGCAATAATATCTCTAGGGCTTCTTGGGTTATGAAGTTCTGAGTGCCGTTATTCTTATTTAAACATCAAAAGTTTTCATAAAGCCTCAAAGATGTTTATCATCAAAAAATGCTCTTTGCAAATGCTGCTGTCTGTTAAAGCAAAAAAATAGCAAAATATGCGAAATATAAACATGCACGAAAATGTTGGACGCCCTGTATAGTTTTAAATTTAGGATTTAAATATTTAATTAACACAATAAAGTGTAGATTGATTTAGATACCAATGTAATGAGAAGGGAAAACCAAAGTAAGGTATGTGTAGGTATAAAATGTTTTAATAATTTATTCCTATTACAACCTGTCAAAACTCATTTTCAAAGTAAAAAAAGTTTTGGGAAAAATTAGATTATATAAAAACTAGAATATCCAAGTCACTCCAAAGATTAATTATTAGCTATTAAAACGATATTTGAGAACATTTTCTTCATGATGTTTTTATTTATAGCTTTCGCAAAAAGATTACTTTAAGAAATGTTATAAGCAACGCTACATCTAAAATTCTAATTTGGTTAAAATAAATTTCTCTTACTCATAGGAAATTCTAGGCTAATACCTATCATTTCTAAGCAAATATCCATTATTTTGATCGATTTATAGCTTTGATTGACATTAAATATTGACACTACATAAAAAAATTCAACGATAGATAGTGATGTAATTAAGTGTAACTATTTTTATTTAAATCTAATTCAGAACTGACCTAAATTTTTGTTAGCTGTAAGTAAATAAAAAGTAAAAGGATGTAATGTAAAACTTGTAATATTATACATAATTTATTTTTGTTTTTAGTAGTGTTAATAAAATAATTGTGACCGACTTCTCTATTATTGCAAATTAATAAATTTTGATTAGTATAAACTTTTTAGTATTTTATATTGCAACTTTTACTGGTTTAATATTGTACATTCATCTACATGTCACATAACTTTTCAAATGAAACGAAATTATTGAGCAATTAAGTTAGGTAAGTGTGCAGTAAATTATTCAAAAACAGGAGTAAAATACAGCTAGCTGGAAAGGAAACGTGTCACTCATATTGATTATATGTCTTGTTGTTTTTTTGACATATCTGCATAAAAACAAAACTTTTAAAATCAAATTTAAACCCATTTAAGCTTAAATGACAATTTAACAAAAGAACATTAAGGTTGCGAATAAAATTGCATCGATTATATAAAAAAAAGCGCAATTAAACGAATACTTTACTGACTGGTACAGGAATAAAATACAATTATCAATAGCCTTGTATACCAGTGTCATCCATCCACGTATCCAGACCTGCTTAGTCTGATTCTCTATCTTGATCTTGTCATTCTATAACGGCTTGCCCATTTCCAATTGAGAGGGAATAATAAATAATTAATGATATCTGACGCTTTTATTCAAACATCTTCAGCATTGATTTTATCTATTGTCTAACACCGAATTTATATCTATTTTTTACAAACTCTTAATTTTGTTTGATCTTAAATGATTGTCTTTCTGTTTGCCCATCAAATTCATCCATTGTTTTATCTTGTACATGCTTTTTAATATTCTGTGATTACTTCAATTTATTTTATGTTATGTTTAAGTTCAATACCTCGCAGATGAAAGTTCCTATCGATTATACTTTGGAATAACATTTATTTAGACTCCAAAACGTCAAACCATTTCTATTAATTGATATTTTGTTTTTATCAACTAGCTAACATGTACAACTGCTGTTATTGTGTGGACGGTATGTATGGTATGTGAGAATGCTTCGGATTCAAAGGTATTCTACGCCATACCACAAATTTTATTATTGCGAATGATATTTTGCTGTAAAGACAGCATTGAAGGATTTTCTTCTTCTTGTCACTTAAGACTATCGCCTGTTGGACGTGATACTTTTTCAAAACATATTCAAGAACTAAATTACTGCTGTGCTGGAAGCATTTAGTGATATAAAATTTTTTATAGTAAACAACACGCCAAATCAGTAATCTTATTTTGATAGATTTTCTCCAGCCTCGACTACATCGCTTCATTAGATTTTCTTTAAGTTTGTATCATTAACTCAGGTTATTCAAGTTGTCTTTACAGCAGTACCACAGTTTCAGAAAACACTCTAATTATTATCAAACAACCTAAAGTCAATACATTAAAAAAGCCTAGAACTTCCAATCTGCATCTCTTAGAATCCATAGGGATTGCCTGGGTTTGGTCTTTTTCAATATTTCCGCATTTTAATTGTTTTGCATTAAAATTAAATTGATGCAAACACCTCTGTATTATCTACACAACAATCTAGCAAAACAAATCCTATTTGTATTGTGTTTACTAATAGTATATCGTGATTTTGGTCTTACGTCCTACACGTTATTTCGTCTAGTATAATATTGAGTAGAAATTGCCTTTATTGTATCTGTACGTTGTCTTTTATGATTAAATTATTTGCAGGTAACACTTAACAAAATAATTTTGTTGCAAAGACTATAATACTATAAGATATATACTTAATAAGCGTAGCAAGACAAAGTACATACGTTGAGGGCCGTCTAACGCCCCATGCGACGCGAGAGATGAGTTTTTTCCAACGCTGCCATCTTCCTGAAACGTGTCATGTTGGTATGTATGGAAGCCTTGTAGCACCCTTGTTATTACGCATGACAAAAGATAGTCTGGGTGTCCAAGATTTGCGACAGCACACACTACTGTATGCACACTAAGCCGATGACAAAGGGCGTTCTGGACTTCAAAGATTTTGCACGAAAGTTGAAGCAAAAACAATCTGTACGTCGAAGATAATACCCTTGCTGTCTCATGTTGCAAAGATGAGGAGCTTTCCTCTTCTTTGCAAGATTGGAATGCTGGGTTCATGGATCGCCGTCCAATTTTTCTGCTGTAAGAAGCGAGGGTAAGACACACAGTGTAGTCGCGCTTTTTAATGCGCTTATTATGGATTACGGTGAATCCCGCGCGATGAACTGCAGGATTTTCAACCATTGTTGCTATAGTAGAGTTTAATGGTTCCGTACCTTTGTCGATCGTCAACTTTGGGCAAGCCGACAGAAGATAGATACTATTTCATTTTCTCTCGAAAGCTTCAGTTATCGACGGCAGCATGGAAATACCTCCCAGCAGAGCCACGTTCGAATAGTATTTAGTATCATCTGCCGGAACCTTACTGACGGACTTTCGTAACGTTACCAGTAATGAATAAAGGAAGGAACATAGTAAACCCTGGGGATGAGCGAAGTTCTAATCATGGTTCAATGTTGCTGCAGTTTTAGGAAGTCTTGGTAATGCGTATAAGTTCAATGGTGGCTGATAAATTGAAATTAGACTTAGAGAAAGCACTTTTTCTAGCATAGTGGTTCAAAAATGTCTCTTGCAACTTGAAGGTACAAATGGTTCTGTTCCTACCAAATGACTTTTGAATTTTGATTTTTACAGTTTTTTCTGAGTTAATCTTAGAAATGGCATTGCTGTAGATTTTCTTTGATAAGCACCTAAGCACCTACATACCTTAATTCCTGAAATCTCGTTTGACGTTGTTGGAGCTCGTTGTAATACTGTTTACTCCATTCGATGCACAGATGGAACCTTTTGGGATTTGAAGTATCGTAATCACATCAAAATCAGCAAGTGCTACTAACAGCTTTCAAAGCAGGAAATGATTTGGGATCAACCGTTGTAGATCGTTCGCACACCAACACTGCCAAAATGAGGATTACATAGTGAGGAAAAATGCGAATTAATGCATTCGTATAAGAAAATTTTAATAATAACATTTTGTTCAGTTTTAAGTAATTGATCCAACTCGCGCGGTTCTGAAATTTGTTCCAAGGAAATTAGTCTTGTCGTCGGAAAATACGTGAAATTGCTTCGATGGGTAACAAGCAAAACCCCTAAATACTAAAATGAACACTTCGGTACTTAAATCGTTTACTTGACTGCGAAAAGCACAAAGATTATCCACGTGTGCAAATTTTGCTACATATAGATTTTGCTGTGTATATTAATAGTCTTCTAACTTCTTTGCTGATTCACTTTCCAACTTTCCATAGGAGTTGTTTAGCTCAACAGGCTCTACTTAATAAAAGTAGCTGAACAGCTCACAGCTGAGTTGTGGACGACACTCCATTTCGCAATAATTTAGTTTCTTGATTTTTTTAATTATTTATCGGACTAATGTCTAAATTCTTGTCTCATGTTGATTATTTGAGTTTTTTATTTACTTTGTTTTGTGTATATGTACTTTTTCAGTTTATCTTGGTTTGCGTTGATTATTTTTAGGGCACAACTTTTAGCCGCTTCGGTTTTTACACCACCAAAACCACTTTCACCAGAAAAAGATTTATTGACTTCACAATTTCCCATAAATTTAAATATTCAAATTTTACTTGCATTTTTATAACAAACAAATTTTTTTGATGACCGTTGCAATTTCTATTTTATTTTCTACTTAAAAAATGAAGTCAAGATTGCTTTCGAAGCTAGAAAGCTTAGATAAATTTGTCAATATTAAAAGTATTACTTTTGTCGAAGAGATGATGTCGAAATTTATACGTGTGGCAACCTTGTAGAAAAGAACAAAAAAATAAGATATTAATGAAGACACGTGTATGTGTGCGAAAAAAAAGACGTTAAAAATAAATTAAATTGTAATTCCTGTTACATAACGTATTTTATGAGCTTATCAACCCCATATCTATGCCTCCTCATTCGCAAACAACATGAATTTTAAATCAAAATGTGGGTTGGCGTTATATATCTAAATATTTCCGGTGTAATTTATAAGGTCGCGCGCTCTCGTGACTCTAAATTTCATTTTTCAGAATTACAAACGCTAAATGTCAGGGAAAACTCAAAAATGTGGCCTCGTAAAAACGATCTATGGGAAATACAAGCAGATATCGCCGCATAAAAATGTTAAGAGAGCAATATGCGACGACTAAAAACGTCCCAACTATTAATAGCAATGAATGAAAACTCCCCCGCGACGAAAATACTTAAGCTGAAAAATTTTTCCGTGCCCAACACAAATTTAGTTTTAACCAGAGTCTTTTATCAAAATATGAAAAAGTTTATCTAAAAGTCGCGAGCCACTCGTGAAAAAATAAAAAGAAACTCGCCTCTGAATACTTTGTCAAAAATTTTTATTGCGCCATCATGAGCAAGCATTTATGGATGGAAGTTTCGAAGGAATTGCGTTCTTTCTGAAGTAATATGGCAGGAATCCATCATAAAAGCATTCCATGCGGCTTTAGCATTAATGTAAACGTCATATTTCCTTTTTATCCCTTTAGAACTACTAGCGTGCGTCATCCAAACTGTTATTGATTGCCGGCGTTAACGTTAACCGTCGGTTTAGAACTTGCAATAAGTGGAAAAAGTTTACATTTTTATTTTTTTATCTTTCCCTTTTCCACTTACACTTTATGGAGCCAACAACGGAAATATAAGTTAAGAGGATTATATTTGGATACGTAATGGGTTTGTTTGGATTTCTTGATATTAATCAAGAATTGTTTAGTTTTTTAGAATACATAATTTCTGAAGGTGGAATGACTGATGATTACGCCAAAACATGCACATTAATTGTTTCCAGTTTCTTACACTTGGCTACATTTCAAGACAAAACGTCTAGTATAAACATTTTCAGATATGTAAGTTTAGAATTAATATATCTAAGCATTTCCAACTGCTTGTTGACGCAAAGTAGTTTTTAGGTCAAAATCTAATATTATCCCTTGTACGATGAATAAAGCGTATAGATGACATAATGAAGAAAAGAGACTGTCTCTACGAAATGAAGTGGAAACAATCTCGGATCCAAAACTTTTGTTACAGAAAGTAATTTTGTGTACAGTTTATTTTGCATTTAGATACAAAGAGCGTGTGACAAATCTCATATTTCTCTGAAACAACCTGTTAAAATGGATGACTCTTAAAAAAGAAGGATTGAGAAAAATCGATAGCAACGAAAAGTCTGAAGCAAAATAGTGAGTGTATTGTCTATGTTTAATTAGTAAGACCAAATAGTCATTTAAAGGGAAGGAATCAATTCTGAAAGAGTACCTTATTTATTAGTGTTTCGTGTCTGCTGTCTATCAAAGTCCTCTCATGTAATCAAAAATAATGATATCTATTTAGCATGATTAAGATGTGGTAGCAAAGAATATATTAAGCAATAATTTTGTCCACGCTCAACAGTATTAAAAGGCTTATTTAGGTGAGACCAGGGTCTCTTCCTTAATTAGGAGACTAGCCTACCCACGTGAGTTTATTTGTTCTGGGGTGTATTTATATAATACCAAGGAAGGAAGTTTGGTATTTTTCTGACTAGAATATCGTAACCTCTTGTTTTGGTTTAAGCCGCTAACTCAACACAAAGAAGTGTTATTCAGTGACTCTGAGCCAAAATACTCAATAAATGCTGACTGCCGAAAGTAATTTTAAATGTGAATGCAAACAGTCAAATCCCCAAGGTAACTTAACTAACTTCTCGGCCTGGCATGGTTTCGGATATTGGCTTGAGTTGAAAACTTTTTCGAATCTCGATTTGTCTGAATTGGATAAGACTCTATGATTAGTGACTACAGACATTAGGTTCAGGTTTTTATGGTTTAGCTACGAGTGACAAGGACACAGGGGAGGCGTAACAATAGATATTTTCACAGTGGAGTTTTCCATCTATACAGACTTTCATTGCTTTAATTCTTTTCTCTAATTTAAGATTAAGTTTTGTAATTTACTACAAGAAAGGTTAGTAAAGGCATACTAATGATTAAATTAATCGCAGACATTAATGTCTGAGCCAATGTGTTTGTCATCTTCTGTATTTTCAACTTTTTGTGGCATTAGTTATAAATCTCAATTAAAAAAAATATGTAATTATATATTTAAGGGAGTTTATGAAATTTTAATAATTTTAAAATTATTATATGCGAGACTGTAGCATCAAAATAATTTCATACGCTTAATTCTATAACGGTTTTCATAATCATTGTTTTTGAAATTAAAATTTAATCAAGCGTCCAAATCGATAAAAATTGCAAAACAAATTTGCATAAAATAATTATACTTAATTAATTAATTAAAGTAATTAAAAGAGATATGGAAATGAAAAATCTCATTTAGTTACAATTACGCAATTAAAATGGAATTTAAAAGTGTAACGAAACAAAAAACACTAAAAACTTCAGCATTACAGTTAATAATGTAACAATTCACTGAAATGAACTATTCTGTTTTTTCAAATATTAAAACTCATGTTGGTATGGATCCGTGCCAACTTCTTGCTTAACGTGACGTGATATTACAAAATTCATGGAAAAAATACATGCAAGTTCAACCTCAATAAAAAGAGACCGTGAAAAGTAAATTTATAACAAAACAATCACAGTTTTTTACTGAACTTTTTTGTGTATAATGCATAAATCACAATTTCAATTTTTTTTTGCTAGTTTATGATAAATTATCTCAACTAGTTATAAAAAATCTATTAAAGCTTATATATCTGCCATGAGAAGAGGCTTATTCTGGTTAAAATCATTAAAATATTCTAAAAAGCAAATGACTTGCATAAAATTATTAAATTACACACTAATTAGTACTTGTAATGTTGAATTAATGCGGGATGGTACTCAACGCACATCAATCGTACAAAAAAATATAATTTTTATTTGTTACCTCAATTTAACTGTTTCCCCTTTCTTAGTTATTAGGACAACAGAAGTAGTTAACATGGTCTTATTCATTTTGTCTTTGTGTAAATAAAGATCGGGAAAATAATTACCAATAGAATGTAGGTGTAGGGAGCATCACAAACAAATGAACCAAAACGTAAAGTTTTTACATCACACAATCAGTTAACAAAAAAAATGAAGAATTCCCACTAAAAATGTCTACTGTAAAACAGGAAAAGCCTTGAACATTGGAATAAATAGATCGTGATTTTTTATTACTTTTTCTTTTGTTACCTTTTCTTCTTCCATTTTTATTTAGTTGTTAAGTGTTGATACTTTCATTTTTCGTGCTTCTCCACTGTTGTTCGAAAATGAAGAAATAAAACTAAGACCGTCTGTTACCTGCTGCTGCAACAAACTAAACATTATCAAAATAAAGTCAGAATAACTGGTATTTGCATTAACTTTTCTAAATTACAAATCTGCTATAAGAATGTAAAAAAATGTTCACGGTTTACGTTTCTATCAACAATCATTTGATGTCTTTTGAACGTAACCCAGGCAACCACTGCTGATTTTGTACTGGCAATTAGCATTCAGTTAAACAATTCGCATGAGACCGCAAAAGTTATAAAATCCATTGATTTGCTTCAGAATGGGCAGTTTCTGAGATTTAGTTCGAATCACAATGAAATTAGCTTTGCTATCATCTATCGACTACAAGATCATTTCTTAAGTGACGGCACCGTAAGAGGAAACATGGGTAAAAGCTTGCACAGAAAACAACTTGCCACATCTTCACTTCCTCTTACTTTTTTCAAAGACAAAATTCATAAAAAAGGTGTTAAAATTAAAATTTATTATAAAAATATAGTCTTGTAGTAACACTTTTCGTGCAAAGGCTACCAAGTGGTCAGTGGAAGATCTAGCAGAAATTGAGTGAAGCTTTCACTTTCAGCTTCCAACATAACAAAGATTCTACTCTGAGACCTGTCTTGAATTTCTTTCAGTGTGAAAAGTTACTGTTAAAATTCCTAGAAGGATCCTTCTTCAAGGAAGAAGAAGTCATACATCAGTTTAGAACCAGATCATTATCATTCGGTTCATAACACAGCTCTTAGTAATAAAATAATTTTGAAGCTTCCAAAAGTGTAAATCTGCCACTACTGGGATTTTGCTTTGGAGAAATATCTAGCCGATGCCCAAAAAACATCAGGGGCCTAGAAAAGCTTATCTGTGTTCATAAAAGTTTCTGTTTTTTCATTTTTCTGGTCCAGCTGCTTTCACAACTAGTAGTGACAGAGCGATTAAAAGGGTATTAGTGTGCAAAAAATAGAACTAGAAATGCAGCACCGTCGACGTTAAGCCAGTAAGGCGACTGCCTAAAAGCGCACAGATCGGTAAAGAGAGATCTAAACTGCATACTAAATAAACTGTATACTACCTCTCATCTAAAGTTCTGCATTGGTCCTACAAAAAAGGGCTTTCTTATAACATTTTCTTTTCTTAAGAATCATGAGAAATTCTAAAATCGGAGGTACAAGTATCTACTGTATTTTATTTTGTGGTATTCTTAGGGTTTGCTTATCTTTTGTCACTTTATTATGCTGGCTCAGTGAATCGAGTGGTTAATCGCCACTCTCATATTCCAGCTTCGTCTAGAGCAGTACCCAGCTAGCACAGTGACTTCAATTTATTGGATTAATTGGACATGATTCGTCACCGATGACGTCATTGAGACGTCATTTTTGTTCTGTTTTCATTATTGAAAGTTCTATTGTATGTTTACATTCGAATTTGCATTAGAATGTCATGATACCCTGTCATAGAGTCATGACACCTTTCAATCCTTTTGAGCAAAAAGGCATGTCGGAACCTGACCACCAGATAGTTGGAAAGCGATGAACAAAATGCTTTTGAGGCATTACCAGATAAATAATCACTTATGAGAACGGCGTTGGGAAGTAGCGTTTTGTATCGAGACTGAAAGTCAAGACATAAGAGATTCACTGACGTTTCATTCATGGAGATGCACATTAATTATTGAGTTTTCGCAATTAATTGTGTAATAGTTTGGATAGTGCTTCTTTTAAGATGATTTATGACAATATACCAGCTGCAAAGAAAAACTATTAACAGAACACAGTTGTATAAAACTTATTTAGTGGAGACAGTTACAATATCACTTTTTTAATAAGATAAATTCTGAAATAAAACCGTAAATTAAATCTTAAAAATTGGAACACCTCCATGTATAGTTTAATTTATCTTTACATCCTCCCCCTGAGGGTTAAAACATTAAGATCGGCGCCTGGTTGTATGTTATATTAATATTCAAGAATGTGTTGAGTCGATGTTGTTTAAAATACACCGTTGGCGAAATAGATTTATGACCTGGTTTATAATATACATTTCATTCGTGTTGTTTATTAAATGCTTTAAATTAAAATAAAAAAAGTTATTGCAAAAATTGTTGTTTGTGTTTAAAATTCTTATAATATACCACAAAACAAACATCAAACATATTAAGTGTATATAATTAGAAATTAAAACGGGTTCAAATGTTTAATAAACAAATAAAATAAAGTATGGTGTGTTAAAAGAAAAAAACACTGGAGGCATGTAATCCACTTATAAAATGTTTTAGTTAAATGTAACAGCAAGCTACAGTTTGAAACATAACATAAATTACACAAAAATAAATTCTTTTGCCTTTAACTTAACAGTATCTTTTTCAAGCTTCTAAAACTGTAGTGAAGTTGCAGTTCTTAGGTATAAATTATTAGTCTCACAATCAATATAAAGACGGTTGGTATTTTCTGTTTACATTAAGGACTAATTTATGATGTAACTATGCTTAAAATAGCGTTCTTGCAAGGAGTTTTTCAATTTTTTTTGCCTTTTTAAATTCATGAAACCGACTTTATAGCTTTTTTATTTTTACTTTAAAGATTTAAAATGTTTCAAGCTTTATTAGAGAACAATGAACAAAAGAAGAAGCGGCCAGAGCTTCCTCTAGTAGAGATTTCAGATTCAGAAGTGTAAGAAACAGTATGTACATTGTACATTAGTTAGGAAGGGTTGAAAAGAATTTTGTTTTTAGCAACTCCATAATATAAAATCTAGTTTTAGAATAATTTCTTGACGAAATAAGATTTGAAGATTTTTGAAACTGGAAGTTGCTAATTCCATGATGGCAGATATCTATCACAACTCGGCTATTTTTGCATTTTTGGCGCTTGTTGTCTTATCTTGTGCTAACAATCAAGCTAAGAGATGGTATAATTCTCCTTCCAATATCTCTGTTGGGACTTTTTTCCAAGATCGTTGCCTGTCAGAAACTTTTGAGCTTTGAAGTAGTAAACTATTGCGGAAATCAATGAGAAAAGAGGTTTATAAGGATTACACGGAAACTCAAAATCGGCACTCATTAAAAATTTAATTGAGTAAATGTTTCAATATTAAGATAAAACGTTTTTCAACTATTAAGACATTTATTATTTATTACTTATTGTTTTTTCGTTTTTTTCTTTAGTTTATTTTGAGAATATTCACTTGATGTGCACATACAATTGCACAATTTTTACTGCTTATTCAATGTCGACACCCACTTATTTACTCCTAATTTATTTGACTAAAATTGTTTAAAAAAATGCGAACAAATGCAATTTGGCAAAGAGTTCTGTAGTTTTAAACTTTAACGTAGGTAGTCGTTGGATGACTATCCGATGATATGTGTGATCGTCTTAAAATGTTTGAATTCTCTTGGGGTTTATTAATGTAACTTCTACTTTGTTTCGACAGCTTTAATTAGTGACGTATTAAAGTGGGTTGAAAACACATACATTTAAATTTAGGTCAATTTACTGACTAATATGTTGCATATCCGTTGTGATAAAAAAAATAATAAATGACCAAGTAATTTCTAGCAACAAAACAAAGAGTAATAAAGTTATTAGTCAACGAATTATCATAAATTTCCTTCACTATAACTTATAACTGTTTGCTATGACCTGGGGACATCGTAAATAGCAGTTGATTGATAATATGAACTAATTAAGTTGCATTTCAAATTAGTTTTGAAAGTTAGTATGGTTCAGCGTAAATAGATGGATGACACGAAATGGATAACAGTAAATGAACCAATTACTATAATAAACTAGCCAATTATGAAAACAATTAAACAGAATACTTCTGTGACTGTTTAAAAAAATAATTATAAATAATTAATGTTACTATTATTGAAATACATATACTTTGTTTCTAGTTTCTACCTCATCATTACCAGGCTTAAAAAATTACCAAAGCTAGTTCTTAACGCTTTAAGTACAAAAAAGTTGGCGTCACATCTCTAGTTTTGTTATTCTCTACATTGATATCTAAATCTGTGAGGCTACAAAATTCTTACCTAGTACTGACTATAATATTAGTTTTTAGTTTTTAGAGATTTCATTAATTGTTTTGTGTAGTAACAATTTATTTTAAATCACTAGAAAACACCATTCCGTGAGAATCAGCTTGCCACAGTCACGGGAGTTTTTTTGAGAGTAGTTGATTGATCTACCAATATATGAAAAGAATTTTTGGGTAGAGCGACTTCTAGTCGATGTTACTCCCCGTTTATTTCTTGTGCTGCGCCAAGTTCAACATAGGAAGTCCCATCTCCATGCGATTAACGGTTTTCGAGATATTAAAAACGCGTAAACAAAAGATTGAACGAAACACTCCCTAATGTCTTCCCGAGGCTTCATTCTATCACATTCTCAAATCTCGTAGCAATGAGTGCATGTTTGGTATTTTTGAAATTCTCTGCAATCTATCGAATTTAACGTGACGCGACTCTTCTCTTTGTTTTTCACCGGAATTACTTGTCTGGTAGTTCCCTCTTTACAAATATGCAACCGCAAGTCTTCTATGTCTTTCTGTTATCGGGCAAACAATAATTTGGTCATTTTCGTGTAATTACAATGGTTATATGGTGCACCTCATCAATGTAACACTCCTTTCTTCTTTTTGCCACCAAGTAGCTCTTCTACCATTATGTATCATATCCGACTAGACTAACATTTTCAAAAATCGTGAAAATCCGACTTACTGGTTACCGAGATGTAGCGATTGAGTTTGCAAAGTTTTCATTTTTCAGACTTTGATCCGCTCGTTTTCCATTCCTATTCGAATTAAAAGTCTTTTGAAAACCGAAACATGTCCAAATAAAAGAAGGAATCTTAGTATTGCAATAAGATTAATCAGGGGGATGTAACTGCAGTGGTGGCAAATTGCGCACAAGAGTAAGTGAGAGAGTTCGTGTTAGACAAGGCAACAACAGAAAACAGAATGATTCCCCACCCTTAGCTTAGAGATTTGCTAGTTTGCACACGACCTTGAGAGTTGATCCTAGTTTGTACGAACAGTACGTAGAATATTATTCAGAAGGCCCAAAATAGGTAGCAAAATGCTTGTAAATAGTTTGTCTAGAATGTTCATTTTGAATGGATAATTCTCTGAACTTCTAGTTGCTACTAGTTATTCTTCGATGACATTACCTCGGTTGGGGGTTATGTGCACATCCATTGTTAAAGTGGTTACTTCCTGGTTGCTTATATTTTGATTGACAGTACCCCTTTGTTGTACACATGTTTAAGTAGTCATGTTAAAGAAAATTCACCTAACCAACTGTTCTGAATTCCACTATAAATGTTTGGAGTTACATAACCTGCATTTAGCCATAATGTTTTTTTTAAATTCCTAAGTAGAACCTTACATTTGTACGATATGGCACAGAATATCACTCTCAAGATGGATAAGTAACGCTAATAATAATTAAAGGAAGCTATGGAAATTTGATGTAAATCTCGGCCACATATATAGCTTTTAAGTAAAGATGTTGGTTTCTTTGACTTAATTGATACCGATAACTCAATTTGAAAAAATAAGATACTAGAAAATCGTGAATACTATAATGAGAGACGGAATACGGTAAGCTCAAGAAAACGAACCATCAAACAGGAATACGGGGGAAATTCACAAGTAATACGGAAAGAGATCTATATGGCAGCCAAGAGAAAAACTGGACAAAACAAGATGTAAGTTACAAAGACACGATACACCAATTACAACAGAAGACTGGAAGAAATACTTTGACAATCTATACAAAGTTCACGAAGAGGAATAGAGCAATAAGAAGAAGTAAATAAAGAAATAGTAGAAACAGTGCCCAAAGAATTAAAAAATCAAAAATGTCGAGGACCTTATAAGCTAAGTAATGAGATACTGAAGATTCCATTCAATTCAATAAGCTAGCAGACATCATAAAAATACTATGTGATATGGAATTTAATAACACTTGGTTAACACTAATCACCGATAACAAGACCGGATGTAAAAATATATAAAAGTAGGTATAATAAGTAAAGAATATCAGAATAGGAGTGCAACAAGATGATTCACTAATAATAAGTCCTTTTCTTTTCAGTGTTATTATTGATAAAATAATTGGAAGCTTTCCTGAAACAGCTGGGTGTAAAATGGGAAATGCAGTCTGCTGCAACCAAAGAACAAAAAATCTCAACATGCAATCAGTACAATAAAACCAAATACACGGTAATGTCGGAAATATGCAGACTAAAGATAGAGAGGAAAGTCATCGAACAGGCCGTGAAATTCATATGTCTAGGGACAGAAATTACATGTTATAAAAGCTTAAAGAAAAAAACAAAGGTAGAATAACATCGTGAATGGGTAAAATAAGTAAAAGAAAAGACCAAAGCACTGAAATAAGCACGTAGGACGAATGGACGAGACAAAACTAGCAAGAAAAGCGAACAAACCAAATAACAATAAGACTACCAGAGCGACTCCCAAAAAGATGGAAAGAATGCTGAATATTAATTAAACAGACATTGCTATCTAAACAAGCTGAAGCATGTATAGGAACGAAGAAGGAAAAAACTTATCTAGTCACCAGAAATTTTCCATGTCACTTACTGTATGTCTCTGTATACTTGGTATTAATTTAAAAGAGAAACTAAGAAAACTAAATGAACCACGGTAGCTTAAGATTACCTTTTAGTGCCTCGATTTTAAAAAAGTAATTTTTTTTTAATTAATAGTATTTTCAAACTTGGTTAAGGGATTCTCAAACTAAGCAATGTTTGGGCAAATAGTGTATAGCAATAAAATTGATTTTCTATTTTTAGACAGAATTAGGGTCTATTTCACGAATGACAATTTTAAATCCTTCTATTGGCAGTGTCGATCCTTACGCAGCCCATCGTTGTCAAGCGGTTGTATCGTTCTGAATGTTCTTCTTGGTGATGCACATATTTGTATTCCATCGGGCACATGTCAAAATGTTTAAATAGAAATATTATTCCAATAGTCTCAATAATAATTATATGAATCCTTACTTTTTCCCACCACTGTATAGCACTTTTAATTCTTCAATTTTAAATCTCACTATGTGAAGCATCCGGGACTCCTATCATTAATATCCTAGAAATGTAAAAATTAGATTATGACAAAACAAGGTTTTTATCGCAACAGAATAATTCGATTATGATTAATACGTGCCAAAACGGTAGCAAAGTTTAAAACGATAAAGAATCAGAATTCCAGGTGTTAATCTAATTCCAAAAAATAGGAAGTAACGAATCTAACATTATGTTTTAATTACTAGTATGTGCATTTTTTCTGTGTGGTGCGCAATTTTAACAGATTTCTTTAAAAAATGATTATTTTGAACAATAAATAAATTGCGGAGACGGGAACCTAAAAAGAAAGAAAGAAAGAAAGCTAAAAAGGACATTAATTTCTTTAAAGAACTTTTATTTGATTTTTTAAACAACTGAACTCGCAATTCAAATTTCTTTATTTCAGTTATTGCTATCAGAATTTAGACTTTAGACTTTCCATAGAAAAAATAAAGTTTAAATTCTTGCAAAAGCTGAACATAATCTGTTCAGTGTCTAATGTTTTCCTATAACTTATTATTATTATTATTATTAATATAATAAAAGAAGTACGAAGAAGATAGCCTGGCACTCTTGAAGAAATTATCACTTGGATCATCACTCATAAGGTAGCTAAGGTAAGTAGAAATCTGGTACGTTTCTTAATTATTATTTAAATAAAATATTTATTCACATTATGGGTTAATTTTTAAAACAGTAGTTGCATAACTATAACGGACATAAAACATTGTCCTTCTACAAATACGAATAATGAAAAAACAACATTGATTACTAGATTAGTTTGCTTTTTTTCTCTTGAACCCTTCCATTACTTGCAATAATAAAATTACTAAATAATAACAAATATTTTGAGTTCTTGATTTATTATTTACGGTTAATTAATAATTTCTAGATAACATTAAAAACCATAAAGTAGAAATGATATTTCCATCAAAGCCGATTTAGATAAGTACTGATAACGGATGTGCAAAAATGCTTATCTTTAACCTAAGGTTTTAAAAACTCTAAAATTTATCTTGAAACGATTACGCGAAAAACGTGACGTATTAAAAATAAACAAGTTAGTTTTTCCCTCAAAAAACACGCCCGTCATTTTAGTATATCCAGATATTACTTGCTATCTACAAAAAAAATTGCCGACAACAAACTTCAATTATGACACTGACCTTTCATCAAATCCACCTGGGATGACCTAAATTCGTCTTATATAAATAACTTCTATGGTTGGTTTTTGTATCAAAATTACCTGTGTGGGCTACAAGCCTGTATTTATAGCAGTAAGTTTTTTTAAACGACTAATCTACACACACGTATCAAACGAAACGAGTGTAAAAAATATATGACAACATTGGGGGAGTGAATTGAGAAATCGTTTAAAAAAATTTTCATTTCACAAACTCAATTTATATGGTTAATGTAATTTAATTAGACGATAATTGAATTAGGAGATCGAAAAGCAATGCGTTCCATTTCCCCTCTTTTAAATTTTACGTTCGTGGATTAGGAGTCACTCACCCACACATTTTAAAAGACATTCAATAGATTTTAATTTAATATTTGTGAAAACGTCGAGATTTAATGAAAAATATCTGTTCCAACACTTTTTTGATTTCGTATCTGCTTTTGAAGATAATAAGCTACAAATTTAATTTCATTTCTGAAACGAATTTTAAAATTTGCGTTAAGAATGTTAAAAAGTTATACATGTGCGTAACACTTTAAAATATTTAATTAGAGTTTATATTTGGGCCGTAGAAAATCAATTACATATTGACCGTAATAAATATTTTAATTTCACATACTATAATTATAGCGTAAATTTAATAAAGTAACTATATAAATACTCGCAGGAAAATATAAATTATTTTTTGGATTTAATTTTAATAACCAAATCGATAGCTGTAATAAAATTTTTTCCAGATTATTTATGGTTTAATATACTTAGATACACATGAAACTCCTAATTACTTTTATTTTTATATTCTTGCGCAGTTTTAAAAACTGTCGAACCCAAAAAATTTTAATTAAAATACTAAATGAACATAAACAACCTGTTCGATACTATATTTCAGTCATTTGACAGCAATAAAGGAAATTAAATAAATATGAAACAGTAAGTAGGTGTAGGTATAATAGGTAGGTAGCATTAAGATTTGGAACAGCAATTTTTTATATTACGCTTGTCACTGCTGCTTTAAAAATGAAATAATGGTAATCATAAAAGAAATACTGGACTCCTTCTGTAACCTTGCATTATTACTAATCTTTTGACTTTCGCGATAAAATAACAATACGGATCTCAGAATTCGAAATGTCAAGCAATATTCAATAATTATCGCAAAACTGATTACATGCTAACAGAGGATATCATCTAACTACCAAATGGTTTGTGGAATTCACCCGTTGTAATTACCCAAAGAACGACGGGAAACCACGATTTGTACTGATTTTAGAAGAATCAACTATCAGTGTCAAGAATATTCAAACCGCCAGATATAGTTGCAATATAGTTTTGAAACATCTGTGTTGATATATACCAAATAACATTTACTAGAGAAAGCAAGGCAATTACAGCTTTTGCTGCATTAAAGTCTTCTTTGGCTTTGCCCCATCATCGACTCCAAAATGGAACGGACAGCTTTTACACATTTTGATGATACTACTGTTTCGGCAATTGGAAGAAACTCTTAATGAACATTTTTCAAAGCTTATAATAGTATTTTGCTATTTTTCAAACGATCTCCCTCTAAACTTGGAGAATTTCAGTTTTGGAGAAAGTCTCCTCAGTATTTGAAGTAAATTTTTTATTTTATTAAGATAAAAAATACATTGACATCTTCTTAAACATCTAGGTTGAATTATAGCAATAAATACTATAAAAACAAAGAACTTAAATAAATTTAGAAATTGAGTATGAAATAACTTAACTTAATCGAGATGACTAACTGTATACAAATGATGTCGAATAATAGCAACGCAACGTGTATTAAAATTAACTTATTTATTATTAATTATTTCGATATTCTCAATTCCAAATTTTTCCTTATAATAATGTATGGTTGGCTCATATATTGATCTTTCCTGACCGTTAATTTGTTCTAGTTGATCATATTGATTTCAAATCTTACTGACTGATCTATAATAGATAATATATAACCTAGTTTTCTCTTTCTATCAATAGGCGGAATATCAATTCTTCTTGTACTGCCTTTATCAGATATTCTTTTTACTTCCTCGTGCAATTTAAAGTTTTTTCCTTTAGAGCATTGGTAACCATCGCCCGCACAGTATTGTGGCCAGAGCTGTGGTGACCAGTACTCAGTAAAAGTACTGGGAGTAACCAGTATCCAGTATCAAACCATGAATCTTTTACTTGCAGTACTAAGTATAAGTACTTTTCAATAGTACTTGGAATATTCAGTAAAGTACTGGAAATCAAAACTTTGCAGTATCAGTATTAAGTAAATACTCTTTAGATATTTCCAGTACTTCTGAGTACTTAAGATTACTTTTAAGTACTGGCAGTAGTTTCAACTACTGGCAGTAGTTTATCAAGTACTGCAAGTATTTTCTTAAAAGGCAGAGTACCAGTATTAAGTAAATACTCCTTGAATAATTTCCAGTATTGCAGTACTGCAAAGTAAGTATCTTTACTATTTGATTTTATATGAGAATGTTACCGAATAGAATCTTCAGATTTTCTTTTTACTTTTTGAGTGACAATCAAGGTACATATTGATGAAGCTTGTTCTGTAAATGTGTCTTATTAGTCAATTTACTAAAAAAGAATTTTAACATAATAATGGTATTAAACAGAAACTTATAAAATAAATTGTTTTAATTATGTTTTATATAATTTATCATATTTTCTGTTTTTTCAAATTATCAATAATAATTATCGATATATAAAACTACAAAAAAACATGTACATATATTTTAATAACAATTTGTACCACAATTTAAGTTTCCAAAAACAAAGTAAATTAGGAAATAAAACTAAGAAATATATACAAAAACGCTAAGCTAACTCAAAAGTATAACCCTTGTTGATATGTATAACTAACAAGGATATTCTTTGAAGTATGTAATATATAAGGATATTATTTACTAGGTATATAAAAGACTTGTATTGCTTTTCAGTAACACCAATTTTGAGAAATTGGTGTCACTGAGTGCGTGACGTCTTGGTGCGTTGATAATTTGTACAAATGAAATAGTCGCTCTACAGGGGCAGAAGATGGTAAAATACAGTTGTATTTTATGAATAATTTCTTTATAACCTCATAATCGATCAATATTGCCAAGTTTGTTCTTTTATCATTTAAGTACTTCAACAATTCAAATTCGAGCTGAGTTTAGAATGTTTCATTTGACGGCAGCACTGCCGGTGTAAAAATTTCATTGTCGTCTTTAAAATCAAAAAACGTGTCTTCAGCATTTTCACTGACAACCAGCTCAGAATCTCCTAACTCTTTAAAGTCCAAGGCGGTATCGAGTATCTTTTGCAGATATTTGAACGTCTGTATCTCTAAAGACGTTATAGCACCTCATCTTAAATCTGGGGTTTGTCACTGCAGCTATAACAGCTCTCTTAAAGATTTCATTGAATCGTCTTTGTATGGATTCTAAGACGTAATATAGAGACTTACACAATTGTTTAATGTCTCCCCTATAAAAAAGTAATACTGGAAGTGCTTTAGTAAACTACTTAGAGTATTTATAATTTTACTGTACTTTTCACTACTGGAAGTACTTAGACACAATACTGGGAGTAGTTTATATCTTTACAGTACTGGTACTCGAAGTGCTTCAGTAAACTACTTGGAGTGTTTATAATTTTACAGTACTTTTTACTACTGGGAGTACTTGGACACAATACTGGCAGTAGTTTATATTTTTACAGTACTTTTTGAAGTAACAAGTAGTACTTGTTAAAGATTCTAAAAGAAAAGTACCAGTACCAGTACTTTGTAGATAGAATACTGGAAATTCCAGTACCAGTACAGCAATATTAAAAGTATTGAAAGTAAACTACTTAAAGTACTTATACTACTGATTACTGTATTTGCAGTACATTTTTGTACTGAGTACCTCAACTCTGATTGTGGCAATTATTTCGTAATAAGTTATTGTATAGAAAAGAACCAAGAACGTAAGGTAAACTTTCAAATTGATAATCCTCAGTGTTAGAACATCGTCTGCACTGGTTGCTGTTCCTGGATCTGCCTGGTATGGGGCTTACTGCCATGTATTACTTAAAAGTTTTAGTGCATCTTTACAATCCGATTGAGTGAGGCATTCCCTTCTGTGGAATGTCCTATTAGTACAGGTGAATCTTCCGAATAGTTCTTGTGAGGAAGAGAACACCATTTCTTAAATTCCTCTTCTCGGAGTATATTTCGACGAGTTCTAATATTCTGTTCTTATTTAAGACGCTTAGTAGTACTTCTCTGTCAATATTTAAATGCACTAAGCAGGACTGCCTTTCTTTCTCTGAATCTCTTACGCTATTAAGGTAGAGATTGTTTCTTATAATATAATAAATAAATAATAAATGTTACACAAACCGTAATGTTGTAAGAATGCTTTCTGCTTCCCATTGAGCGCGAAATATTTCTAATCCTTAAATTTGTTTGGGGTATTAAGTATCTAAAATAATTTGGAATATCGGCTGGAAGTTCAAGAATTTCTTTAACAGCCGAACAAATTAACTTATCAATATCTTCAAGGTACGATTTCTTTAATTTAGACATAAGAGATGTTTGCAATGGTGTGTCGATAATAGTCAAATGAGACAATTAAGTACAGTGATTTTCTGATTGTCTTTGAGATATAAAGATGTCAAAATTGATATTTCTTATTTTTGTAACTAAATAATTAAGGTCAACTGAGATTTTGTTCTTAAATGTAACTCCTAAATATTTTATTGATTGTTCTTGATCATTCATATCATGGTGATGCCATTTCATACAATAACAATGCAGAATATTTTCCAATAATGGTGGTGTCATCAGCGAACCCTAGAATGAAAAGAGATGGTAGGTGGTCAATCAATTAAAATCCAAACTGCCCTGCTATGTATGGCTTTGAAATATCTTGAAAAACATAATCTACTGCCACGTTATACAAAATTGGAGATAAAGGAGAATCTTGTAATAGACAACACTTTAATAACATTTGTTTAGTTTGGCGTTGACATGTTTTTATCGGCAGGATGTTTTTTTGCTTCAAGATCAGTTAAGTAACTCGGGAATAATGATTCCAGGATATATTGAATATGTTTATGACCTATGGAGTCATAAGCCTTAACGATATCCAAAAACATAAGAGGTAAAAGAACAGCAACTGAGGTACTTCGTACACAAATAAAATCTCATTCATAAAGATTCTTAAAAACCTGCCTTTGGTACTTGAGATATGCACCACACTTTTCCAAGATTCCAGCAGAACTACTCCAGAAAACTAGAGATGGTCTTGGTTGACGAGCAAAATGAAGCTTTTTGGCAATTAAACGTCAAAGTAACAAAGGCCGAATTGGTTCGCAAGCACAAAACATATGTACATTTTACACAGATTGTTTGGTTAAATCTTTGCTCTAAAGTTAGTTTTCATTGATAAATCTGCATTTATACGAACCAGTTTGACCTCAGAACTGAGTTTGTTCACCTTTGGTATAACAGATGGTATTGATTTATTCTGCAATTTCTACAAAAACAAGGAAAGAAAGAAAAGAAGAAAGATTAACCAATGTCTGGGAATTCTGAGCTCAAACTTCCTTCTGCTCAAGGGTATTAATGGATAACTATGACGCACCCACCGCAGGATGTAACAAGAATGTAAGCCTGCGTTACCCAGCACGTTCAGAGACACATGTATACATACACTGCCAGCCCTGTAAAATCTCGTAGTCATAAACTCCTCATAGGACCATTACCAAAATTGCTATTTGGTCCTTTTTCAAGATAAGTTTACAGAATGGGTATAAAACTACAATCCTGTAAGTTACAACGGCCCACGTCACCCATTCCTTCTACAGAGAAGTAATTACTGGTTACTCATTGATTCACGCCTCATATATTATACCCTAGTCTAATTCAGTAGGGAGCAAAAACAGACACTCCAGAACAACAGCAGCTATTATTGCAAATCCGATCATTACCACTCGGACACATCTGTATGATTTTATACTTTTCAATGCATGAAACCAAGAGACTTCCTAAACTTTAGTTACGTACTGATCTTGTTTAAATTAAACAATCTATCTAGTATATGGCCACATTGAGGAACCAACCGTCATATCTATAGATATGCATTAATTATTCAAGTTCCTTTGAGAAGCAAAGTCACCAGTAGAATCTCCATTATTGGGAATTGACCTAGCTAAAAGAAGGAACATTTCTTACAGAGTTTTGTCACTAAGCTGGCATCACACTAATCGAAACTGTATTGAGCAACTAATCTCCAATACTTTATAGCTTGAAGAACACGCTGATATAACGATTTCATTGCGTCAACATTACAAACTCAAAATGTCATATCGCTATCAAATACAAATACGCAGTAATGAAAAGAAAGCAGCATCGGTTATCTGCTGAAGGGTTCTCATTTACTGCTTTCATTCTTAACTTATACTCAAAGCTTCCAACTAGAGAATAGCTTAGTAAGTATTTAATTGTAGCAAACTAGAAAGAACGTCATAAAAACTGGTTAGATTGTCAATGGTCAACCATTCAGTGCTAAGACAGAATCCTTGTCTACCATGGAGGCAGTTTCCGTATTATAGTTTTTTAAACTTTCGGAAGAGCCAACCCTTTAAAATTGGGAATCATCATGTTTACGTAGTCACAATTATAAAGTACCTGTGACCTTCCTTTCCGTTTGGTTTGCTGTGAGAAAGTCCATTGTGTATGACATCTGAACATTTATAAAGAATTATGACGTGATCTTTGAGCAGTCTGAAATATGGAAAATTAAATGTTTTGAAATGTAAATTATAAAGAAAATTAAAATTATTAAATGTACATAAGATGCAAAGTTTTGAATAAAAAGAATTTACAAATTTCAGGATTACAAAAATATAACTCATTTCGCAATTTTGTACAATTAAGTTTAATTAGATTTACATTTTCACTTACTTATTACATGAAGCTGGCAAAAGACTTTAAGACATAAACTCTTTCACTTCAGTAGTAAAGCTAAAGCTCACACATCATCACAAATAACGTCGCACGGTCTGTCGGTTTCTTTAAATTGAGAGAAATGGACATCCTGAAATTAAAAAGTCGCTCAAATCAAATTTATGAAGCGTTAATTTAATTTACAACTATTTACCAGTAGGTAATGTGCTGTTTCAAATAATCAGCAACAGTTAAGATGTAGAAAAGATTTCTGTTTCTTGCAGAAAAATTCTATTTTAATGTTTACTGTTTAAAAATATATGTGTTGCCATTTTCTTTAATTTCAAAAGCCACTGTAACATTAGATACTTCCCCATTACTATGTGAAACGTTTTAAGAAATTGTCTATAAAGGTTATCTAATACAAAAGAATAACTTTTGTGTTTAAAGTCCATTGTTTGTAATAGACAGTTAAAAAAATAAAATTATTTCGGTAAAACAAAAAACAGTTCATTATTCAATCAGACTACTGCACGCTATACATTACAAAAATTGCGTGTTGTCTTTAGTCGTTTTAGCCGTCCAATATATTAGAACTAGTGAATGAGAAAACAAAAACAACTTCAAAGAACCTTCTGCATGGTATATTTTATAAATTTTATTTTTATTTTGCTAAAACAAATTGCCCTTGTTGTTCAGTATACTAACAGATTTAAATTTATTTTAGGATATATTTTTATAAATTTTGGTATGCCCCCAACAGCGTAGACATTGTCTAAATTTAAAGTTTGTAAACTTCAACTGAAATAAATTGGTTTTCGTGCTTAATCTTTAAGATTTCTTTTAACAAATTAATCTAAACTTTAGAAAAAAAAATAATTTGAAATTTGATAAGGTTAAAGCAAATTTTTAAGGTTTATCTCACTTTTATTTAAGTACCCGCCTGCACGTTAAAAGCAAAAACGTTCCAATAAAGAACAAAAAGTTCACCCACATTCAACTCGGACTTTCTTCTCTTAAACCCCAGAAGTAGCTCGAAGAAATTTTTATGAGAAAAAGTTTGTAGTACTAAGATCTAAACGTCAAAAGCTACAGTAGAACTTGAAAAAGTTTCTTTTTTATGTTAACTCTTATGTTTATACTATTATTAATTTTTATTTATTATCATAATACACATTTGTTAATTTTTATTCTTAGAAATTCCTACACTGTGATGATGAGTAGTTCTTTTTGGAATGAATGTTTAGTATTTGCAAAGGAAAGTTTACATGAGAAGAAAAAATATTTATCTTGTCTAATATATAAAATGGAAAAAACATGGGAAAATTATTTTTTATCATCATTAAGCATGTTACGTATAAAAGCAACAAAACATTGTTATTAGACAGTCCTTTTTTGACCTTCCACATCATCATAAACAAGCTTGTAATGAAACTCTACACATGGTTTGCGTGTAACTTATCATTTAACCTGAAAAAATGAAAAAAGCATGGTTTTAATCAACTCTTGGTTATTTTAAATCGTTATTATTATTATTATCATTTGAGTTGATAGTGTGGATGTCCATGAACGATTTCCTATTGAGTTTGCTTCTTTTATTTAAGTATTATTTATAAAAAAAAACATAAATATAAAATGTACTCGTGTAGTACTATAATATTACTGTGTTTTGGCAATTTTACTTTTATTGAAAGTCACAGCTTCAATGCAAAGAATCGCTGTCCATTAGTAACATGTTGGTTTGATTTGAGAATCTTTTCTATCTTTACTCAAAAATCTTACTTTCAGTAGTGATAAGGTAAACAAATTCTTTCTAATCAAAGGTACTTACAGATAGACTATGAAATATAATTTAAAGAAATCCATCTTACATTACAGACATTAATTCTTAAATGACCAGAAAATTAAATATTAATACTTTCTATTTTTGGCTGAGGATGCTCTTCAACAGTTTAATTTTCTAAACGTTATGATCAAATGGGAAATATTTAATTTTTCTGTGAAAAGGTTATCTTTTAGAAAAACTCAACTTTCACGTGATCTGATCTGCAAAACTCTTTTGTGTAATCTTCTGTCATTATTCATTAGCCAATTTAACAAAGATTTATTTGCTACTTAATCATTTCTTAATCTTCTAGTGTTTTCTTAGTTTCCTTGTTAAAATTTGTGTCACTTTGTCTTTTTCTGTATAAGACATTATCTTCTTTTCAGTTTTTTCAAAAGCACCACTATTTGCCACTTTGTACACCACTAGGTAGCAACTTTTTGATTTGGTCTTTTTGAAAGTTGTGCTACTGTCTTTCTCTAGTTCAATTTTAGCGTGTTGGGTGGTTCTCGTTTCTCCTTCTACGGTTTCAGGAAAACCTTGGTTTACTGCATAAGCACTTTGCTGTCAGGTATAGTTTGATCCAACTGCTTCTTACCACTCAACAGTTCAATTAATAAATTATTTTTATTGATTTTTCTTCATTGAAATACTGGTATACAAATCAACAACAGTTCTTCTAGAGATTTAAGGATTTGCTGTGAACAACATCAGTTAAGCAGTAAAAATAGTGCATTTGAACATTTGGGGCAAAACCTTTTCTTCATCTGCGAAAATACAAAAAGACACTAGGACTGGTCTAAAAATCTGAGCACAACTCTGAACTATTGATGAAAAAGTGTCAATCGCTGTTTGCCAGTTCTGCGTGTTCAAGTATAAGAAGGTAAGACTCTTTATTCACTATTTGATTATCTGCAGCAAATTCCCTATGTACAATTCCGCAAATGTCAAAGAAATAGATCATCAATAGCTTTATTTTTGAGTTAGGTATTTGGGTCTCTATTTCGCATGTGTTGTTTTATATCTAATGTTTAAAAACCCTCTTCTTTTTTCAAAGCTGCAAGTTGCGTATAAGAAACTTGGCTATAGTTGTAAAAGTTGGCTAAAGATTGATAATCTAAAATATCAGAGTTTCTCATTTGAATTACTTTATATGGCTTTTTGCTATTAACTTTTAATAACGTACGTAAAAGAGAAATTGGCGAATAATATTCTACCTTATTTAAAGCTCTTTCAATCACACTATGCATCAATCTCTTGTACACAAGAATGTCCAGGAGTTGAATATTTCAATATTACTTTTTCTAAAGTATTCTGCTTCGTCATAAAGTGGGCAATTGCATATGAAACAAGTGAATTCCGGTTTTGCGGAGTACAGCTATCGCTCCACAGTGTCAGTTCCTTAATCTCTGCATGATCCTTAACTATTTCTTTTAAAATCCTAATAAGGGCACTAGCTATATCGTTCCCCTTCCGACCCAATAAACCTCGGGTCAGATACAACAATAAACTTGATTATTAACTGATAAATGTGCTGTGAGATTATAAACTGACATTTTACTTTTGTAGTAAAATGACGAAATTTCAGCTCTGGGACATGTCAAGACATTTTGAAGGTCAAACGTCACTACGGGTGTACCAGTTTCTCTGTCATTATTTCTTCCTCTTCTTGCTTCTTATTTTGCTTTTACGTGTTTAAGGTATTCCTGATCTGTATTAAGTTTATTTCCCCCAGCAGTCTGAAGTTTATTTAGTTTGCATAGGTTGCAACGATCTTGTCTATTCATTTGCTCAGCATATAGCATGTACATTTTTACTACAGAAAGATTGCCTTCTAAGTATTCTCTGTTACTGTCTGCACGGCAGTAATGAGATTCGACACGAGGAAACGAATATGTTCATTTACAATTTCTGCATCCCTTTCTGAAATTGTTTTTTAGTATGTAGTCCCGGCTTGCTTGTTTTAGGTGTATTTGTCTCACTATTTCTATTTTGTAATGCATTGTATATAGTTTTCTGACTCACACTAAGAGTTGAAAGAAAATATTGTTTACAAACTTGTACCTTTCTTTCCTTAACTTTAAACGACTATCTAATACTTTGCTTCTTCTTTTAATTTTCATTATCTTTGCCCTTTCTTCTTCTTGTTGGAGCACATTGTTCACAACTGGAAACAATAAACATTTTTTTTGTTAATTTATCTAACGAGTAATAGTCATTAAAAATCTGTTGACGTTCCTCGTTAGATATAGTCAGGGGGGGAGATTTCATCAGCACAGCAGCGCTTGGAATTGTCTAGTACTATTTGCTGTTCATCAGTTTTGTAATGTGCACTGCTATAACGCCAAATATAACATAACGTATCCAAAACTATATACTTGACCTCAATTTCTAACTTACCTATGATTATCTTCATTTTCCTTATCTTCTTCTGGTTGCCATTCACGGTCTTTATCTGAATCATAACCATCTTCATAAAAGACATCTTCTTGATCACTTTCACTCATCTTTCATGTAATTAACATATAGAACTAGCAATTAGTTAAAACATGCTTCAAAGAACGGAGTGCTATGTCTCCATTTTTAATGGTACGTTACGAAGTGTAAAGTTGCATTGTTCTAAGTTGTAACTTAGAACTTTGCAATTTCATACAATTAATTCAATTTATGTGCAAGGTTCTAATTAGAACATACAACTTTGTTTTAGCGAAATAAACTTTTGACAACATAGAACTTTTTATTCTTGTTCGTAGAACCGGTTTTAGTTGCTTAATAGAACTGGAATAAGAACTAAAACGTACTATGTTTCCCATAGAACTTTGTAATGTTAATAACTCTTATAGTGAAAATTTTGTAACATAGAACCTTATAATTTAACGCCAGCGATATTGTATTGAAATAGGTAATTATCTTTCAATTTCACAAAAAAAACTTTAAGCACAATTCTTTACTCAAGGTTGAAAACATTAAGTTTGTTGTAGATAATAAAAAAACTTAGTGATAATGATGGTAATAATAATAATAATAATAATAATAAGAAACGTCTGGTAAGATGCAAAATCAAGCACTGCAGCTAATGAATTGCACCAAAATAATAAAACTGGAACTTAACGAAACCTACAAGTATCTATATAGACGTAAAACATTAAAGGCAAAAAATGCTAAAAGTTGCTTATCTTAAAAGAGTGAACAGCATACTCCTCATTAAACTCAACAGCATCAACACAAAATGGGCAATTTCGGTAGTTATGTACAGATTTGTGATTCTAAAGTGGTCTAAGGTTGACCTAGAAAGTTTAGACAGACAAGTAAGTACAACACTGGCATAGTATAAAAGTTGCTACATTCATGCTTGGGTCAATCGCTTGTACCTACAGGGAAAACGAAGAGGAAAGAGACTGCTTAATCTACAGATTATAACAACTGAGTGAAGAACTTCAATAAACAATAAACAAAGTAAGGAAAATGCCTTTAATAAATCTCTTCTAGAAGATTAAGGAATATGCATCTCGTGGAAGTGATTGGAAGGCTGATAAGGCTGCTTCAGTAATTTATCTTAGTGAACTATATTGCGAAACGGAAAGGATGACGACAGGACCAGGAATTCCAACCAACAAAACATTTTTTCCGTGTATCACCTGGTGATAATAATATACTGAGAGAAAATATCCAGAATGAAAGATATCGGATGTGTGATTTAGTGTAACATGTAATATCTGCCTGTACTTACCTAGCGCCTAGGGACTACACAGAACGGCACGACAGTATGGCAAAGGCACTTTGTAAAAATAATAACTTAATAGAAGCCATAATATAAATACTAACGTGGTGATATTAAAGAAAACGATAACTGTAAGATGACAACTAACAGAATGGTCACGCATAATAAGCCAAACATAGTAGTAATCTACAAAAAGGAAAAATATAGTTTGGATAATCGATATAGCTACTTATTTGTTCTTTCAGACCAAAACACGAGCAAACACTAAGAAAATGAATAAGGTCGAGATATTATCCGTGAAATGAGAGACATCTACGAATTAGCAATGAAGCAAGTTTTGCCTCTTATAATGTCAGCAAGGGACTGGGCAGTACACATAGAATTTATAGAAAACTAGAAGAGTCTATAAATCTTCCATCTAGGTTAGTAGCAACAACACAAAAGGCAGTGATACTAGGCACAAACTGCATTCTTAGGAAACTTCTAAATTAAAAGGTATATCTTGGTGTAGAACTCAGTATACTCATACAAACCAGAAAAATCTGCGGGAAAAAGAAATAAAGTTGTTTATCAATTGGCAAGACAAGAGCAAATTAGCAGCATATACATGACATACAGCTGACGAGGTGAAGTTCAACTGATGGAGAACACATCAGCTTTCTTTATTTACCCTTAGAGTTGTAGCAGTAGTTTCAAGGATACCAAGAAAATGGAGGAACATATACCTATTAGTAATACTCTTACCTTCTATTTCGCAATTCAGTAACTTTGATAACAGCAAGATTAAATATATCACATTTCATTTTATTCAATTTTAAGCCCAAAGTTGATTCTGATTATATTTCCAGCTCGAAATTAAAACCATTAAGCATTAGAGAGACCTCAAAAACGCTGTTTGAAGGTATAATAACATTAAAGTGTGTTTAACTTTCAGTCAGCTGCTTTTAGGTTGGATTCGAATAATAACAGTAACGAGATAATACAAACACCTTCTTTTTGTAATAATGTACACATAACTGTATTTATCTTTATTTGGGAAATCGTTCAGTGCTTGGTTACTTCGTCTTTCTGTATCTACGTACATAAAAGCGCTCCAGTTTTATCGGCTTGTATTCCAAAACATTCTCAAACACTTTTTACTTTTTTTACAAAGTCATTTAACTGAAAGTTATTTCCAGAATTAATAGTTACAAAAAAGAAATAAATTCTGGAATAGAAACATTAATAAGACGGAAATTTAGTCCAAGAACACTATTCAGCAACATTCCTAAGGCATAAGTAATTACTTACGTATTTATTTATTCGGGTTATTAAAAGCCTGAAAGAATTTCTAAGGCTATGTAATTGTTATAATAAAATAAATTTAAGTCAATTCAGATCTTTGATATACTAAAAGCAATTTTCCATTTTATCAGAAAATTTCCTTAACCTATAATTTTACTACTTGTAAATATGAAAATTATATATTTCCTGTGTGACACGCTAAATATAGATCTTGCCACTCAAATAGCGTGATTCCCATAATAAAAGTATTTTAGGCAATTTAGCGTTTCGTTTCCCATTTAAGATCATTAGAAATATCAAGTCATTATAAACTTTTAAGTGTCTACCCATTTCCTAATTATTTTTTATGCAATAGAAAAAGATAAAATGTCACACCACAATTTATTAATCAACCACAAGTTATTTTTGTATAATGCTCTTTCTGTCATAATTTTTATCTCCTCCGAGCATATGACTAATCAGAGAAACTAATAAAATTTCGCAATAAACTCTACTAGTGCGAAAGGCTAATAAAAATTTTGTGATTCAAACATGAGAAAACAACTTCGGTAGTAAGTTAAATTACCTCAAATAAAACTGTCAGAACGAATAAAAGCACGCAAAGGGAAAACATTTTCTAATATTCGATGACTCAAATAATAATTTCTTGATTAATAATAGAAAATTTTCACTTGATCACGTTTTGCATTATATAAAATCGACTTATTTGTCATCTAAATTCGTCGAATTGCAAAAAGAATATAGCATGCATACAATTTGCTGATAAAAATATTGTTATGAGATTGCAAATTTTCTTTATAACAAAAAAATTAATTTTATTGTAGTTACGTTTGAAAAGGTATTTTTTAAATGAACATGACCATGCGCTTTTCATTTATTTCGCATTACAATAGCATATTATTACCGCAAATGATCCTCATTGTTAATGCTTCTCGTTTTTCTGTTTTGTAATCCTTATTCATTAGTAAAGTATAAAAGTAGTACAATTAGTGTGTAACAAGGAATGAAGAATTTGTTTAATTAGTGATTATAATAAAATTCTAATTAGTAAAATATCGTTCCTTTCTACCATTATTTATGAGCAAAATGTTGTTAGGAAAAACATCTAATTGAGATTAAATCGGTGTTAAAGGATCTTGCCTGATGGTTTTGTTATAGCATATTCATCAACGATGAGAATAAAAAAGGAAGAACTGTTTATGCTTTATGTTGATTTAATGAACTTTTTACTTTTTAGAATATTTTATTATTTATTTATTGGTTTTGAAACGTTTCCAAACTGTTCTTAAGTAATTTTTAATAAGAATGAGAAATATCCTGGTTGATTTTCACATCGCTGAGTAATTTTATTTTTCCAAATCGCTATAGTGCATTGTACCTATGTATTACAGTCATAGTTTAACTAACGATTAGTAGATACCAGTTTACAATCTTTGGAATGATAATTACAAAGTGATTTATAAGTTATGACTCTTTGAACTACAGGCAGTAAAACTTTCAGTTTCAGGTCCGACACAATAGGCACTCTCTGAAACCAAATTTTGTTATACAGAGAGTCTACAAAAATTTATCTTCTAATATAAGAAAAGGAAAACAAAACGAAAATTGTAAATCAATACAGAAATTGCTGATATCGCAGTAGACATACCGGAAAAGGCATCTTCTCTAATTCCTTTTTAACTATCTAAAGTTACTTTTGCTCTTGGAGATCATTTCTATTTGACTAAAATGCTCTAAGGATATCTCTCTGTTTTTCTTGAGGTCGAAAGTTTTAAACTATACGTACACAAGTCAGTCTTTCTGTTCTTTCTCAATTCTTATAAAAAACTTTCTTTTTGGGGTTTAGTCTCTCGTCGAAGTACCTTGACTACAAATGTGAAATGAGAACTTTGTGCAAAACATGATATTTACTCTTCTGGATTTCTTTGCATTGCAGTAATGCTTACATTAATCTAACACAGATAACTTTTTCCACGATTGACATCTTTCTTTTATTAAAGATGTTTTAGTTATTAAAAACTCAATTAGAAGGAGAATAATTTTAGGGTCCTGGATAAGAGATAACCCTCCAGTTTCTTTCCATTTCTTGAAACAATCTGAATATACCGCTGACCTCAAAAATGTTGGAAATTTGACTTAGGGATGGTACAATCTTGAAAAAGCTAATTTTGAACCATACATTGATTTTGGCCACTTGGTCTCTTTCAAATATTTTATTACCACGTTCGAGATGTAACTGTTACTAACAACAAACAACTTAGTTTCTAGTTTTTCAATTGTCATTTATTAATGTGGCAGTGACAGCTTTAGAGTCGTGTGTAAGACCAAATAGTAAATCCCAATCATAATACTTTTGCTATTGCTATATATTGCCTAACATAGCCTCTTTTCTAGCAAATGCCCCCTTCTCTAATAAGATCAAAACCTACTGCACACTAATTTATTGTCACCTATTTGATTTGGAAAATCTGTTGGCAACATTCACACCTTTCTTCCTAGGGTTATAACTCGTAATGAATAAAATCATCTACAGCATGCGCCGGCAAAATTAGAATTACGTTTTTATTTTTCATGAGCCCATCTCGAATTTACGCCAGCTCTGAAGACAAATAGATAGGTTCTAAGTCTCTCTAACTTCACAACGTCACAGCTATGAATGAGAGAAATAGAGAAACTTGCAATTAGTACTTAATTTCCACCCAAAAGTTTCTTGCTGGATATCGTCGATTTGGTACGTTGCAAATAGCAGAAAGTTTACAGCTGCAAGCATTAATGCTAAAAGGAAGGACTAAAAGGAAGAACAAAAGACATTCTCATATGATACAGATTGAAGGTATAAACTCGATTATTTAATAAATTTTATTTTGTATGTACGAATCAAATTGCCTACAGTTGGTCTAGCATGTAGCGCGGCTTTCTTATTACACAAACCCACTTTTCTTCGGTATAGTGCTGTTGATGAGACTTTCGTACAGTAAATAACAGACGAACAAGATTAAACGTGTTTATAAAAAGAAGTATACTCAGAATCGCTTACAGAGGGAAGAGCAGAGGACAAACCTTTCTTTTTGGCAACAGAAGATTTCCGAGAAGGCACATCAAAACTTCTGTATTTTGCCAAAATTGTCTTGAAAGGAAAGAAGTTCTAAAATTAAACTTAAAAAAGTTTTTTGAAGTGAAACCACAGATTCTCTTTAATTTTATTCTATTTAGAGAACGGATCAGTAGATAAGCAGTCTTGCAGATGACCTCTCTTGTATATGTGACATGCCTTTTGTTGGGAATTCATATGAATAAATTTACTGGTACTTTCCATTTTTGAGGTTTACTATAATACTTTCCTACTTTTTGACTCAGTCAGCTTCAATTCAAACAACTATAAATGCCTATACCCATGTCCATGGTAACTAATATCTATGACAATCTATCTTTACTGACAATTTTTGCTTTTATTGTCACGCATCTTGAAATACACATTACTATTATTGTTATTATTTCTTTTGTATAACACTCAGATTACTTTTCAGCCTTGTCAGATTCCTGTCCAGATTTAAATTCTTCTTCACATTTTCACCTTTTTTGATAGAGATGAGGAAAACGCTTCTTTTTGTTGAGTTAACTAACTTGCTTTAACTCATCTAACTGAACTGATTCTCTAAACGAGCTCAATTGAGTCACTTGGTGCACTTGTGTCAAAATGGAAGACGAAACTGTTTTCTATCAAAACTCTGAGGTTTCGAGGTTTAAAGTTTCAAATAAATCGAAAGAATGTGGTTGGATTGGGAGCTGTTCTATATGTGATTCATTCTGTATCGGTAACTTCGAGCTTACAAATTTGAACAAGACTACAGCAGCATAAAACAGATGACAAATCAAATTTCAAAACACTGGTTTATGTGCATCTGCTTTCAAAAATACCCATAGATATTTCTGCTCTTTACCGCAAGGAGACACAGAAAATTCAATAATTAAGTTGGCCGCTCAGAAGTTACCCATCTCTGGTTTTTGAGCTCTCTGATGTATACCAGTCGAAAACAAGATGGTTGACTGTCATTTGGACCTATAATTCACAGCTGTTATTCACAAGTCTAGTGTAAGTATTTCTTGCTTGTGTGCCTCTTTATTATGAATCAACCAATGGAATATCGTCTAACGAAACTTGATATAGTGCAGCAAACCAATTTAATGTTTTAAGGTCAAAAGTAAGCTATTCAGTTTGTTAACAAAATTGATAGGAAATAATTCAATAATCGAAATAAGGTTTGTTGAAGGAAGTAAACTAGTAAAACAAACAGTACGATTTTTCGATATCGACTAGTATACAAAAAACTTTCGTAAGTAAATGGTAGAGAGAAAAAACAAATTTACCCTTCAATAGTTTTCATTCCATACGTGATTAGATTTAATCTTTAAATTAAATCCACGACACTTCTGTGATGTTCTTTAAGCTAATAGGATTACAAATACTTTAAAGCGAAGACTTAAAAATGTTTATATATTGACACAACCAAAATGTCCGACGACGCTTTTTCTTGTGTAATTTCGTATACAAATACCTGTGCTATTTTAAAAAAATGTACACACACAAATACAGAACACGTAAAAGCTAGACAAACAAGTCGGTTTATGCGCGGGCAAATAATAAATTTTAAGTAAACCTCACCTTTATACATCTTTTATGACTTAACGCTCGTCAAGGCTCTGACATCAATTACACGTTACGTGTTAGGCTTTCATTTTAGTAAGTGTTAAATAGTTTCATTCTTTTGGAAATTTGTTCATTGGTACAGCTAAAAGAAATAAATTCCATTCCGAACGTTGCTCTCTTGTAGTTGCACTGATTTAATGATTTAAATCCCTTATCCGCTTTCGTTTCATTAGCAAGAAGAAAAAAGTAGGATATTCAAAGCCGATGATTCTATTGGAAAAGAAAATCTTTAAGGGAAATCCACAAGTGTGGAGAAAGTTTATTAAACGGATGTTTCTAAAAATATAAAATGTATTTGAATAGAAATTTAATTTCCAGGTGGATACGGAAATTAATTAAATTTTTGTTCAATTACGAAATCGAGTCATTATTATACTTTATATTTCCCAGGATTGTCAATGTTTTTAAAACAAGAGCAATTTATTCATTTTAAAGAAAATTAATCACAAGTAATTATCTTCTTTGGTAGGTTGCAATTGACAGCTATGTACGTGTATTATACGGAAATGTATTTGAAACGCAGTTTATTGTTCAGGCTACACAATACTGGAGTGCATTATGAGGATAAGAATTAAATTTTCAGTAAATGTGAATTTTTCTAAAAGGGTACAATATAGATATTTCCTATTAACTGCATTTTGTATTCAATTTATTATTAAATTTAATCGTTTAATCAATAACAATAGTATTGCATGACTATACACATTGCTGTAACTTTCAGTACTGTTACTGTTAATAATGTTTAAAATACCATCTTGTTTTATTTTAGTAATTTATTTTATAATTGAGGTTAATACAAATTTTTTTTAGAAAATGAGCTATTAAATAGTAATACAATCCTCTTACAAAATTACCTGTTAATTAATTTAAAATTTGAAACTGTATTAAGTACCTACATTAGCTAGATACATAGCTTAAATAATTTCAGGTCTTTAGTAAAATACATATTTCGCTAATTTATATTTAAGGTTAGAGATATGATTTAGGAAGTCTGTTAAAATTTAATTTAACAATGACAGAAGTTCCATTTTAGTCTTGATTGAGTTTTCTATTTTCAGGCATGAGTCAGTTCACTTGGAACTACAACAGTTATTCTTGTTCAATAACAATCTTCATCCTTAGCAATGACAAACTAACAAATGGTAAATATAGTTGTCAGAAACATCGATTACACGTCATAAAGTGTTGATAGAGTTTACTTCTTGGCTAGATTCTCGATTCTTGTTTAGTGGGGAAAAACAAACATTTTACTAATACAGATCAATAGAGTTAAATGATATTTATTTTAGAATACCTTAGAAGAGAACAAGTCTAACAGATATGAGGTTTCAAAATTATGTACATAATACAATAATCATAAGCAGCAATTATTTCTTGGACCATGGCATGTAGAATGAGTATCAGAAACTGTTAAAGTCTAGAGTCTAAATCTTCTTCTTCTTCTCTTGCCTCCTTTTGCTCTATCAGGGCGTCGGAGTTCCGTTGTCTAGTCTTCTACCCATCACCTCTAGTTTTTCCGCTAACTTGCCAACTGTTTCATCTCTTTCAGTGTTTTTCTCTTTATTTTTCCTGCCTCTGCCACCTGTTGCATCCATGTTTTTCTCAGTCTGCCACTTTTTCTTTTTTTTTCAATTTTGGCTTCCAATACATTTTTCACTAGAGAGTCATCGTTCATTCTCATGATATGACCATACCAATTTACCCTTTTTTTGTTACTTTACGCGTTATTGCTTTCTGGTTTAGTAGTTGTTTGATATTTTCATTCTTTATTCTGTCTAGGCGTGTCTTTCACTTGTTGCCCAATCTCTTTCTTTCCGAATATTGTGTGCTTTAGACTGTAGTAAATTCTAGTGGCTTTCCTTCGTCTGTTAGCTATCTCCTGATTTAATAAATTTTCCTTCATTTGAGAAAACGACTCCTAACTAGATATTTGTATGCTGTGACTTTTTCAATCGGTTGATTCTTACAATTTAGTTTCTTTTCAGTTATTCCACTGCGTTTCTGATTAATAATCATGTATTTCTTTTTCTGATGTCCACTTCCATTTCCATTTTTGCTATTTTTTCCACACATATGTTCATCAAAGCTTGCATCTTTCTTTCTAAATCTGTTATTAGAACGATGTCGTCTGCATAGAGTAATCCGTCGACTTTACCAATGTTAGGCGTTTATAACCCACTGTCGTTTGTAATCCTTTCGTTCTTTCTCTTGTGTTTTTCATTATTCTGTTCATTATCAGAATGAATAATAATGGACTGGTTGTTTGATTTCTTTTCATATCTCGAATGAGTCTGATTTTCTCCCTCTTAATACAACTCTACCATGTGCCGTATACACTCCTAACTATTCTAATCATCTTCTCTGGCAAGTCCATCTCTCTCATTACTCTCCAAATCTTAGTTCTCTGTACTGTATCGAAAGCTGCTTTCAGGTCTATAAATGTGACAAACAATCTTCTCCTGCTTCGTTTTTCTTTTCAATAGAATCTAAATCTAAAAGTTATAATAATGTGGTTGTTGCTTCTTAAGATAATTTGAAATACGAAAATGTTGATGAATGCGCAGAATAATCAAAGTCCATATCCTTTCTAGGTTGAATACGCCTTAAAAACTTTGTCATGCCAATAAAATATCTACCCGTATCATCTAGACTATCTCAGTCCACTGACTACTCCAGTTCCTGACATATGCGTATCAGAAATTATTCATTTATCACATATGTGGCATTAAATATTTGCAACAGATAGGACCAAATAAAAAAATAAAAACAGAAATACATAATCTCGGCAGATAACAAGGCAAGATTTCCAGTACCCAGGTGAGCTAGTTTGGTAGCTGTTTTTTATTATTTAGACCGAAATAGGTCCTCGTGCTATTCAGGAGAAAGAATTTACTAAAATAACAAATAAAATAGCAACGTTTTTTCATCCGTATTCTAGGGATTTGATTTTTCATTTCTGATATTTGCCCAAACAGGCAATATGGTAGAGAGACGAGAGTTGCGGCCTAGCGATTATGCGAGTTAAGCCACGTTAGCCGTGGTCAGAAGTTGGATGGGGGTGGCTCTCTACGGTTCGGTGTGTCCTCCCCATAGACACCTAGCAGTAAAAGGAGTAATGATAATGAATGAATGAATTTCTGATATTTGGGTGTTTTGATATCTCAAAAGAGTTTCTTTTTTGACTTGCGCGGTTACTGCATGTACCGGTTAACCGTCTGTATTTCTCCCAAAAGTCAAAATGCTTTAGAAGGGTAGGTTTTTAGGGCCCAATAACAGAAATTTTCGAATTTGTACAATATATCATATATTTAAACTGAGATTCTACGTTCGCATGTAGTAATCTGCTTTCTGCCTTTATGGTGAAATTGGATTATTTCTGAAGATCTGATATTACATTAACCATTTGACTCTTTTGCATGTCATTCTTACAGATGATTCACAAATCACCAGCGTTTTGGCGACCTAGCATGTGCAATTGGGCGTTGCTGACTAATACTATTCTACATAAGCATCTGCGTTCATTGTAATTTATATTTATTAATTGTGATTGATGCTACTCCTTTACGGAATTTGATATTGTGCAAGAACTTTCTAACCGGATCATAATCTACGGTTTCAAGAAGAGAGACATTGGTAAGGTTTATTGAGGCTTAGGAGAGAACGACCAACTATGATTTTTAGAAATGATCTTTAACAAAAGTTGTTTCTGATGGTTTTAGCTGCCATTGTAAAAAATCTTATCCAAATCTATGGTGACGCAGTTTGTTTCTTTGTTCTCGATTAAAATTGATTTTAGTTTCTTTTCTTTCATTTCTTTTACAGAGCTTACCTACTCACAACGGCTTTCTTTGGGATAATTTTGTTAAAGTAGTTAGAAAAGTTTTGCTCTTCAAACTATTGAGACATGGATGGAATAAAATATTTAAATTTAAAGTAGAACAATCATTTTGGCTCCACGTTGGACTCCAAAAAAATTTGGTATTACTTTGCAACGCAGCTAACTACTCAAATATAATAAATAAAAGAGTTTTCATAAAAACGTTCTGTGCCTTTAGAGATTTTATTGAAGCTAAGAGAAGCAAAACCCCACATATCTCTTCTTTACTCTTTCTTAACGCAAAACTAAAATCTACACAACTTTTTATGTAATTTCTCATAGTTCATGAGATTTTAACAGTGGGAATAGTACATAAAATAATTTTGTAGATAAGAAAAAACCAAAAGTAATTTATAAGTAGGTAATTTATTAATACAGTATACGTTCACTGTTTTTATGTAATAACTGTCGGAAGACGTGAAGGTTTTAATTTGCAAGTCAATAATACTTACTCCAATAAGTAAGTTTTTCACAGAGCAATGCTATCGATCATGTATTATAGCAAATACATGCATCAATCTTCTTAAATCTTAAATTCCTGGTAGTTTATTTGCCGAACGAGAGTAACAGAAAGTTTTGCATCGGGAAATAAAACTAAAAACGGTAAACGATTTAATAATCTACTATATATTCATTATCCATTCTATCCTGCTGCCAACTTGAAAGTTATGAAAGAGTAACCTGAAACGAAGAATTTTTAATTTTTTAGATTATAAATTATTTCCTAATTATAACTTCTTTTTGTATTTGTTAAAATGTGTTCATAAATATATTAACGTAACATAATATGTCATTTGCAGTTAATTAAAAATGATATGCTTAAGACGACGACTTCCTTCTTTCGCTACACATTCCTGAGTTCTCCACCCAAGAAATGTGATGCTGTTTATTCATTATGATACCTTATGTCAAGAACATTATTCGAAATTAGTTAAAGCTCATGTTACCAACTTGATAAACATGCATTTTCTTTTTTTCTT
Source organism: Ignelater luminosus (assembly GCA_011009095.1). Lineage (NCBI taxonomy): Eukaryota > Metazoa > Arthropoda > Insecta > Coleoptera > Elateridae > Ignelater > Ignelater luminosus. The sequence goes on from VTPC01090306.1 coordinate 118,020, forward strand.
TTATTTTAATTTCAGTATTTTATAATTATACTGCAATTTTTTAATGTAACAGCTTGGAAACATGCAACATGCATATCTTAAAATACCGTATACGGTCAAATGGCTTCTTAAAACATATAATACTTTTTTATATGTTACATTGTTCATATTTATTTGCATAATTGTATGTATGTAGGTATTTCATTAGGTCGTACACAAATAGCTTCCGCGTAAACCTTTCATAAATTACAAATTTTTTTAAAAATTGGCATTCGAGTCTAATTAAAATTTTATTGTTTATTCCAAGACTTGAAAAAACAAAGATAATTAACATTACAGATCAGTGCTTTTTAAACTGCGTAATTTTCTTAATGATGTTTAAAAGATAATGAAGGGAGGAATAATAATAATCTTGTGTTAGTATCTGTTGCTATTAGACCTTGCATAGGCTTTTCAACTAAGTATGTGGGGCCTCCTAATGATGTTTAAAAAATAACAGGGAAGGAATTACAGCAATTGTCTACTTTTATTAATGATTGTTTTTAGACCTTGTGTTAGTTTTATATATAACATTAAATTTCATTGCCTGTTTACACTGTAAAACGCATTAAGTTTGAAAAATACGCATGTTCCTTTCAAAGGTTAAAATCACGTCAGATGTTGACAGAAAGATAACTACTCATCTATGTCGTTGTGTGATATCACATTAGTAGTATACAATAGAATAGTATATCAGAACTATCTAAATCATATAATCAAATCAAATAACAAATGTGATTCCAACTTTAGACAACCTAGTTTTGAATGTTTTTTTTTCCTAAGACTTTATGGTTCCTGAAAGAAACCAAGCAAAAATAATTGCAGAAATCCTGGTGCAATAAGGAATATTACAAACGTTAATGGGAGTTTATTTTCTGCAGATACGCAAATCTGAACCAAAATACACTAATTATATCTCATGCCCAAAGTGGAAACCGAACATTAAATGAAATAGTCTTGGAAAACAGCCAAATGCAAGAATTCTATATTTGTGACATATGCTATACGCAGTGTGTTCATTCTACTGCCAACATATGTGGTTTCTCCTCTTTTAGAATCATGATCACTTCTGCGGAATTCCATAGGTGCTTCAGTTTGATCACGGCATTAATCAAATTTGCCAGTCCTTTTCTGAACAGTTTCTTCAAAATTTCTTCCGATATCTGATCAAACATAGAGCCTTTATTGGAATTTATTTACTCGGTTTTCTCCGTTGTACATTCTGGTTCTGTCGTTTGTATTTCTCTAATCTTTGTTTGGGTAAGAAGTTTGCTCTAGGTGCTTCAGCGTTTTTAGATTATTTCTTGGCCAGCTGCCATCCGTTTTCCGGACCGGAGAGATACGCAGGAGAAGACTTTCAATCATCTATAGTGAGTAATCATTTTCCTTATCTGCTCCTAATGTTTTTGTCAGATTCCTACATTCTTCTTCATTTTCGAAGTTTAATTTAATGTAATTTTCTAAAAGAAATTTTACTTTAATCGTTACCGCAGGAGTCCCCAACCATATGCCCGCGGGCACCATGGCGCCCGGCGACCGTTTTACGTGTGTCCGCCTCTGTACGACCATGATCAAAAAACTTAAGTTTTCAATAAAATGTTATGTAAAAATTTTTGAAATTTTTTTATTGTTTAGTAATTAATTAGAATTAGAGAAATATAGGCGTATTTGTTTGAAAATAATAATTTATTATTCTTATTATTTTAACAATATTTCTTCTATCAATCTTAAACGCACCGTAGTGTACAGCCAGAAAAAGATTGTAACCGCTCCACTGTTTGTAATATTATCGATTAACGTGAGTGGTGGAGGTAGCTAGCGAATCCAGAAATCTTTCGGTGGGAAATTTAAATGAAACTAAACATCACCAAGAGCAGGTAATGGATTTAAGACAGCTTTTTGTTAGTTAGTATACCACTTAAACCTGAAGTAAGAAGAAAACAAATCAACTAAAATCAACCCTGTCTGCTCAACAGTCGGTTTTCGCTAGGTCTGTGGTCGAATCTAAAAATTGTTGTTGTTGTTAAAAGAAACATTTCTGACTGGCGCCGATTTGCTTATTTGAGGGATTTTCTAACAAACGTAACATTATGTCAGCAGTACAAGATTTACAGTTGTCAGATAATACCGTCACAAGAAGAATACATGCCATTTCAAAAGACAAAATCTTAGTTAAAAAAAGCTTGGAAATATGTGACTGGTTTTCACTAGAATACAAGTCTGCAGATACATCAGACACAGCACAGTTAACAGTATGGTGAGAGTGGTATTTAGTAACTTTACTGTAAAAGAATATCTACTGAAAATATTATTGATGAAAAGACGAAATCTATAAACATATCATATGCAGAGTCGATAGGAATGCCTTTGCACAAGCTGTCGGCGATAACTACTGATAGGGAACCAGCAATGGTTAGTAATATCAATGGATTTATTGCCGTTTGAATAAACGACAAATTATTTCCAAACTTTATGCCGTATCACTGTATGATCCACCAGGAAGCTTTGTATGGTAGAATACTCCCCTTAGGACACGTTATGAGAATAGTTACAAAACTTTATTCGAGTAGTCCCTTTGCAACATAGCCTTTTCAAGGCCCTACTAGGAAATTCTGAAGATCCTGATCTCATTCTGCATACTGAAGTACGTTGGCTCAGTAAAGGCAAAGTTCTTACTAGATTTGTAAATTTAAATAAAGAAATAAAAATTATCTTAATACCAAAAATCAGAATTTTGTTGAACTAACTGACTTTCGCTGGCAGGTAGATTTAGGTTTTATCACAGATATAATGGAAAAATTGTAAACTGTTTAAAGCTAAACTGGTTTTCTGGATATCACATTTGCAAATGATGTCCAACTATAAATTTACCTCAAAAATGGTGCCCGCCGCGCGACCGATATTCTAGAATGTGCTCTTAAATACAAAAAGGTTGTGGACCCCTGCGTTATCGCTTTCTTTGAAGCATATCTGTACCTCATAGTCCTTGACCGTATTGCCTGTAGTGGTTTTGGTTTCCTTTTCTTTTGATTTTGTTTATTATCTTTATTATCTCTACATAATTAGCAGAGATTTTTCCGCTATTGCCTTCTTGTTATTTCTGGTTTTTCATTCTTGAAGTACCCCAAGTTCCTCTTCGTTTCTTGTGAAGTACTGTTTTTCTTTTTGTTCTTCTTTTTTCTGCTTTAGTCTGAAAAAGAGAATTTTTTATACTTTCTGCTATATGTGTATTAGCTTTTCCAGCAAGATTGCTTAAATGTACTTTCATTGTAATAGATTTTTCGAAAACTTTAGGTGCAAGTTCACTTTCCTGCCACTCGATGGTATGAATTCTCAAACCTGAGAAAAATGCTGATACGAATGTAACGTTCTCATTGGCAAAGTATTGACCTTGAATGAGGTATCTATAATATTAACTATGTTGACCGGATTTCACAACTGGATTATGAGAATGAAAAAAAAGATATTATTTTCAACTTTAAGTTACATTTGCGCCAAGAGATTAAACTAGACGTTTCATTCCCTATCATGCTATGTTTAAGGAACTTTCTCAAGAGAAAAAAAAGGTTAAAAAGGAAACGTGTGGTTCTCATGTTAAATCTCTTTAAGGTTTATTTTTTTCCATGACGATTCAAATTAGTTCATCATTCCCTAGTTGTGCTGACCGAAAAAGAACAGTAAACTGTATATTGAAAGGAAGTCTTAGCCATACTGAAAGGAACAGGTACCAACGATCTTAATTTGCTTTTTCTTTGCATAAGCTGCAAGCATGAGCATCTATGCAATACTAGTGTGCCAATAGTAGTTTAGCGCCGCCCTTCTATAAAAATTATATTTACAAAATCGATCGATTTTCTAGTAAGCAGCCTTACTGTGAGATGATATTTCGAGACGACTAGAAGATAACTTGGTGTGTGACAAAGAGTTTGTGGGCTAACCTGGCAAAAGGTAAATATAACTGTTTGAAATGTCTAAAAGGAAGGCAGGTACATTGGAGTTATTATGGATAATAGCCTTATTTGGAGGAGAAAACAAACAAAACCGCAAGCGTCCTTTGGATGCGTAGTAGAATGTGTGATAGGACTTGAAGTGTTTTCCCCAGGAGGATATGCTGGATATGCACAGTATAGTTACAATATCCTCGTATGGTTGTGGCCCAGGGCACTGATAAAAGTCTGCAAAATAAACTCTGCGGAAGGGTAAACGAAGAAAAGACACTTTGCTATGTTTAATAAGTTAGAAACACACCTTTACTTATATACTTGGTATGATGTCAGATAGATTAATAAGAATCACTTTTACTGCTTCTATTTTGTTAAAAGAAGTTTGGGACCGTAAAAAATAGGTCCTGTGGGGCTAGATTGATTAGTCTTTTACACAGCTTCAAACCACTACAGGGAACAAAGGGTGGTACGGACGCAAAACATTTTTTTGAGTTTGATCTTCATCAACAGTGTTTCAAGCTAACGTGTAACTTCTTGCTGCAACGGTAAGAGATTCTTTATAGTCACCAACAGTCAGACTGCGTTAATGTGATTTCGTTAAGCCAAATAATTTTGTACCTTCGCAAGCTAAATGATAATTTGATGTAAATAACATAGTTCAACTAATATGGGCACCTTGACTTGTTACTACAGCAAGAAGCCAGCGCCAAAACCTTACATAAGCTAACAAAACATTGCCTGGTCAATGACACCAAGAGCAATGAAGAAGACACTAGGGCAGAAACGGTCTTTTTCTTAGAGCAGGGATGGCGAATTTATGTTTGTTGGCATGCAGAAGATTTGATTTCTCGGGATGGTATCAACTATGAGAAAGTATAGCAGGTCGCCTATTTTATGCAGATTATTAAGATTGTTAGGCATAAAGACATTTTTCATCCACGTCTTAGCAGGTGCTTCAAAGCAATTTACAGGTAAGCTAATCAGAATGAGTAAGTCGGACATTATGTATAAGTTACTGATAGAGGTAGTAAACAGGATATTGTTGATTGGATAAGAATGTAGAGGTAAAAACTCCAAATCACATATCTTGCAGAAATAAACACTTCTGACTGAAGGTTTAATGTGGAAGGGCTGGTTTGTTAAAAAAATCAGTCAATCATTCATTCAAGCTTTAAGCGCTCCAAGCAATTAAGAGGAATGGGTTAAACTATGTAAAAATGTTGATTGATCTACATTCTATTTGACAGACAGACTTATGTTCATTAAAATATAATTATTGTTCTGACCTCTTAACTGCTCTAAAGTCTGTAATAAAATTAAAGCTTGACATTGCCATTTGGTTAAAAGTTTATGGGTAAGGTAATTGATTGCAGTTGAACCACCCACTCCACCGAGTTGTCCTTGATCGCGCTTTAAAGCGTGAATGTTCCCATAAGACGTATAATAAATAATTTTGTGCCACTTAATTCTATTGTTCTGACATCATCAGTATGTTTTGTTCAAGCAACTGAATCTACCTCCGTAAAGTGCATTTAAAAATTACTTCAACTAATCTATTACGTTTTAAAATTCATATAACAGATTTCTAAAATTCTTTCCATACCCTTTCGTTAATATATTATAGTCCCTAGTTTCCGGTTTCAAGAAACATTTTTAGCCGTGGATTTAGTGTTTTGGTGGGGGTGGTGTACCGGCCAATGACAGTAAAGAACAGCACGCAAAGTTTTTTATGAGAACAATGATGTTATAAGAAACATTCCATCTTCTCTGAAACATCTCAATAACTGTCACAGGACATCAGCGTTCCATACAACACATTTTGAAAATTCTAGTTAATGGAGAAAATCTTTATTACAATAAATGGGGAAGATTATGTAGAACTATAAACTGCAGTGCTTCTGTAATTGAATAAATGAAACATTAAAGCACCAACTACAGAGCTTAAAACACGAGCAGAATCATATTCGAATTTATTTTATTAATTTCGATTAATAACTCTGTGGGGAATTTAATTTTATCATCGATAAATAACCATAATATTTATCAAATCATAAAATGTATTGTATTGACACTATAGGGATAAAATTAGTTAATTTATTGCTGGGAAAAGAGAAACATTTTATTGTAATAATCGCTTTTTACTATTCATTTTAAGTCTTATTAATGTTTGTAATAAATTAAAGACTGTTTTTAGTATTTATACAGTAATTAATATCTTGTGAGAAACTAAATAAATAAAAACAGTTGAATAGATAAGTTGAATTTATTACAGTTTTTATTAATTGTAGATTTACCAAATGCACACGGATGATGATCATTATTATTTTTGCGCAATTAATTCACTTCATTCTCCTCCACATTTGTTTAATAATGCACTATAAAATCAATAAAAAACATGCTATAAATGGGTACTTTATCTAGGTAATAATGTCATTATTTAAACAAAACTTAATAACCGTGTATTAGCCAAGCTAATTATTACTAATAACCCTTTGTATATTTCAAACCGAATCCTAATTTAACTAATTTACTTTCTTTACATTTTTAATATTAGCAAGTAAATTGCACGTATTTTAGTATTCGACTTTAAAAGTACAATTTAAGCTTTTTAATATTAAAGTAAAATTGTTTGAGCTACTACTTTATAAAACGACGCTTCGTCGAATTTAATTCCTTTCCATTTATAATAATTACGCCTGTTCAGTCTAAAGAGTAGATTAAACACTTCATTACAGTAATTTTTGCTTAAAGATTAAAGAAGTATGCACGAGAAACCAGCTTTTACGCATAAGTGCATTTAATTTGATTTGAATGTTGCGTTAAAAAAATTACTAGACTTTACTCTGTGATTATAACTAAATAACACCTAACACGGTTAATAGAACATGGTAAAGTACAACAATTCCACGCCGTACGGTTAGTAACGAATTTATGATTAGATCTGCAAAACTATTTTACAATTATTCATGGAAATTGCGGCACGAACGTGAGTCGGCTACTAAAAAGTGCAGCAGAGGCTCATTTTTCAGAATAATCGATCGAAGTAGGTAAGGTCATAAAAATTCGCGCTTACGAATATTCTTTCGAGCGAGCGGTGCTATTTGGGAAACAACGAGAAATTGCACCAAGTCTAAGCACACCTTAATTATAGTTTTCAGAGGCGTGGAATTAGCGCGCGCGTTGCAAATTACAGAGGTAAGGCCATGAACGGGGATCGAATTCATGCGATTCCATCTCGAACACGTTTTATTCCACCACAATGTACCTTTCAATCTACGCTTAATTAGCTTCACTTGCTCTGCCCCTTTCGAATATATACACTTATATGGCGCAATTCTGCCATGGATAATGATAAACGCGATTGAAATCCCTTCGACCATGTATTGGAAGTCTTGGCACTGTCACGTTTGGCTGCAAATGTGATTCCGTGTCGTATTCATAAAGCTTTGTGTCGTCAAAGTTGAGAACAATAGACTTTGGGAGTTGATCGTAATCCCCTCGGCACCGGTGGTGGAACTGTTGTGGTTTCGAGCAGAAAGTTTCCAAATACGCTTATCAAAGATCTAAGTCATGTAGTTCCTTTGAAAAAGCAAGAGAAATTCTAAAAGCATTATCTAAAGGAATGTAGTTAATGAAGAGTATAAATTTTTATTTTATCTTTTTCACATTTGCGAAAAGTTTCCTGTAACAATTTCTAAATTTATAACGTCAGACGTGTTAAAATATTAGTTATAATTTCAAAACTAATTGAGTTAATTTAGCTTTACTTCCTTAACGTGTGAAAGAGTTTAAGTTAAGAGCTAGTTCCGTCTATTTCATCAACGTCGTATAAATTATTATTATAATTAGATATACGTCTGCGTTTTAAAATCTAACAAATGAGTCTTTATTATAAAAACGAAATTTCTTTTGTGAAATAATTTCAATTACATAAAAAAATACATGAAAGTAATTTACACGGTTGGGTGCAAATGATTATACCCGCACGAAGCAAAGGCATCAGCAGTGGCGGTAAATTCAGGATTAGTCGTCCTTTTCTGTCGGGAATCTCTTTGTCCATACACGTCAGGTCCCCTTTGAAGTTACAGGCTAAAGCCATTAAAGAGTCTTCCACCACGTTGTAATATCCAGTTGGTTGGTAGAAACCATGAAAAATACTCACCATAAATATCAAGTTAACATGATTTCCGGGAACATTCCGTTAAAATATATAGTGTGCCATGCATGGAGAACATGCAACCGACTTTACTGCTTAAACTATACTGCCTAACCAGGAGAAACTATTTGAAATTCTCTTTATTTCCAGTTATCTTTTTTATGTGTTCAAAGAATAACGTAAATTAAGGGGAGAAACAGCGGGTAATAACTATTTTTACGAAGTTGTTTGTTATGCATGTTTTTATGTAGAAATGGAAACGTTTGTAATGTTACGAAACGGTTAAACTTGTAATTGACACTATGTGTTTTCCATTATTACATTTTACGCAGTAACATATGTGGGTATTGTTTATTCTTGGAATATTGTTGGCATATAGCAGGTTTTTACATCAAAGTTGTAATTGTAAGCATAGGTACTACAAAAAGAAAAAATCCCATTTAAACAAGTACAACTCGTAGAAGGAAAAAATAAATAAACAGACGGATCCTTGTTACATTTTAATGGCCATTAAAAACTTTTAAAGTCGTTTTGCCATTTCGTTGACGTATAAATATCTGATTACTGAAATTTGATCTAATTGTAAGTCGGTTGTTCTGAAAAACTATTCCGGTTTGTTAGTAGTAGAATATGCGGTAGTAATTTAAGAAGTGATTAAAAGAAAAGGCTACAAGCGGGCTCATTAATTTGTTTACATACCTAATCGTATATTTTTCGCTTGTAATAACTTATAAACTTATAGCTGCCCATCTGTCTGTTTCTAAATTATACCATTCGTTCGTAATTTCCAACATTTTTTGTGCTGCTGATCAACATAGGGAGGTAGGTATATTATTGGTTTCTCTTGCTTGTTTTACACAATTATCCCTTCTATTACCCTTTCGGGTCACCTCTTGGCTTTGATTTTAGATTGTTATTTCAAGAGGAAACCTTTTCAATGATGTCATCGACCTTCTGTAATTTGATTTAGCTTAACGATGTTATTTCTTATTTGTTGCTGATTGTTACAGTTATTTATTTTAGTAATTTTCTATTGAATTTGCTTGTGTATAAAAGAGCCAATTTACATTTAACCATTATTTGTTCTTTTTTTTCTAATGATTATCTCTTGTCTTACATCAAACAAGAAATATTGGAAAGCACAAAATTTAAGATCCTAACTGTAGAGATAAAGCATTCTCTGTAAAAAAAGTATTTGATCATTTCATAAACGAACTTGATTTAGGTTTAATTTAATGTCTAATCAAAATCGGAATACAGAGTGTCCCGCAAACACATGCAATATGTACCCGCACTGTATGCTACATTATTCTTCCTTCACTATAAATTTTAATAACTGAGCTAAATTTTGTCAAAGAATAAACAGTTTTCTAGATATAGGGTGTTCAAATTTTGAATTGAACTGAAAGTCTTGTTGCGATTCTCATTATTGTCTATCTACTGTTTTTACAAACTCCTGCTATCAGAATCTGGAAAATAAACATTTTTACTCTTCTGATTTTCTCGTGGAAGACAACCTATCCAGTTTTACTCGACACCTATTGAACAAAGAAATTAATACAGGTTACGTGAAACTATCGTTCGAATGCAGTTTTGGTCTCAAAAATGACTGGACTCAGCTGCTCCATCCCTTTCTTCGCAAGGTTTTATTTTGCTCTAATCACAAAAAATGTATCAAAAGCACTCCTGATTGTGTAGTTGGTATGACTTTACAACGTTCTGGGTTTTCACTTTTTCATAATCCATAACTGAGAGAAGACTCAATTCGGTTTGCAATAGGGACTGGGGTGTCGGCTGAATCTCTCCAACCTTCTCTGACCACAAGGTTATACCATCAATTCAATCCCTCTAGTTTAATGCTAGTCACAACTAATATTATTATTATTCTGCCATCACTTCAAACATGCCCAACAATTTACTCACGTCCATCAAAACCAACAGTCTAGTCATTTCCAATAACGAACGTAAATTCACTTCCCGCAGATTCTGAACCTACATAGCAAAACACTGACTGCTAAGATCTTTTTGTTTTCTTGTTCTTGTCATGTTTGCTCTTTGTCATCCTCCGTCGTTTTTAGACAAACTTGATTTCGTCAATTCTAGAATTACTATTACCACACCCAGAGAGTTTTTTATGACGCACCACCGGACTAAAGATTCCATTTTCTTCGTTTACTTTTGATCAACTAGACACGACCGCATTTCTCAATTTCACGTTTATCCCACCAGAGAAGACCTGCAGAATTCCATCTAACAACTAACTACATCAGGTTGAAGACGAACTGAAAACGGCTCCTAAAGTCATTGCTTCCCTTCGGGAAGCCGGAATCAACAATTAAGGTAACGATGATGATTATATCGGCTGTACTGACTCTGCTTGATTGGTCTCAATATGATGACTTTTATACAAAGAATAAATTGGAAAAGATGTCGTTCACTAATTTTGCATTTTGAAGCCGGACGTTTTCAATCTTACGCCAGTTTGTAAACCATTCTAGTACTGTTTGATTTAAATCAGTGATGCCTTGAACTCTAAAGGTCAGTTTTTCAATTCTTTCTTATCTCTTATCAGGTCAATGGTGTTGTAAAGGAGCAGGAGGTATTGGATGTCCGAATTTCTTGGCAAGTTGACTTGGCAATTTAACTTACTTCGAGAACGATCAGAACAATGTTGCAGAATTAGCAGTCTAATAAGGCAGCAAGTTAGCTAGGCGAAGGTAAGTCGTGTACAGTCGATTCGGCAAGCTAAATGGGTGGCTCGGCGGCATTTTGTTATGGAATGCCATGCAGCAGCTCTTCATGCTTATCTTGCGATAAAAATACAAGAATTTCCTTGGTATATAATCACATGTGTCAGTGCCTGGCTATCTGCCCAGTTCCTTGCTAATAAATTGGAACGCCCAATATTACCTTAAAGATCGAAAGTTGAGCTTTTTATCAGAAACACTTTTCCCAAAAGTATTTGACATTGTATCCAAAACAATTGCACAATGATATAGTCTCGGGAACTTTTGGCGGTATATCGACATCTATTGGTGTTGCCACTTCTCGCAATGTTGGTATATATGTTTACTCATTTACAAAACTTCCATTGCCGGGCTTGTGTTTATTGTGGTTTTACAAATCAGAACAAACCGGCGGCGTGGAAGTTGTTAAAATGAGAAATTGTTCGTTATTTCGAATTCGGGTTCTAGCTTGATGTCGATGAAAGCACCATTGGGGTGTCTGACTGCAATGGGTTGGCCACTGGAGGGCGTTGCTGGCTGTTGAAGAAGCCTGTAAAAGGTGCTTGTATGGTAACATGATGACGATGTTGTGCCAGGTTGGTGAATGAAAAATGTAACGTTGCAGCATTGTATATTTAGTCTGTTTCCTAAGACGTGGACGTCCGTCGAACAACGTGGAAGGTAGAATTTCGCGGTCGGGTGACTGCGAATCTGCAAGCACTTCCACCAAATACTACTGACAAAGTATTTGTTTAGGGCTGAAACTTCTTAAAATGATAGTTCCCCCATAGCCAAACAAGGAATGAAACGTCTAGCAGTACTACGTTGGTGACTAAGCTGGCAATCCCAGATTTTTGAGGTTGTAAACAAAACGTACAAAAGATTTGGAATTAAGCTTTATTGCTAAAATCTTGATAGATGAAGGTTAATACCTTCTTATTTAAAGCGTTATTTGTTAACCAACAAGTAAGTGGGGATTGATAATTGTACGATATATTAAGAATAAGCTGTAAAAATAACGCAAGCTCTGAAATTTCTTATGCCTGTGAAGTTATTTTTAAAGTTGATCTGGAATGCACTTCTTACCAACCAAGAGACTTGGCAGTTTGTACCCCCATCTATCGAAATTTTAGTTTTCCTTTTTCAGATTTTGTTTTTTTTACAATTTCAAAAGTGCTGGCAGACTATCATTTCAAAGAGTATTAGCCCTAAACAAATTCTTTATCAGAAATGAACGCTAGGTCTTGGTCAGGCAACTATACGGTAGGGGGTGTTACTGTAGTTTCACCTTTGATAAATTAATATGTCTTTTTCCATTGCGACTCTTTTTTGTACTATACTAATTATATCAACAGAGAGAGACAGTTTTTGTAGATTTCTTTTTCTGCATTTAACCAGAAGAGTTAACGATGATTTATGGAGATGTGTACAAACTTTTTGTGAGACACTGTGTAACGGAATTGTATGTTGAGATGATTCACAGTAATTGAAGGTTTATGTACCTAGCGGGAAAGTCTCTAAAAACATTATAAAAGTAGTACTTGAAGGATTCTATAATAATTGGTTTATTTATTCAGGTAGTGACGGATAAGCTTTAATGACTTACAAATATGAAAAGTTTCGAGAATAATAGAACAATAAAATCTATTTTAATGACGAAGTATGTCTTAATACGTTATTATCTGCAATAAAATGTTTCGCTTTCGTACTTACAATGTAATTAAACCCTGTTATAACCTTTTCTAAAGACCTTTGTTTTAATAAGTACAATTTTGTTATAATTTATAGTCCATATAAATAATAATTATCTTAAGATTCCAATCATTGTCAGTGGCTGTAATTTAAATGCAAAAATGTATTAGGGATTATCTATTTTGAAAGTAAAGAATGTCAATTAATTTCTTAATTGAGATTTAAAAAGTCGAGCATTATAATAAAGTTAGTTGTACCACGTAAAGTAATCATTAAATTATTATTTCCCATAATTGATTTTCATTGAACTAAATCGCTTGTTTGTATAATTTTCATTATATTGAAATTGCACACGTAACATTACATAGCTTCTCTGATGTTATTATATCGACAATTAGATTATGTATTACAACATGCATGTAAAATCTATTTCAAAGGTTGTTTGTTTAAACACCCTGGCTTTATGTAACATTAGGGTCCCCTATAATTAGTTTAATTGCTATTCTTTTGAAAAATTTTTTATTTCAATAAATGTACTTAATGTCCGATTTAAGCACTTTGATTATTATCCTACTGCACAATAGATAACAAACAAAACTACTCGTCACCTATCTTTCTGAAAAACTTCATACTATATTCATATCCTATACTACACTGAAGCAATTTTCGCGCTACTGTACTGTTGTGTTTTATGACTAATATTTGCAATCTATAGTATCTCATTCTATAGTCTATTCAATCATTTTTATGAACAATCCCAATAAATAACTTTGTATAATTAATAAAATCCGTAGATTTATAAATAGAGAGGTTAACATATTGCACGTCGAATATCTATAAATAGTATGTCCTAAAACTCTTTTTCTTCGTATTTTGTATTAGGTTACTGGTACTACCTATGGATTCAAAGGTTTTTGCTATCGCTGTGATCGTTTCCCTATTGGCGATTTATTCCTGGATACTCGTAAAATTCGGTTTCATTCCATCTTGGAAATACGGTCATCACTTGTCTTTTCACATTTCCTGTTTCGTTTATTGGTTGGATATGGCATTTATTTCTAATACAGTCGTTGCTCATTATTCTCTTCCATGTTCTACTTTTTATGTTTTCTAAGACTCGATCCTACTTTAGACTTATTATCTTAGTAATCAGTATCTGAAAATGAATATGTAAATGTTGTAATATAACTATGTCCAGAAAGTAAGTTCATTTTCTATTTCCCGCCGTTGCAGCGATGCGATCGCAGTTCCGCGCATGCGCGGCAATGACCTTGTATCGTTACTAAGCGATTGACGCCATTTTGAGTTAGTTATCTGCTGTTATCGTGTCGCAGTGCTTGTTTATAATGGCGAAGGTAATTGAAAATTCCGCCGATTGCGAGATTAGATCAGTGATTCGGTTTCTCAATGCGAAAGATTTGAAACCAGTGGACATTCATCAACAGCTCTCTGAGGTGTATGGACGGAATGTAATGAGTTATTCTATGGTTGCGAGATGGATAAAAAAATTCAACAATGGCCGTGTAAACGTGCACGATGAAGGAAGAAGTGGACGTCCATCATTGGTTAATGATGAACTTGTTCATGCAGTGAATGAAAAAATTAGAGAAAACCGTAAGTTTACGATTTCTCTTCTTTCTATGGAATTTCCTCTAATTTCACGATCCCTTCTTCATGAAATTGTTCATGACAAAGTGGGATATCGAAAGCTTTGTGCACGCTTGGTACCGAAAACTCTTACCGAGGATCTCAAGAAAAAACGCCTAGGTGCTGCTCTTGAATTTTTGACTCGTTATCACAATGACGGGGACCATTTCCTTAACAGTATACTGACTGGGCACGAGACTTGGGTAGCCTATGAGACACATGAGACAAAACGGCAATCGATGGAATGGAGGCACACATCGTCACCAGCAAAGACAACATCGAAGCCGAATTTGACAACCCGGAAAATCATGTGCACAGTGTTTTGGGACAGATGTGGTGTTCTTTTAGTGGACTTCCTACGACGGGGCGAAACAATTACCGCTATTGCTTACTGTGATACGCTAAGGAAACTGCGTCGTGCAATTCAGAATAAGCGCCGTGGAAAGCTCACTAGCGGCATTTTGTTGATTCATGACAATGCTCGCCCCCACACTTCAAACCTTACACAGCAACTTTTGACTCAATTTAGATGGGAACAATTTGACCACCCACCGTATAGTCCGGACCTTGCTCCCAGTGATTTCTTCCTGTTTTTAAGCCTAAAATCAAACCTCGCTGGCAAGATATTCAATGACGACGATGAGATTAAAGAACATGTTGCAACTTGGTTACAGCCACAGGCGTCAACGTTTTATGACGAAGGAATACAAAAATTAGTGCCACGCTACGATAAATGCTTACAAAATGGTGGTAGCTATGTTGACTAATAGTTTTAAGTCTACAGATTCTTTTGCAATAAATTATTTTTCCTAATATACATTTGTTTTATTTTACCAGTAAAAATGAACTTACTTTCTGGACATAGTGATATAATATATAGAGTGGTCAATGTAAGATCCAAAAGAAGATAAGTAAAGGGTTGACTTACTCGTTATGGAACACTCCATATATTTTGATTTCTAGGTTTTGTTGGGTTCTTAATTTAATCCCTAGACGTTATTCAACCACTTGTTAATTTTCACGAGAGCCGCTAAACATAAAAAACAACAAATTACTCTGTCTTGTCGAATTTTCATGGAATACTAATCTTGACGCTTCAATGTGCGTAATTATTATCTAATTTTAAATATGAATAAATTATTCGTCTACAAAGCCGATAGCAATAACATGTACCCACGCTACGGTAGGATTTGTCAAGCTTCAACGTCTACATTTATCTGCTACGCAATGAGTGGTGCTTGAATTTGGAAAATCGATTTTTATCTCAAACCAGCGCTTATGCTTAATAACTACTGTTATTATTATTATTGTTGAGTTTACTAACAGGTTATAAGAGGTATGAGCACCTACAGGATTCTTTCTAAGGGTGAGCAGAGTATAGTGTCGATGAATTTACACAGGCCCATAAATATTAATTAAGTTTCTTTTCTCTTGATCCACCTTTTTATATTCTGTCTCACTGTAATAACTAACTAAAATTGCTTTACGCCATCTTTTCCCCCCAATCAACAGACCAGTTGAAGTGTGTATAAGGAAGGAGGAATTGCTATTTTGGCGGGGTCGTACGCGTCTTTAGAAAAGATCGGCCGAAAATGCCCAGTACTGTTCGCTTCTTCATCTTCTGTTGGAATCTGGACTAACGGACTATAATCGAATTGAATTCTTTAGTTGATCCATAAAGTCGAGTCTATTTGAATTGTTATAAATTCGGCAGATTGCTAGTTCTTTCCTTAACGTTTCTAAGTACAGAGATTGGTTTGAAGGCAATAATGTGAAAATAAAATATTGTGGGTATACTCAACACACTTAAAAAAAGGCTAACATCTGGATAGGTATACAAAATTCTACAAACTGACTTTCTAAAGACAGATGGCCATTACTGGACATCGTTACAGGCATATTGCTAGTTGAAACGTGGTGTGTCCTATTATCAATGCGGTAAAACTCAATCAGCTCTGCTGTATCTTTCTGAGGCTATTTCAACATGGCAGTATGCATTTAGACTGTCTTTATAGGATATGCAGCACTCAACTGGTTCTTCAATGTTATTGCTATTCTGGAAGTGTCATGGCCTTTATGGTCTGTAAAGTTTCTTCAGACGCAGTCTAAGTCATCACAAGAATAGGAGAAAGATCGTAATAACAGACATCCATTGCTTGTTGTAAAGTCAAGGGTTAGCCAAGCAGCACGATAATCCAACACAGCATCAAAGTCCAAAAAGACTGGTCACCTACATTTAGTTTGCCATACCTTTGTAAAACTTCCGGCTTTGTTTAGTTCGTTAATATTAGGAAAAATTTCAAATGAAAGTTAAAAGCTAGTTCCAGGATTTAGGTTTTACAAGCCAAGATCAAATCTGTGACGACTTGCAGAACGATGAGAATACTGAACAGAGTTCAGAGTTCTCAACGAACGGACTTGAAACAAATTTCAACTAAAGTGGTTATGGGAAACCAACTGTTTCCATGTATGTCTAATATCCGTAAGATTAGGATCGCGCAAATAAAACTTCATTAGTAAGATATTACAGTTATCTAAATTACTTTCTTTGTTTCAATGTTTTTACTTTACAAATCTTCTTTTCTCAATTAGATTTTATTTCAGCAAGTAAAGTCAAGGGTACTTTTTTATCGCAACTCATAGTTAATTAAGTGTCTGGAAGTTCAAGGAAAAGAAATATCTCTAAAGCAATCTGATTTACAGTTTCTTATATCGTGCACCCCTCTAGATACGCCCACAATAAGAGTTGTCATTGAAGTTTGAATTGAGTAGAATATGTAAATCCAAATAAAACTCTGATCTTAATATTTTAATCATTTCATTCATTTACCAAAAACGATGTCCATCTTTCCATGCCAGAAATATCTATCGTATGATCATCTCTTATTCCTCCATGGTTGGTTCTAATTTTCGACTGGTACGTATTGATCGTAGATGAGAATAAGATTATGAAGGAAGAATTAACAAGTTGGCATGACTCTACTTTCCTTGATAGTAGTGTTTTTGACTCCTTGTCGATAAGCAAAATACCTAAATGAACGCAAAAAATGCAATCCAATATGGACTTATATAGGAAGAGATGAAACAAATCTAACTTGACAGTAACCGTCTTTTTGAGTTGCATGAAGTTTAGTTTGAAGAATTTGAATCAAGACGTAGTGTAGATGACAACCATGTGGCTTCATCAGAGAGGGACGAAAGATAATTGAAGTGTAATATGGCGAAGAAAAAAATTTTTGTTTAATATTTTGGGTAGCAAACCAGATTCATTTTCAGTTTCATTTTTAACCTTGATACACTTTGAACAAGTAATCTATAGAAAGAATAAGTAGCTACAGTAATAATTTACATTTGATATTTTAAAGCTAATCGATCGAACTTCATTCTTATAAAGTTAAACTGAAATGTCTTCATTTTATTTGATTACTGATACAAGGTAAAATTGTTTTGAAGGGTATTCAGGAACAAATAATTTTATTTCAACATCAATATTGTTTGCCTTTGTGTACCAAAGGAAGTATTGCCGCAATTGGAAATGGAAGTGGTTACTAGAACGCATTTATATTTCCCTTGGATATACATTTATTTATCAGATGCCTCATTAAATAAAAAAGTTTTTATTTTCATCAACTTAAAACGCTTTTACAAATTATGTTTCGTTTTGATATTATCACTTGAATAGAAACAATATTCTGAGGGAAAACGTATTTTAGCTTGTAATAACGATTTGTGTTCTCTGTTTTCATAGAGGTTGTTGTTTGTTATTCTATAGATATTACAATCTACCTTAGAGTGTAAATAATATTTAACTTGGTATTTTGTTAAGTATCTGCACATCTGTATTTGTATAGTAATTAATTGAATGAACTTAATGAAATCTTAAAGCCTTGTTGCGTCTTAAGATAACAATTCTAAAATAATTATAATTTCTAGTTTTGTATTTTATTTGTTCTACTTGTATTAATAACAACCACATCGAAATCTAATACCTATAGAGGGGTATTAAATACAAGCATTCTTTTGATCTTAATAACACTATTCTTAATTATGATAACACGGATAAAAATTTTAACAAAACCTGATAACAATGATGACCGCAAATAATATTTAATACTCCAATTCTAATAGCAGCAATAATAACAATTATCTGCGCTTGACATCAAACTTGAAACGAGTTTATAAAATTATCTCTGCGAAATTTGGCAAAGAATACGAGCCTGAAAGATAAAAGTTACCCAAAGAGAGAGAGCTTTAGTATACTATATAGATGAAAATACGATAACTGGCCATGCGAGAAGAGCAGGCTTTTGGGGCCCGCCTGCTGTCCTAGACAATGTGGAGGATAAATCAATCTTCACGCCCCGGGAAACGTGCAGCATTCGGCTCCTCTAATTAACTTAATGCTGAATAGACGTTGATTGCCATTTGTTTCGGATATTCGTTATATTCTGTTCTCTTCTTCTAGGTTGTTGGTGCCGTTTAATTATAATTATTAAAGTAGTTTACTTCACGAGTTGCTTGTTATAAACTGTTGGCGTTACAATGCGGGACACCTAAATATGGCAGTAACAATTTAATAACTTTTCCCTGCTCGAAACCTATTGCAGTCGAGTCTGAATAAGGGTATTATAATATCTAGTATATTGCACCGCATTATTATCTAACGTCCCTTTTAATGTGCATACTCTACATAACTGCAGTTAATGGGGAGAGATTCTTTGAACTTATAAGCTCTAACTATCTAGAATTTCATTCATGTTAAACATGATTAACGTTACAAAACAAAAAATCAATTACATCTTCTAAATTGAATTTAAATCACTATAAAGGTTTTCAAATAAAAAACGGAATTCCAATACCAAACGAAAATAAACTTTATTAAAAATGTGAGCGGACGAGTAATAAAAGTACATAGTAGTTTCCAATATTTCTGAAATCCCATATGAAAACAATCTACCCCAGATATAATGAATACAGTAACCGATCCATGATTGAGATTTGTCTTTAGGGACTGAACAACTCCGATTGCATGATTGCGGTTTGAGGTCGATTTTATTCTAGGAATCAAACCTGCAACATTATATCACGACTACATATCACAAGACTAGGACGTGAAAAATGATCTTCGTTTTATAAAAGAGAAAACGCCCTAGGATAGGTAGTGGCTTCATATTACGAGTTCCAGACGTGACAATCGTGGTATTCGTGGTGGATACGAATTCCAACCTCGAGTTAGAATTTTCGGTATTTAAGGTGGATAGAGATTCTATTGTATTTATTAATTAGTAAGTAAATCGTGGTTATACAAAAAACTAAGAATTCCGTAAGCAGCATAAAATTTTCTATTTACGTAAATGTCGATGTCACGTTAGCAATAATAAGAAAACAAATAAATATTAATCAAATGTATTGTACATTAAACCCGACTTGACGTAATGTATGGTTGTCATAATCTATCAATACCCACAGCTTTTAAGATTATAGTCATTTATACTCGATGACGTCAGTTTGGGGATGGTGTAGTACGTACGGGTACTTTGATAAATATTAATACGACACACCTGTACTTTTTTCAGGAAAGTTTGTTATTAAAAACGAATGTCTTCGTGAAGTTTGCTAAGTTTTCATAATTACAAACTTCCGGACGCACGTGTCGTTTTACAAACTTTATTTTTAAATGGTGAACGGTATCGTTACAGTTAATTTAAAGAGCAAATGTGTCGACACATATTCCAGTAACTGCTGTAGTTATAGAAATTCTGTCACGACGTATTTGTTATAATGGGAAATATTGCAAACCCATTACCGTTGTAAGCAAAATCTGCTGTTGCCATATATTAAATTTCTTTGAAAGGTAATTTACGTTTGACATTGTTTCTTTTAAGATTTACGAAGCATTTTATCTTCCCATACCTTCTTGCTAAAATTTTAAAATAAATTACTCGATTTCTTGTTACATCGCTGCACAATTTCTATTCTGTAGCTACATTATTTACGCCATTTCTTTCCTAACAAGGTTCGTATGTTCAGTTACAACTACAGTCCGTATTTAATTCAATACAAAACAGAATTAGGTTAGAACACTTAAATTAGTAGTTTGCACTGAAAGCAAAAATCCCACCTTCATTCTTTTCAAAGCCTTGCGTGGCCAACAGATGCGAAAGCCTCTCTAGCCAGTTCTTCTTCTGAGAATACGTTACCTTAAATCAAAATTACAAAAATTGAATTTTGTGAATTGGTAAGTGTATATGAAGAACTTTAGTAGAAACTGAGACCAAGCAATTTCGCATTCCAAAAGATTTTGTTCGAAGTAAAAGATGATCGAATATAGAGCAGTAAACATTTAAAACCTGCTTCACGCCACGGCTTATTATTAAAAACATCAGTAAACACGTGACCTGTGGTGAATTCTGCGTATTCACCTTATCTATATAATATCTTTAATGAATTCATATTTTCGAACCAAACAGTTTTTGCAAAATTGTAAACCTGAATGAAATGAATTTTGTCCAAACCATATTTACAAAATTTGCAAGGCAAAAGTTTATTAGAAACTATTCAACGACTGCTAGAATAATATTGCCATGAAAGAAGCTTTTGGTAGCTGAACCAATTCGATTTTATAACAAAATCTATTGTCTATGTGACATACTGTGTTAATTACGAATGCCAATCAGCTAGAACACTACTGTGATATCCACCAATAGTCGTTTAGCTGAATAGTAAGAAGGTTTCGAAGACTGGACAATGTGTAAAACGCGGAAGCCAAGATAGAAAAGGGAAAGCCACTGCTGTGCAGGACTATTTCTTGCTTATTATCATACTTACGGCAATTGTTTGTAATAGCTAGAAGCCCAGTTCATGGATAATGTCGCCTTTGAGGATAGATACGGTCAGTGCAGTTTCAGGAAGATTGATAGTTTGGTGGAGGCTCAATGATGGTATGGGGAGGAATTTTTATTTAAGATCGCATGGAGTTAATTCTAGGGAGAAATGACACTTTTAATTATTGGCATAATATCAATGAGATCTTTAATTAAGGCGTAGAACTTTTCGTCGCATTCGCGGGTGATAATATGTCAAGATGTCATGCAGTAAGAGAATAATTGTCGAGTATCTAAGAAACATAAATATTCTGATCCTGGACTGGCCTGCTGAAAGTCAAGATATGCAATAGAGCTGCGATGGGAAAAACTAAAAAGGCGGTTCCTCCAGAGACTCTTGAAGACCTTGCATTAGTTCTTGTAAATCTCTGACAATAAATCACAAGAAATACCCCAAGAACTGATTCAAGTCACTGTGAAGCGAGGGAGGCAACACTTTTAGTTAGATTTATACGACTTTGGATATTATGACGTACTTGCCACCATCGTTTAGACATTTTATCTTCTGTGTTTATTACCATTTAAATACTAGAAGCTTGTTAAAATTTTATATCATGCCAATAAAAACTATATTTTACTAACAATATTCGATATATCGAAAAAAAAGAGAAATTAGACAAAATAATTACATTATGCGTTGAGTTTTGTGCGTACTATATTTAATAAATGAAAGACGAAACTAATAATACAGAAAACAGCAAATACGAAAGCAGTGTTTATCGGTAGCATCACTAGAAGTGTTGGGGGTTTGCGTGTGGGCGGTCTTGCGCCCAAGAAAACTTGTCCAAGACGTAGCAAACGCACAACAGGCACTGTAAGACAATTGGTGGTTTTGAAACTCTGCGTATATAAGACTTTACTCAATGGCTACTTCGTGGGATTCCGGCTTCGAGTGAGCAGAGGTGCAGTCGACCCGGTCTCGGACCTTTGGGTGATGCATCGAAGATGAACAGTAAGCAGCGAACCCCCACCAACGCCAACTCGCCTGATTGGGAGGTCGGGCAGTAGTTGGCCCCACATCCAGCGGCCGGCAACCTGTGTCAGGTCTTGGGGCACAGGCCCGGCCGCCACCAACATCATTTCGCAGCCTCTTCCGCTAATCCTGCTCTGGGGGGGGGGGCAGGCACCAGCACTCCATTCCCAACTCCACCGTTGCGATCCGGGCCCGAGGCTCCCCGGATAACAACACCATCGCTGCTGAAATTCATCTTCGATCCGTCACCCCTTGGTAATTCCTTTCCTCTTCCCATCCTTAATCCTTTCCAAATCCTCCCGCAGCGCGAACTGCGGGGGGTTGTGGTTCTGAGAAAAACCGTTTTTACCTATATAACCTACCCATTCCTACTCATTTAAACCATTTAAACCCTAATCATTCATTACTCAATCACACCACGCTATTTCCAAACTAGCTCCACCCATCATCCACAACCACTATCCCTCTCTGCATCACTCGCGCTCCTGCTGCCGCACCGACCACGCCGTCGCCGTCGCCGTCGCCGTCGCATCAACAACATCAAACTCCAGCAGCCCTGGCCCACCACCACCACCAATCAACGCCGTCTTCGGGAGACACGCCAGCAGCCCTATCGCCTTCCACGCCGACTCCACTGCCTTGCCAACGCCGCCAACCATCAACACTGCCAACAACACGTGGAACATCTCCACCCAGCACCGCCGACGAGACGCCCGTTCTGGCTCCATCCACATTCCGCAAATCAACTCCAACCCCATCGAGCTTAGAGACCACAAGAGAGTCTAAAAGCCGCTACTCGAATCGAGCAGCAAACAGCGATGACACGCTACTTCGTGTGAACATCAAATGGTGGGGGAACAAATTTCTGAGTTTTTGAGTACCAACGGAGATTCGCAGTTGCTTAGAGAGCATTGGGCAGTGAAATAGTACGCAGAATTTAGACCGTGCGTTTGCATTTCTGTATGTGTGGCAACTGCCAATTGCTTCATTCTTATATAGTCATTTATTATTAGATTTCTGTTTAGTTCTAGCTGTGCGTGTGATTTATTTTTGTGTTATACATGTTTTCTAAGAAACTTTTCTTTATGAAACTTGATTCATTCTTGTACATACATGTACAGCTTTTTACATAAATAATGTCGCAAAGCATTTCTTTAATGAAACAATTAACTAAATATACAAAATTTAATTTTATATTAATTATCCAAAGGCGTCGTATGGGCTCTTAAGAAACAAATTTTATGTAATTAATACTAAATCAGACTTCGTGTATTTGATCAATTCATTCATTAAGAGAATGTACTGCGACAATATTTATGCAACAATCTCTACATATAATAATTTCATTAGAGTTTAGTTTAGTCTTGCTTATAAGTTTAATTAGGGCATTTATTTTTGTTTGAAAATTTTTAGGTTTTCGTTTTTTCTCTTGTACAAAGAATTTGTCGTTAATAATTTGATTTTCTTAAACATTTAACCTGCAGTATGTTGTGTTCCTAATTGTGTGAAGATGTTTTTAAGATCCCCACTCCTTGTTCACGGCCTGAGTATTTAGTAGGCGCTGCTTTACTGCTTCCTATTTTTTTTACTCCCGCTGACTCCCCTTCTTCGTTGCTTATCTTTCAATGAATTCGCTTGATATCAAAAATTTCGAGATGCGTTATTTTCGTGTAACGAAAAGGCAAAGCATAAGAGATCACATATTCTTATAAATTCTGATCGTACCACAAGTTCAGTCATGACTATTATACTTATTTTATTAGTAGACGACACTCGCAGAATAGCAACAGTTACAATTCGAAATAATGAAAGCAAAATCTTGGATCAATTAGTACCATCAATATTTCAATACT
Source organism: Ignelater luminosus (assembly GCA_011009095.1). Classification (NCBI taxonomy): domain Eukaryota; kingdom Metazoa; phylum Arthropoda; class Insecta; order Coleoptera; family Elateridae; genus Ignelater; species Ignelater luminosus. The sequence continues at coordinate 141,913 of VTPC01090306.1, forward strand.
TCAAATCAATATTTCAATACTTCAAATCAATATTTCAATGATGAAGTCTGCTACTATGAATTAATAGTTTGAAAAATAAGTACAAAAATCCTTAACAGCTTTGTAGAATTGGAAAATAGGTGTAGAGACTCACTGTGATGTCATGAAACTTAGCTTATTTCACCAAAGAATTTGTCACTGACAAAACCCAGAAAAGAGGCCTTAGTTGTGCTCGCAGTAGCTCGAACGCCGGAAATGGGATAGGTTCACAGATAGCTTACCCTAAAATTAGCTCAGAAACTAGAAAACTCAGTTAATGCCTGAAGATGTCACAATTGAATATGGGCGCCAGAAGCCAGACGGAAAGGTCAACACGTTTGCCGATGTGACTTCTTACCAACAAACATCCTGCATATATCGGAGATGCTATGATAGCAGTGAACACTTAAACTACTTAAACAAAGTCACAGCAAAGTGCACTCCAAGCCGTACTGTATAATATAAAATTTTACTAAATGAGCATAGAAAGAAAAACTGGTACAACGCCTGGTTTATTATTTATTAAACACACTGTACATATTATTACTTAAACACACTGTATATACTTTATCTGAAAGAATAACTGTTAAACAATATACCAATAAAATACAATAAAATTGTTTACTCTGGTTTATTTAATAAACAAACAAAAGAAAGAAATGATAAGACAATAAACAAGAAAATAATGTATACAAAAAGTTCTGAATTAGTCAAACAGACTGAGTATATATAGAAATCAAAAAAATATATGAGTATAAAATCGCAAGATTTCACAAGTTCACTGAAAGTTGTATATTGAAATCTAAGGTATAAATTTGAAAGTTACGTTAAATTTAGTAACAATTCTAACAACGAAATTATAGTTTCTTATCTGATCGCAGTAAAACTTCAGTTTAATAAATAAACATTATTATAAAACTAAGTTCATTAATCTTGGATGCCTACTTTTTTACGATAACTACCTACTGAATTTATTGGTAAAATTGATTTGATCACACAAACCAAATAAATAACAAGTAAGTTCATTAATCTAACAGTACCTTCTTGTGATAGATGACAGCTGAATATTGTCCAGTTGAATGGAAGACGTTACCAAGACTTGGACGAAGTGCTGTATGGTTTACGAAATTCCAACGGCTTACGGAGAGATCCCTGATCCTCCATGTGCTTTGACGGCAGCACGCATAAAGGAAAATCTTCTAATTATACGCGGAACATTGTTCAAGTGTTAAAGCATCGAAGACACAACAGTATTTAATTTTACAAAGTTAATCAGTGTTCATTGTTGCCAAATAAATCTTTAAAACGAGATAGTTATTAGACGATATTTATTTTATTAACAAATAATGTCGATACAAATTCGATAAATCTACAACACAAAAACCAGGGAATTCGTTGCAATGTTTAATAGACGAAAACAAGTCCGAACTTCGCCAAAATTCCGACGGAAGACTTTTAAATCATAATTTTGAATGAAATATCAAAAGTCCCCATCGATCCAGCCGTTACAGAAAATTTTAATTTGATATTTCATTTAAAATTATGATTTGAAGGTCTGCACCAAGTTTTATCTCCATCCTCTATTTTGACTCGACTATAATATCAAAATCAGCCTGGGGTACGATAATTATAAGGAATTTTCCTTGACACTCACAAAATCCTTATTTAAGTCCGCTAAGAGCAAACGTAAATTAAACTAACTTCCGATGAATTTTCAAACGAAGAATTGTTTGGTATAACTCGAAGATGAGTTTGCGGTACAAATTAATTAGAACAACACCCCTTTTTATGGACAAACGAAGATGACTTTTACTCTGTTCTGGTCGAAGTTTCTCTAGTAACTGACTTCCGCGCACCCCTAGTTCGCTCGTCCAGGGCTAAGCATGTCGCCACACCCTAACGGAACGTGTCAAATGAAGAACCAAAAACTAGGCTTAGAAGAAGGTATACATTGATACGATGCATTTTCTATATACAATGGAAAATTTTAGCGTGAACTAATTTGGCTTGAAACGGACTTAGCCTGGGACTGCGTTTCTAGACGTGTGGAATATAATAAGCAATATTCAGACGAAATTAAAAAGAATGTTCTCAACAAAAACGTTCAATAATCACATCTACATTAACAAAAGATTTCACTTAGTAATAAGATTTTGAAGAAAATGCTTGAGATAAAAGGATTTAATAAATGAAACTAGATATTTTCGCAATTTGGTGAGAAATATCATAAGATTTCCAAAATAACGTTACAAATTGTTAAACAAGTTATACTAACTTTGTACTTAAAACCATTTAGGATGAGTTTGTCTTTTTATCTTCTTACCTATTCATTTGGCATAGGCATCATAGAACGAGTAAGCGAAAGTAGGAAAGCAAAAGAAAGAGTATAAGTCATAATATAACATAAGTAACCAAACATAGAATAGTATAGAAAAAAAGAAATTATACGCTTCATCTATCCGACTAACCAACTGACGGAGAATGTCTAATTTATTGTTTCCTGTAAAACTGGAAGAGTTAAAAACTTCGATTGATGAGCCTTTATTAATTAGTTAGAACTTAAAAATTAATTGCAGCAGTAGATACCTTAAAAGTAAGTAGAAAGAAATACAAACAAGGCAAATAGTCTACTTTTTCAACAGTGCCAAGTTCTTTTAATTTTGAAAACTGTTTTAATTCAGTACAATCAGGTCTGTTACTAATTTATAATTTTTTATTTCCCTGTTAATTAACACACTTTATTTCTAAACTTAAGAATTCTACCTGTTCTATTATTTATTTATAATTAATTTCATATACTGCGTTGAAAAATTATCCAATTTTATTCCAAAAACAAGGTAATATAAAACATTAAAAAACTAAAAATATTTCGTATTACATTTTTGTTTCTAATTCGAGCAAATCAAATTAAATAAATTAAACTTAATTCTCATAATTGGTATAATCACGTTTTTCACTTAATCTACATTCCAGTTAATTAGATTATTTAAAATTCCCCATAATAATGATATAAATCTATTTCGGTAATAAAATATTACACAATTAATTTAATTTACCTTTTAATAATATAAATAAATATTAATAACAAAATACGCAATATTGTAATAATTCATTTGAACAATTAAAATTGTGACTGTACAGATACCATTATATTATAATATTTAATGCAATCAAATATATGTGTACAACTCTACTTTTTTTTATTTTATGGTAAATTCAATTAATCGACAATTGTTTTGTGCTTTATACATACTAAAGTAATTTATTAGAAAACCTACATACATTTTTAATGTATAAATATATAATGGATTATATACAGATGATTTACTTTAATTTTCATCAGGTAAAGACAGTTGTATCAAAAAGTAAAAGCGTAAGAATAATAAAAACTTTTTAAACAAGAGTTTTGGTTTTTATTTTTTATAGTGAGGTATATAAACAACTGCAGATTAAAGCAAACAGAAAATATTTATTACATAGCCCAAAACATTGCACATTTTGAATGAAAAACTTATTTGACTGGATTGTACAGTTTCGGGACTTCATCGTTACAATATTGTAGTAAAAGATGTCTTTAGAGGTTTAGGAACTCAGTAACCTTATGTGTGTTTTACACTTATTAGTTATAACTTAGTTAGTTAGACTTAGACATATTTAGCTGGATGTCAGCGAACTTGCTTGGTTTCTTTCGCCAAAATTTTCTATTTTAGAAATAGGAAATTAAATTGAAACCGAATTTCTTACATTGAAACTAATGAAGAAAAAGCTATTGCGCTAGCATCAATCCTTTTTTGCTTTGTGTCTGAAATCTTGAGAAAGATTGTTTTATTAGTGTACAATGCAAAATATTTATGTCTACTACGTAATGAGATTTATTCCTGAAACTCTTCTCAAAGCTATTGGCTCATTTTTCAAAACCATAATTAAAACTGTACATGGTATTTAGAATATCTAAAATGGTAAACACGATAGGTTGTTGTTTAATTACATATACCTGCTTCCCCTATTTTGCGTATAATGCAATACCTGCATGAGTATACGTAACGTACCAGCTTATCGTTGTGCTTTTGAACTCCATTTTCAACCATGCGTGTACAATAAATAAACCAAGTAAAATATGTAAAGAGGATTTTAAAAGTAAAAGAAGTTATTATCATATACAAGATACCGACACATGTGGAGTTTTATGTAACAAAAATTCTAAACAGTTCTAATAATTGACAACTAATACAAAAACAGCAAGTGTGGAAATATAATACAGTCTTAAATGTAAGTTCTTGCAACATTAATCTTACTAAACCTGACCCATCCCTATTGTAGTACAGCAGAATGTTCGGGCACAGACTTCTGCCCAGGCTATTCATCTTTACTTTACAACTGCCTTCCTTTAAATGTAGACAACTGAAAACTAACCATAAATAAATCAATCACCCTATCAATATCTTTTGTTTCCGAACAAATGTGAATATTATATTTTATGGTTCTCCACATTTCTTAAACAGCAGGCTAGTTTGAAATCTCCTTAGGATAACATAAAAATTTCTATCGTGAAATAGCTTGTTGTTAGTTTTTTTTAGTACTAATTATGTTCATATTGTAGCATCTGCTTCTTCTTAATGTATAATTAATTATAACTATAAAATAAAATATTGTTTAACGATTTAATTGTTTTACTACTCACTAATAATACTACAACAGTCAAATTATATAAAAGTTTATTCCTTAATTGATTTATTCCGATGTTACTGTATAGGAGTCGATTACCTTGTTAGACTTTATACTTTAACCTTTACTACTTGCGGACGCTTGGCATTAATCATGAAAACCTCAACTTCGTCATTACTAAAAGAAAAACTGTTGGTATAATAAACGAAAAGTCAAAAGAACTCTTTTAAGGGAATTCTTTCTTCACAAAGACCTGAATTTGCAAATACTTCTATAAAATCTTTTCATCGCCAGAGGACTATTTACTTTTAGAAAAAGATATAAAGATAATAATGCAAAAATCTTATACATTCGGACGAGATAATTATATATGTATCTCTAATTATTAACTTTTATCCTATTTGGTTTAGTTTTCAAGATTTAACTAACAGTTTTTAATTGTTCTTCCTTAGTGCTTGTTTCAAGCAGCTGTTTTTAATAAATCCAAAGGACCAAACAGCTTTTATTAGACATACATCTCCTTAAGTAATAGATTTTTCAGGAAAAAAGTAATTTCTTCTTTTTCTTCTTCTTTATAATCTTGATGATGTAAATCTTGATAACCACGAACTGATAACTGCTTTGTTCTATACGTTTATAATTTTTTTTATAACTGTTGACCACCTCCTAGTTAATTTGGACACCAACTGATGACTTTAAATAGGTATTCATATTTTTCTCATTTAGTACTTACTTTTATTCTAACCATGAATTAATGTTCTATTTTTCTATAATTAATCTCGAATCCAATAAGTGAATTTGGAGGATCTTAGCAGAGATAATGAAATTAATCGTTGACAGTTCAAGCAATGATTATCCACTTTTCATCATCATCAAGACTAACCTTTTGGCCAAGTTATCTGCGCGCACCAGTAAATCTGGCATCTTGAACGTATCAGTTACCACGTTGGAGAATTAATCCAAATAAGATGAATGCCAGAAAGGCAGAAATTGTAACACACTTAAAGACGTGCCCAAGAAGAGGGAAAGTTAAATAGAAGATACAATCAGCGTTGAGTACTATAAGTTACTAAAGAAAAAAATTCTCGTTATCTTCTATGCAGTTCCTTCACTCTTGTTATTTTGTACCATTTATAGGTATAACTGACAGTTTTGAATGACTCTGAAAGAACTGATATTAATGAGGAGCCTAGGTAAGGTTATACTTAGATATTCATTCATTATAGGCTCCTAGTTTGTTAATGAAAAAATTATCGGACAAGGGAAGAAAAATGTATAGTCTCTCTACTGCAAAGCTTAGATAGCTGTGGATGTTTGAGAAGATAGCAATTCTGTAATAATTACAAGTATCAGAAACTTCATAAATTCGTCGATTATTATCAATCGTAGAGTATCTACGACTTCTTCGAGAAAGTGCCGTGCTGCCGGAACTATTTTGAACTATCGGAAAGATTCCATTTTAGAGATCTGTAGGCTAATGCGGAACAAATGAACAATCGCAGATGGATTATACCTTTCTTGTTCTTGTACACGTTACAAACATCAAGAAGAAAATGGTACCAGTCTGGGGTTTATTATAGTAACATCTGCAATCTATTTTGTAACGCAAAAACGCCCAACCTACATAAAAACCAAATTGCTCGTGTTAAATGATGTGGTTGTGATCGATTCGTTTGTAATCTGTGAATGATGACTTTTTTGGTGATTTTATTCGGGATTAACAAGGAGCCTAAGGAAACGTAAGATTGCCCATTGATCTGGGAACAATGATTATATTCACGATTTCCACCGAGAAAGGAAGGTGCACATTACCTGCGTGGCACTGATATAGTATTCACTGGTAACGTGATAAAAATCCTAGCGTGGCATTGACAATTTTATCAAGATTTGGTACTGTCCTGCATTTTGTTCTTTGCATGAATTCATAGCCAAGAGTGATATGATCCAGGTCGACGCGACGCCACCACAGGCTTCAACTTTCCTGCAAATACTGTGGTATTATTGATTAGAGATGAGTGCAATTTCATTTCACCGTAAATTGATAGAAATAGCTTTAATGTCTTGTTTATCAAGACTGGTGGTGTCTTTCATTGGATCTTATAATAATATCGAGTGAGACTGGTTTCCAAAGTCCAATGTTAAGTCGATTTATCTGGTGGCGGCATTTGACATCAAGACAGAGCTTGAATGCGGCTTATTCAGCCATCTCAAGATATTTTGCGAAAGGAAATCTGCGGTATTGCAGTAACTGAATAATAATTAAAGTTATTTGAGAAAACAGTCTATGTGTATGTGCTCCATAAATGGTTCATCACTGATAGTATTGGATTATGACCAGTTGAATGTTTTTCGAGTTTACACATTCAAGTAAATCAAATTTACTATCTTCGTAGTGGTTCTATTCTTGGAGTCTGATGATTTTGATTTGTGGGATGATAGTTTCGGGAAGGACACTTGACATTAACATCGTTTTTTAGTGCAACTGGGTTATTGTCTTCACTGACCATGTTAGTGCAGTCTGCTGCATTATCAATGGTTAGAAAAGCCCTTAGCATTCATTAGTCTTTATTCTTGGCAGTGATTATTTGGGAAGTCTAAAATAACTTTGGCGTAGATAACTGTCGCAGACGAAATATCTTGGTGAGGGTGACGAATACATTCTAAAAGTTACAACCGTCTATGTTCTAGGTCACTGGTATTTCTAGAAACTTAAATTCAGGGAATAGTATCAAATTGGGCACCTATCCAAAGGTATAGCAAAGAGCATTTGACATTAAAATCGTTTGATAATGCAACTGGTTCATTGCCTTCAATGAAATTAATAAGTTCGTTTCAGAGAGAATATAATCAAGTGAATAGTAAACTGTCATTAGACAAACTGACAAGTTGACTATGGTCTGCTGCGCCACCAATCACTGCAGGTACGTTAATCTCTATCCTTGACAGTAATTAATTGGAAAGTCTAGAATATCTTTGACGTAGACGAAACCATATCTTGGTAGTGAAAAGTGAAAATCGTTTACATCCTAGTTTCCAGAAAGTAAGTATAATGTAGAAAGTAGTACTAGATGGGGCATTTATCCAAAAGTACAGAAGGGGTTCAAGAAGATTAATATTTTTGGTAAATGTCTCAAGAAGCTTTTTTTTTTCAACAGAAAAAGCGTCTAATATAAAGTTTAATAATTCTGAAGCAAAATCACCGCCATTAAAGAATGTAATGGAAATTAATGTTTTGACTCTAGGGCTTGACGTTAGTTAAAAAACAGCCACAGTACTGTATTAAGAAATTTTCTAAAAGGCATGACAGTAGATTTTCTTGTGACCAACTGATGTTGAGACACAAGAATGTGGGTAACAGTACCGGAAAACTATTTTACCGAAGAAGGTGGTTTTCTAATGGATCCCGATCCTTATCTGACATAGAATTCAACCGTGAGATAGCTTGCTCGGCGTCAGCTGTTTCAGCCTTTGAGAAGTTTTGACAAACAATAGAAAAAGCTTTTTAGACTAAATAGAATGTGTACAGTTTATAGAGCAGTCAACGAACGCTCAAAAAAGCTTCTAGGCATCCGAGACTAAGAATTCTTGACCCTTTGGGGTGTGCTAGGAGATGATTGTGTCAAAAGTCCTCAGTCCTACAAGGTCGGGAACACGCATGCGCAGACCAAAAAGTGACTCTGTCTTTGGTTTTTTGCTCATACCTCGAAAACGGTTGGTCCTAGCAAAGAAGTAACTATATACAAAATGGTAGCTGACTAAAGTTCCTACAAAATTCATTCTATGATGTTTTATCTATCTGTGATAGTTTTCGAGATATTTGAAAATTTGGAAATTGCACGTGCTGTTTAAGTGGGTAAGAGAGCTATGAACAAATTGCTAGGTATTTTGTTTTCAGACATCGTTGTCTCGCAAAAATAGGGCACTAACTTTCTTTAGTATAACTGCATCCATCAAAATTCACAACGATCCAGTTGTTATTAGCCCTTTGCTAAACTTCCAAAGGATCTCCATGAAAACAATCTGATGAAGATTCGAGGAGATATTTAAAATATAAGTTGGCACCGTTCTCATTATCTCTCTTTGATGAAGGCGGAATGAGAAAAACGAAGAAGTCAGTGCTTTACAGCATGTTTCAGCCCACTGAAAGAGTTAACGTATCTGATTTTGACATTGCTATTGATGGAGGTTTCCTACTACATAGAGTGGTTTGGGCAAGAGGATCCACTGTTTCGACAATCTGTGAAGCATATGTGACCTACATAATGAAACACTATCGAGGAAAGAGTTATATAGTTGTGTTTGATGACTACTCTACTACAGGCACTAGTACTAAATCTGCCGAACAAAGTCGTCGGTACCGAATCAAAAAGTCAGTTGATATCATCATCAATCAAGACACTGTGATCATGGTTAAGCAGGACCAATTCCTCTCCAATGAGCTGAACGAGTCCAAACTCATTGAGCTATTGTTATTGAAGCTGCAGAGTAGTGGAATTTCAACTCGACAGGCTCCAGATGATGCAAACACAATGATAGTTTCCACAGCCATTGATATAGTTGAAAGTTGCGCAAAAGTTGTAATGATAGGTGAGAATGTTTACCTCGTAGTGCTCTTAATGGCATTAACACCGAGGAATAAAGAGATTGTCTTCTTCAAGCCTGGTCATGGGAAAACAAAGGCAACCTCATGCTCAATAATAGATCTGCAAGAACTTGACCTCTAGCACATTCTCTTCTTGCATGCCTTTACGAAATGTGATAGGACATCATCTCCATTCCGAAAAGGCTAAGTCACTTTTGTTAGGCTATACAAGAAGGATACTGACATTCAAAAAGTAGCTCATCAATACTCATCGTTCTTCAAGTCAGTATCAAATGTCAATCCGGACATCTCTGCTCTTCCACCAACGAAGGAGGCAACTAAGCAACACAGCTACACAGTTTACCATCAGATGCAGTACTGGATGTAAAACTTGCTGTTGCCAGAGCTCTGCGGGTAGGAGTAGAAACGTGGCACAAATGGTTCAATATACTAGAACCAGTGCAAACAACGGACCTAAAAGATCCTGATGAGGTCTTCAACATGATTTTCTGCAAACGCATTAGAGGCTGTGGAGGTGACAAATGCAGTTGCAGAAAAGCAGGGATAAATTGTCCCACCACTTGCCACAACTGCAATGGCCAGTGTTTAAATGCTGTCCCATTGATGGACAATGAAGAGGGAGATGCACAAGATCTACAGATACCTTCATACGAAGGAAGTGAAGAAGATTCACTATTGTCTCCTGTTAAAGACGAACCCGAAGCTCTTCCAGGCGCGTCAATAGCGAAAAGGTTGAGGAGGGCGAAGGACTAGAAATTGTATTATTAAAAATTACAAAAACGATGATGTATACGAAATTGATAATTTCTTTGTTATTGCGACTTACAAATACTTACCTTATATGCTTAGTTGCTAATAAAGTAAATGAGTTTCATTACAATATCATGATTTTGACATACAATGACACCCGCTTCCAAGTTATAAAACAAAGTTCGGCGAAAATCGTGGTGTAAAGTTTTATTTTTGAAAAAAGTATTAAAGTATTTTTTACAAAATTTTGTATATAGGACTTTTGACACAATCATCCCCTAGCACATCACAACACATCCCAAAAGTCAAAAATTCTTAGTCTCGGATGCCGTCTAGAAATCTTATTTTGACTGGACTATTAAACAAAAACGTAAAAGTTTTATAAAATCCAGGGCGGAACAACACAATGGAACTATGAAACATGAATATTTTATCAACGTGCTTTAAAAGGCAAAAGAAAAAAAGAAATTTACGGGAAGAAAGGTCAACGTTACTTCATTCATTCATCTTGTTGTTGTCTGCACCCTCTGAGCCTTCGAAACTGTCTTATTTGAAAATTAACTTGAGGTTCATTTATTGCACTTCAGCTTATGCATTGTGTGGTCCATTAGTATATTTCATTTTTGAATATTCGGAATTCTTTTATAACTGTAAACTGTGTTATTTTTCCTTAGTTGCATTTAAGCATACCTGGCTTTATACTGCGCGTAAATTGTAAATTTCTCGGCTGTAAAAAGCCATTTAGCAAAATGAGGTTCAGAAATTTTTGACTTTTGGTTATTTGTCATTGGATACTTTAATTCCGACCCTTTCTCTTCTATTGACAGAACTTAACTTTACGATTCTTTCGGAGAATATTCCTAGTTATAGAACCTTAGTCATCTCAGATTTGCTTTGTAGAAGTTTTAGAATAGATTTTTTACAGTCACATTGTTGCAGTTGTAAATTTAAACATAATCAGCTTATCGTCTAGTGAAATGCCACTGTCGGTGCATGCTTTTGAGAAACTGTAAATTTAAAAGGTTAAGGTCCTTAAGTTGTAATTTGCCAAAAGTTAGTTACCTTAATCCATATGCTAATGGTCGTATTTTATTTTATAATACTGTATTTTGGCAAGTTTTTCGTTTTATGGCAGCCTACAACAATTTACTCAATCTTAACATATTCTAAGCACAATTTATAGTCATTTGTTAAATATCAAAATAATAAACAAACGTGCTCATTACTTTTTATCGCCGGCGATTATACATATACAAAATGTCACTTTGCAAGTCAATACCCCCAGCACGTATTTCCTGCCATTAAAATTTTGACTTTCTACACCGAAGAATATTTTAAAATTGTAATTTCCTACAGTTATTTTGCAATTCAAAAGTATCCATTTAAAAATATACACATAAGTGCGAAAATTTCATAAAAATTTTTTTATTTCTCGTTTAAATTTCATGAATTCGTCGAGCGAACGATTTGCAATCGAACCGAGAAAAACCGTGCCAAATTTTTCTTTCCTCTCTCTTCTCTCAAAAACGTATCGGTGGTTTAACTATAATTGTGGTATAATCGAGGTCAATACTCGTTATGGTTTACAAGTTACGCTTATTTAAAACCCTGCTGTAGTAAGTTTACGATAACCCTGTACCATAAAAGTAAACGAAATGCGGTTTCTAATGAACGTGATCTTAAATTTAATTAACATAAGTTGAACGTATCGGTGAAGAGCTGTGTAATAACGAAGAGATTTTATTTTTAGCTGCACTATAAAAGAGCTTTAGCTTTACGTTAAACAAATTTCAATTTTAAATTATATGGCGAGAATCTATTTTCGCGATCAAATTGCATTTAAATTTCTTTGTCTGCACGCTAATTAACAATAAGGTCCTATTTTTTAAATTGTTTTTGTTAACGGGTCGAATAAATAGAACAAGGAGTCTTTCCATACGTGCAAGCACAAAAACAAGCCATTATCATGCTGCTTTCAAAGCGAACAATACTACATAATGCATGTCCGTCTTTTAAGAATGAATAGACAATTGTTTTGAATTATATGCTAAACTCGAGTTGTTTAACATTTCAAATTCGTATAGCCTTTGAATTATTCTAGGCCACTTTTTCATTATTTGCTTTCGATGTACACACACGCGTTATTTTATTTTGAAATAGCGAACCGGGCTTTGACATGACGTGGAAGTTAATGGAATGAAGCCTGATTTGTGCCACGACTCGCTGAAACCTTTGAAAAAACAACAATAAAGTTAACCGAAGGTTAAACTAAGACAATGGGGAAAACTTTTATGTAATTTAAAATTTATTTCAGTACGTTTATAAATGAATTTTCTTTGTAATCATGCCACACTGTCTGATGAGAATTCGATCTATTGCGATCGTAATTATTTATTACTAATTACTAGCGGGACATGATAAATCGATACAAAATAACCGTATCTAGAACTAATCATTATCTGTGTGTGTACTTTCATTATTTCATAATACAATTAACTTTACAATAGCTTAACTCGAGCAATAAAAGGTCGTCTAATAAATTTTACAAGGCTCTACCATAATTTTTGAATGTGAAAATGTCAACCATCAATATGTTTACTAAACTAAAATGAAAATCAAACTCCAAGTAGATAATAATAGTGTAAACCGTAAATACGCAAGAGAGCGTATAATAAAACTTTGTCGTACAACTTGGGAATTATAATTTTAGTTTTCGAAGCGGTACATTAAATTTATTGAACGATAATAATATTCAACCGTAAATAGTGGAATCATTAAAACTGATGACTTTATTGCTTTTAGAGAAATATGTCGGAAATCCTGTAGCTATTTATGTAATGGTATTGCAAAAAGCCTTTTGTACAAAGTAGTTACTTTAGTTAATAATTTATAATAGACTAATTTATGTGATAACGTTATGTGGTGCTGGAGAGTAACTGAAGTTATTTAAAAAGCTGAAAGCACAGATTAACTAGCTCTTTCACATGATTAACTTCGAGTGCTACAAACCGTACAACAATATAAATGCTCAAAACAAGCTTCTATAGATAAAAATGATTCTTTTATTGGTCACTAAATTGTATTGGTTGAATAAATGACCAAGAAATTACTAATGATGTGAAGATAAACAATAATCAGAACTATAGTTGTACTAATATTTATTCTACACTACCATTTTAATTTACACTTGCTTGTAGTCTATAATAAGTAATAAATAATTCAAATATTATTCATTTCCATTGTGCTTTGTTTTAATTTAATTCACAGATAAAATATTGTTATACGTGCCTTTAAGCAGGTGCACATATCTATCAACGAATAAAATTTGTTCACGATATAAAAGACAACTTCTTGCAATCTTGTAAATATCTTTTCCAAAAATCTGAAAAACCATTAGTCAAACTACGTGATTCTTCATATGAACTTTAGCATACAAACAAGGAAGAAACCGGTGTTTCACAGCAATAGAAAAATCGAAAGAAGAAGATATTTCAAGACAATGCATGACATTGGAAAATCTTTGGGTTAATAGCAATACTGTTCAATTCAGAATTTTTCCTGTCTTGACGATTAAACTACACAACATCAATTGCCAAACTTAAATCAAATTATTTATGGAGCTCGTTAAGATAGTAAAACCCTTGCAGAAGTTCTTTCATATGATAAAATGAACTAAGTATAGTGTAAGATATGTTTCTTTCTTATACCAAGCCATTTTGACTAGTGTAAGTATAATTGAACTGCTATCTTGAACGCCATCTTTTCCATGAAGGTGTCTATGGAATGGAAACAAAGGGAATAACTTTCATGATCATAGTAAGAGTTTTGAAAATACTTAGGTATTTGATGTTTATGATGGTAATACTTATTTTATGAAATCTCGTAAATTTGAAGATCTTCACAGATTAGGGCGTTTTTATTTCGTTGGCAATCGTTTCTTTTTAGATGAAGGGCAAGGAAGATAAACTGTGCATAAAACTAGCAGGGCTTATATAGTCTGAGTTTAGGTGAAGTTTTAGGCCACTGTAGAATCTTTTTCAGAACAACCTTTATCTTTGACGAATTTCCTTTCCATACAATTGTTAATGCTTTTTGCAAGTTTGTTGTTTTACTACATTCTACCATGTTTGCTACGCCATCAAAGTATATCGATCCTTTTAACACAATAATGTTGCAAAAAACAGATCCGATTATAGAAAGTGGTAATTTATAGAATGAATCTAACTGACAGGAATCTAAAACGCATAAAGTAAAAACTCCGAACCCAAGTTCTGAGATTGGTTTTTCAGTTCATGGTTATTCACTGAGTCTTCAATTTTTAATGAGCAAGAGATATTTGAGTTTTCCACCTGTTGATTCCGTTCCAATGCAATGCCGAAAATGAACAACCTTAACGGAATTTTGGAAATCGCATCATTCTTTAATGTTTACTCAGGAATCTTGGATCATTTGCATCGCATGTTTTACAATTGTATTTTATTATGTGAACCAAAACTTTCCGGTGCTGACTCGATAGATTCTCTCATGGAGATTCATTGTTATCACAGATGATCTGAGGAATTTTCCCGTAAGATATACGAGGTATGTGAGAAAAGTAATGAGACTGATTTCATACTAACCAAAGTTTTTATTTTTTTCAAACAACAATGTTATCCCCTTCAAAGTAGTTCCCTTGAGCAGCTATACACCGGCGGAGTCGTTGTTCCCACACTTGGTAGCAGCGCTGGAAGTCTTCAACTGGTATGGCTTTTAACTGATCGGTCACAGTCTTTTGAATGTTCTCCAGAGTTCCAAAATGACGTCCTTTTAGGACATGTTTCAATTTAGGGAAAAGGAAAAAGTCACAAGGAGTCAAATCAGGTGAATAGGGGGGATGAGGAACAACAGTAATGCGTTTTGAGGTCAAAAATTCACTGATGGAAATTGCTGTGTGACACGGAGCATTGTCATGATGAAGCATCCATTTGTCTGCAATGTCTGGTCTCACACGAATCACTCTTTTCCTGAGCTTTTCAAGGACAATTTTATAAAACACTTTGTTGACAGTTTGTCCTGGTGGAACAAATTCTTTGTGCACGATACCCTTACTGTCAAAAAAACAAATTAGCATGGTCTTGATCTTTGATTTGCTCATTCGACATTTCTTCGACCGAGGAGATGACGGAGTGTGCCACTCTTCGCTTTGCCGCTTTGTTTCAGGATCGTACTCAAATATCCAGGATTCATCACCTGTGATCACACAATTGAAGAATTCTTGGTCATTGGCAATCCACTCAAGATCAACGCACACGTTTTTTCGAATGTTCTTCTGTTCAGTTGTGAGGTTTTTCGGCACCATTTTGGCACAAATCTTTCGCATGTTCAAATTGTCTGTCAAAATTTGATGCACGGTGAAAGTGTTTAAATTTAACTGTTCACTCATCATCCTTATTGTTAAACGACGGTCTGATCTCACAAGAGCCCTCACACGTTCAACGTTTTCGTCAGTTTTTGAAGTTGAAGGTCTCCCTGAGCGAGGTTCATCTTCAACCTGTTCTCGGCCGTCCAAAAATGATTTGTGCCAGCGGAAAACTTGTGCTCTTGATAAGCACTGTTCCCCATAGACCTGTTTAAACTTTTCAAAAGTCACACTCGCGAATTCACCAAGTTTAACACAAAACTTTATTGCACAACGTTGCTCTAAATTCCGATGCTCCATTTCTGTAACACACAACAAAAACACAACTTCACTGATGGCGCTGTCAAAAATAATGTGTTAGCTGTACGGAGTTGTAACTCGGACTGAGGAAGTGGAAGCGATAAACAAACCGGTTTAGCACAGGCCGGTAGACACAACGTTGCCAGATCTCCCCCAGTGTTGCCAGTCTCATTACTTTTCTCACACACCTCGTATACTCGAAAGGTTTGAAAAACGCCGCTGTTCCAAAAACTTGATGAAATGTGCCTTACTGTAGCGTTTTGAGCTTGTTAATCACCCGCGGCTTGGAAAATGACGAGCATGTCCCCATAAGGTATTTAGTCTTAAATCCACTGTTCCTTAATCGTATCTTAATATTTAAGATCAGACTAATTAAAATTCAGTTATTGTAGCGGTTTGAGCTTGTTGTTTATCAGAGGCGACTCGACGAACGTCTCGTAACACATCTAGTCTCCAAAAACGAGTGATATGGCTTTATTTGAAATGGTTGAAGAATGAAACGTATTTTAATCAAATTGATCCGAAATCAGTTATCGTAGCAGTTTGATCTTGTGATCGCAAGCAAAGCCTTAATCAAACACATCCAATACTTAAGATCGAATTGATCCAAACT
The DNA here is from genome assembly GCA_011009095.1 of Ignelater luminosus. NCBI lineage: Eukaryota > Metazoa > Arthropoda > Insecta > Coleoptera > Elateridae > Ignelater > Ignelater luminosus. The sequence continues at coordinate 158,260 of VTPC01090306.1, forward strand.
CAGTTACCATACCAGTTAAAGCTTCCGCTACAGGCGACTCGAAAAATATGCCCGTAAGGTAGTATCTAGTTTCTAAAAGCAATTGGAAAGGCTTGAAAGTTGTCGTTCCAAAAATCAAACGCAGCTTAATACTTAAGATCGAATTTATTTGAACTTAGTTACCGTAACGGTTCGAGCTTGTTATCACAGGCGTTTCGAAGGCATTTAGCTTCCAAGATCTAGTGATGTGGTTCCATAGGAAAGGTATGAGAATTGTCGTTCTAAAGCTTTGGTTAAACGCATCTTAATACCTAAGATCAGATTGATCTGAACTCAGTTACCTTAGCAATTTGAGCTTGTGATCAGAGGTATCTCAAAGAATGACCTCATAAAGCGTCTAGTCTCCTAAAGAGCGAATTATGTGGTTCTGTTAGGAAGGTTTGAAAGACGCCGTTTTAAAACCTTGATCAAACGCATCTTAATATTTAAGATCAGAGTAATCCGAACTTAGTGACTATAGCAGTTCGAGCTTGTTATCACCGATGACTCAGAGAATCTTAATATTTAGGATCAGATTGATGCAAACTCAGCTACCATAGTGGTTTGAGTTTATGATCACATGCAACTTGGAAAATACCATATTCCTCTAATATATCTATTTTCCGGAAGCGAGTATGCGGTTCAATCGAAAAGTGTAAAAGCGCCTTTTCAAAGCCTTGATAAATTTTTTCATTCTTAATACTTTAAATCAGATTGATTTCAACTCAATTACCGTAACGGTTTGAGTTTATTATTCTGGCGACAATTCGTAGCATATTCACGTTAGGCATCTATACTTCAAATGTGATTGAAGTGGTTCTGTTAGGAAGGTTTGATCTGATTCATACAGACTTGGCTACCGTAGCAGTCTGAGCTTATTGTGAATCATAGGTGACTCAGGAAGTGTTCTCGTAAGGCATAAAGTTTCCAAAAGTGAATTATGTTGTTCTATTTAAACTGTTAGAAAGATACCGTTTTAAAACTTTGATCAAACGCATTTTAATAAGGTCAGATTGATCTAAACTCAGTCAGTTACCTTAGTGGTCTCATTTTGTTGATAACTGCTAGTTAGAAAATGATTTATCCTTGTTGAGGGGGGGGATGTACTTGGAGGGCATGAATAAGATGGTCTATCTGGATGAGATTTTCGGTTATAGTTTTTGGCAGTAAAATCTAATGCAGTATCCATTTTGCTCTGCTGATATGTTTCCATTAGCATTATTTTTAATGTTATTGTTGCTGTCACCATGGTTTTAGTTAAATCTGAAATATTCTGAAGAGAATTATCCGAAGGCTACTCTAGATATAATCTATCTATCTTCTAATGATGTAGCCTGAAAGATGTGGAATTAATACTGTAATAAGAATACATCGTGGATAGCTCCAAATGATATCGTACTGTGAAAAATGGCTCAATAGTAATTACAATAACGCAAAACTGAAAATAAACTTAAGATTAGGATATATTCTAAAATAGACTTTAGGTTAAGGTATTTACAGTGGAAATAAGAAGATTTGAGGTTGTTATAAATTTATATGAAAACAAATCATTTTGTAGAGCCATACGTACTGGGTAAGCGGTAATGATGAGGTTTGAATTTGGAAAACCAGTTAAAAACTGCCTTATACTTTACCTTTTAGATTTCTTTCTGTTAAGAGCATTCAGTGTACAGCAATGTTAAGAGAAATTCAGTAATTTCTGAAAACCATAGCTTGAAACAAATGTTTATCAGTTTAGCAATACTCTTCTCGTGTTCGTCATCGAAAGACCAGTTAGGATTAAGTCTTTTCTCACAACTCTGATTTGTTTGGTATGGCCAATAGGTAATCAAACAAAGGTAAAAACCTTACAGTTAAAGTAGGAATAAGAATCTTCATCGGTTAGCTATATTTGAAATTGTATGGCAATTTGGACTGCATTTTCTCATATTATATTTTGTCCTTTTGAAGGTTTAGTGGCAAGATTTGAAAAGTGAATAGACCAGAGGTCTTTAGAGGTAGGTAATTTGTTTTGAACATGATACCATTGGTTTCAAAATTACCATACTATGCCCAATATGAGGTTTAGAAAAGCCATATTAGCAGATTGATAACCTGTCCAACCTGATCACAGACCAAATGTAACCAAGCGAGTATTCTCACTCAAATATCTGTATGGTGGAGACGCGCCTACAAGCAAGCAAACGTCCATTCAATACTTCAAGAGAATTTAAACTTATTTGGTATGTACAAGTAAATCTTAAAAAAGGCTTCTTTTCGAGCAAGGCAACTGACTGAAAAACAGAAAGGAACAAAATTTTCGTTTCAGTATGTGTATAACAATACACGGGAAGAACAACTTTGGTGTACGCCCCTTTAGATCAGTGTTGGGCAAATTTTAGTTCGACTAAAAATTTAAAATTTAAATTCTGTAAAGATGGTCTGCAATAAGAAATAATTTCTTTGGACCACAAATATTTCGTTCTCATTACTTCCAGTGCCTTGTTTTGATAACTTACTACATTTCTGGAAAAAATGGTTGATATTAATTTAAATTAATTTTAATAATAATAATCGATATGTTTTTAGGAAATTTTCCAAATAATAAAATTTTCCTTTATATTTTCTAGTATAATGCCTTGAGCGTTGAACATTTAAAAATAAACTGCAATTTAAGCTTAATTTAATCCATGTTAGATTACCTCTTCACATATAAAAATGTCAGATCAGGTCGTATTTAAATTAACGTGCTATTATCCAGCTCACTTCTATAGTACTTCTGTTCATTCTTGGCTAATTACATAATCAAGTCGAGTTTTCATTCAGCAAGTTCATTTTTAACGTTTGCCGTAACATTGCTCAATTCTTAAATTATCAGTAGGTACATAACATAGTATTGATGTAATTAAGAAACGTTAGATCAAAAATTGCATTGATGTCAATATCTTCATATTTAACATTTGTAATTGCTTAACTAATTAATTATTACCTATTTAACTATTTTATTACGTAAACGATTGGATACTATATTCATCGATAACAACACATAATTTTGTTAACAAAATTGATTTTACTAATTTCCCTTTGAGCATTTCCTAATGGTGCTTCTGTTTTCCATCCGTTAACTAATATAATCGTTGCGGAAGAACTGGAAAGTCATCAGTAATATATTATTTCCAACGTTAATCTGAATATAATGCTTTGAAATACAAAAGCACTTCCATTTTAAATTTCATATTATTTATTTGACAAGCTAATAGCTTGGTTTAGGGTTTCCAAAAGAATTCCTTTGGTAGATTATCTAAAACCTTCAATTAATGTTTTTTTTCTTCTAGTTGAGTGATTTGAATTTGAAAGAAACAAAAAAAAGAGGAAATTAATCCGCTATTTAAATCGGTCAAATAGTTATTAGAATGTCTGTTAAATAAAACTTAATAAGTATAAATAGGCTTATTCGTCATTATCAACTAATCAGATATCAACAAGAGGCAGCACAACCTGATTATTAATCTGCATTCATTTAAAAACTATTAATTAACGTGTTCAAAAAACTAAAAGAAAGTAGTATTGTGTAAAAAAATTTTGCCGTTAATTGAAACGCTGTTTTAAAAAATCGAGATCAATATTTAAAAAGTCATGGTATTAAATCTCAATTAACCGATTGACTGTTAATTGAACACAAAAATAGATTAGATCATTAAGTATGTAGAATAATAAAAAAATAGTAAATACGTTTTTGACAACCTCTCATTTTGTTTAATTTGCCATTTTTGTTTTAGTATATTTTTAATGGAAAAGCGTGAGAAGTATTAGAAGTTATAAATTCAAGGTTATTAAAGATCTACACTTGACCTCTATCAATGATTCAATATGCATGTAATTGCCGTTCAAGAACAAACAATCCTTGTAAAAAAATTCTTTCAACTCTAAGCCAATTTTAAAAAGTGCCAGTCACGTTAATAACCAACAGGGGCGTTCCGTACTAGCTTAAAATTTTAAAAAGGTTTTATGCCGTCATAATTTTATAGCTTTTTAGACATCAGCTAAGAGTAATGGTAGGTTAGATCGCCACCAAAATCCACCTCCTAAGTATATTAGATTTCAGAAGATTACGCCAGGAAAAATGTTGAAATTATTATTATAGTAGATTATATTTGATTCTGTTTCTTTATGGGTGTGTAACAAGCAAACGTGGTATTTTTGAATAGTTAATAATTCTTTAGTTATTATACCATTAGTAAATGTAAATTTAGATTGTACTTAATTGTAGATAATATTTTAGTTTTCTAATTAAAAACCTCGTTTGGTAAAGAAGCAAACACAATAAGGATATTAAATAATAAGGCTGTAGTACCCTACTTATTTATGTATGCTCTTCCGCGCGGCCATTGAATAACAATAACCTTTTTTTAAATGTAATTCTCAACACCTGTTTTTATGTTGCAATTAATTACCGGATAATATTCATTGTGTACGGTTAACATTTTTGGTCTTTTTTCCTATAGTTTTTGTATTGTTTTTACAAATCTTCTATCTCTTACTCTTTTTTACAGCCTTCTCCATAGTGGATCTCGTTTCTACTCTATTATTACTATACGGATGGTTGCTTCATCAAATACCTTTTGGTCAAAGGAAATCTCATTAGAAAGACTTCAAGCTTGATTGAAAACCTTACCTCAGTGGTAATTGATTAATGTTGATACAATATTAAATAGGCGGGGTTGATAGGGTGTCTAAATTCGGGTGTCAGGTGTTGCAAGGGTATGTGGGAGGGAAAATCAACAGACCAATGTTTTCCCGTCTTTCAATGTGTTAAGGGAACTAAGGACGCTAAAGTAAATACGACGTTTGATTTGGGTCATTATTGTATTTCCTTCTTTAGATATTCGTTTCTCAATAACACGCAATTATTGACTGTGATTCGTCAAAACATAAATCAAAGACAAACTTATTTTGACAAACAAATAATACAGCTAGTTGTTCTTAATCCAGCTTTAATTTAATTAATTTAGTTTTAATTATTTATGCAAGATTCTGCCAAAATCTGAATTCTTTGATTACAATTCCGAAGAACCAAACAAGACCACTAACTATAAAAAGGCTGCATTAATCAATCAAAAATGTAGAACTGTAGGTTAAAGATAATTTCCTGGAAAACTTGGCATTGTGCCAACCCTATTTCTTATCTTATTCACGAATGTAAGGGAACGGAATGGGGCACTTTTTCGAAACAAAAATAGCAAAACTTTCTAATGTTTAAAAAAAGTTTGATCTTTCTAGACATAGTTTTTGAGTGGAATGGAAAAGCTGATCTCTGATAAACTGATCTTTGGTAACTAATGTTTCGAATTCATTCAAAGTTATTATTATTAAATATTTGTGTTAAGCGACCTGCTTGGCCTTTCTTCCATGTCTTGTTGAGTTACTGAAATTTGACTTTCCCAATCAGTTCGATTTCTGTCTTTGCCTTCTCTGTAGATCGATCTATGATGAAGTATTGATTACCTAGGATTGTATCAGCAAAATTAAATGTTTTTCAGAAAGTAGTTTTTGGATCTTAATCACCATACAATTTAATTTTAGAAGTTTTGTACTTGTGGCGCTAAAAACACTTCCTATTCTTCGAATTTGAGCGTGGCTATTTATCCTTAGCAAGTACTGCATAAAGATTTTGAATTATTGTCTTTTGTATTCGGTTTTTAGTTTCTCTTTAGGTCGCTTAGTAGCGTAACTAAGTACCCTTATGCTTCCCACAAGATTTTATTATGCTCCCCTCACAAAAAGTGTATCAATAAGCACTTGGGATTGAATACTTGGTACGATGCTACAACGTTGTGTCTAGCCAATAACTAAAACGATGAGGCAAGAAAGCTATAGTGCCGACTGCACTCATCCTGATTGATCGATCTCGGCAGAATATAAAGTGACTTTTATACAAACAATAGATTAGAGAAGCGGTTGTCCATTGATATTTATTTGTTAGTCGATCCGTCTTCTGGATCTCCGCGTCCCCAAGTTCTGCGGGAGCCTTCTGCAAAATACGGAAGACGGGAGACAATAACGACAATTTTAGTAGAATACTCTTCTTCAATAAGTGCGTAGAGTAGTTATTGAGAAGGAGCGTCGAATACACGCCACAGGCTTACCACCAGCGAAATCCGTTTGGTGTCTCAAGACAAGCTGTAAGTTAAGTCTTGCACATAGCAAACAGCTTATTAATGATACAGGAATTTAGCAGTAAATAAATCCGAACCCCATTCCATTGCCGAAACTAATCAGAATACAAGAACAATAGGCTGCTTATAAGGGACGGTGGTCTAGTAACTTTTGCTTTATTTATCAGGATCTGAAACAAGAAAACAAGAGAAGATCAGAATTAAAAGTTCTAGGTAGGGGTTTTCAAGGTTTCCAAGAAACGGACTAAAATGGAAGTAGATATATAGATTGTGAAAGGAGCGGAAAAAGATATGGAAGAGAGAATGATTCAAAAGGTAAGAATTGCGCTAGAAACAAAGTGCACACCCGGTTAAATGAGTGAGAAACCTGGAAGAAATAATAGGGTTTTGTCCGATCGGAAAAAGTTCACAATGGAGATGGCTGACGAAATCATGGGAGGGATGCAGACGTGAAAACGGCCTCAGAGGGTTTACTGTTTGAAAAGTCTACATGTTGTCTATCACAATTACCGCACTTGGAGATATGTAACAGTACAGCGCCAAGTTTACTGGTCGGCCATTTGACCTTGAAGTCGAAGGTAAACTTAACGGAGAGCATGCCCAGCACAAGTCGCGTGTTGTGGTTCGTGGTTTTAGAGCTGATTGGCAAAGAAAGTTTTTTCTTACATTGATGTCATCGATAGATACGTCAAGTTTAGCGTCTAGGATTACACAGGAGAAAAACAGAAAACGTGTGCACAGACTTACGTTCTTAAGGTTTGGTTACTGAAAAGACTCGGATAATGCTTCTTGCGAGTTAGCTGTTGTAAGTCATCCTTGGAGAAAATATAAACAGTGCCGTTCATTTAGTCGGTTACCATAGGCGCAGTTAAGAGTGGCTTGTGGGTTGTTAGGTTCCCCAAACCTGAGATACTGCTTTAAAATCTTCATAAAACATCATAAATAAATACTTTATGTGTTTTGTATTTAAACACATGCTTTGATATTTGAACCAGAACTTAAGGTCCCTCAGATTTTAGAGTCTAACACATACATAGTTAGGTACAGGTACATAAAGGTGGATCTGTTAATCATATATTGGGGATCTCAACATACCGACAGAAAAAGTTTGTGTAAAGCGTGTTTTCGGAAACATACAGTTTCTGGAATATTACTCTAGTGAAATTAGAAATTGATCCGAAACTAATTGCAACATTTGTTGTTAATTTTCTTTTATTCTTAGAAACAACATAACTAAAAATGTATTCCAACAATTCATGCAGATCATAAACTTGTTATGAACTTTTTTGTTCACAAAGAATTCCATTTCAAATGATGTAAATAAATATAAACAGTCAGAAATGGTTAAATGAATGAAAAGAAAAAGATTTACTTAGAAAATGCTTGAAGTTGTTTGATAAATTTGTGCTGTAAAAAGTTAACGAAAATCTGTGTAAGGATTGATATAGTAAGAGTAAGTATTACAAAATATAGTTACGTAGGTGGTTACAACTTTGACAAATGTATTAAAACCCTTAATTAACTTACGTTATACAAAAACTTTCGAAACGCAGGAAATAATGTTTTTCTCTGAATAGAAGACCAATATTTTGAAAGTCTACATCCTCAACAATCTTTTAGGAGTAGATGAATTGGAACGCTTTACACCACAGCAATCTGAGCAAATTGAAGTACAGTTCAAGTTGTGCTTTCTGCAAGTGCATTTTTCCCATCGGAAATCACTTTAACTGCATTTACGAGGGTGGTCTGAAAAGTTTCCGACCTAACAAAGATACAAGACATTTTTTCTGAAAATTTTTTTTTATTTTTCCACACAGTCTCCTTGTAACTCTACACACTTCTCCCAGAGATGCTCCCATCTCTGTAACCCGTCCAAATAGTACTCGGCATTTTTTTCTGCAAAATAATTGTTCACGAAGGTGATTGCCTCTTCATTTGACGAAAATCTTTGTCCTCCGAGCGCAATTTTTAGATGAGGGAACAAAAAGAAGTCGCTTGGGGCTAGATCTGGTGAGTAAAGCGGATGGTCAAGCAGTTCAAACCGTAATTCGTGGATTTTCGTCATGGCAACCGCTGAGGTGTGAGACGGTGCGTTGTCTTGGTGAAACAGGATTTTCTTTTTCTGCAAATGTGGCCGTTTTTTCGCAAGTTCTGCCTTCAGCTTGTCAAGTAATGATGCATAGTATGCTCCTGTAATGGTTTTTCCTTTTTGAAGATAATCAATTAAAATAACTCCATGACTATCCCAAAAAACAGTCGCCATCACTTTCCCAGCCAAAAAAACAGTTTTTGCTTTTTTTGGAGCCGGTTCCCCCTTTGCAGACCACTGTTTGGACTGTATTTTTGTTTCGGGCGTATAATGATGTATCCAAGTTTCATCTACAGTAATAAATCGGCGCCAAAACTCGGATTTATTTCGCCTAAACTGCGCCAAAAGAGCGTTGGAAATATTCATTCGAACACGTTTTTGGTCTAACGTGAGCAAACGCGGCACCCAACGCGCGGACAGCTTTCTCATGCCTAAATGTTGATTTAATATGTGACAAACACGTTCTTTTGACATGTTCATAACCTCTGCTATCTCTCTCACTTTAATTCGGCGGTCGTCTAGCACCATTTGGTGAACTTTGGCGATGTTTTCGTCGGTAGTTGCAGTTTTTGGACGTCCCGAACGTTCATCGTCTCCCAAGCTCTTACGGCCACGTTTAAATTCAGCAGCCCAAAATTTCACTGTGGTAAATGATGGTGCAGAGTCCCCATACACAGAATCCAACTCATCTCTAATTTGCGAAGGCGTATTGCCTTTCAAAAACAAATATTTAATGACAGCTCGATACTCGATTTTGTCCATTTTCACAAAAAAACTCACATCAACTCACTCAAACGACTGTTACATAAAAACAACTGCGCGTCCAAAATGGCTGAAACTTTGGTGAGTAACTGTCAACAGATGAACAACGAAATTCAGTAGCTTTTATTTACTAGTGCTGCCATCTTCACGTTGAGGTCGGAAACTTTTCAGACCACTCTCGTACATCTCATTGTGGAGATGAACGTATGTGATGCAGTTAGAGAACTTTTCACAAAAGGTTGTAGTCTATTATTTTTACAAATTCATCTAAATCTTCTAGAGTTATGGTAAGTTCTTGAAGTTACTCATACAAATTTGCATTTGATAATTGTGTAATATTGACTTGCTGAAGGGGGTTTGTACAACGACTGTACTACTATCTAGGACTGTTCTTCACGAAAACATACCGAGGTGAGCTGAGTTTATCACCTTGCTTTTTATTATAAAGGCAGGCAAATGCATTTTTGCTGACTATGATGATTTTGTCTTTGTTAGTCCATGTTTTTGTCACTTTGATCTGCTCCAAAAAGGACGCATCCATTTGCAGTTTCATCAGAACTATTCCTTTTTCAGTACCTATCTGTTTCTTCATTTTCTGCATGCCCCATATTTTTCTCTGGTCTGTTCTTGTCACCAGTGTAAAGTACAATGGTTTGCTTTTTATGTCAGAGAACAAAACATAGTATTATCAACAGTTTTCCCGTATTACTACGGTATTCTTCTTTTTTTAATAATGAACAGCAGGTTTGCTTCTTCTTCCTTCACAATCATAATCAACCAGATATTCACTAAGTATGTGTTACATCTCGTCTTGCTTTCAGAAAGATGATCCGTGGTCTCTCGATGTTTTCACCATTTGATGTTCTTACGAGTTACAACATGCAGACAGCTTCGTAAAGAGCGGCTGTATGGCAACTTACAACTTCTTTTAAGTTAGGGAATAATACCGTTGTAATAAAATGCATTCTTGGTGAATTATTAGAGGGATTGGAAGATTAGAGCTTGGCTAAGCTCGTGAAATTTTTTTGATTTGGAGACCGGTAAAGAAGACAGTGAATTGTTGGAGGCATTTTTTATTTATTTCTGTTGTAATGGCCGGAGCAGCGACGGTTGACTCTCTTTGGCTTGGAGCTGATCCAATCTCTGTTGTGACTAGGTCGATTCAGGGTTTTTGCTGCTTGCGGCTTCTGATAACACATATCAGTGATCTGCTTCTTATTTTTCTCGTTTCACAAAATATTTTCTGTGTTCACTTCATATTTTTTCCTCTAGACCGCTTGTAGTGTGTCTCGTTTTTTATTGATAGGCCGTTGTTGTATTCATCAAACATCATCAGATTATCACTGTAGTTTTTTTTCGCCTATTGGAGATATCTATGTAGGTATCGATCACAACTTTCTAGTCCTAGTCTCCTTAGTAGGCATGTCTTAAAGGTTCATTGTCTATCAAATTCGACATGTGTATTTGTGACTGTAATACAATTTGCTGAGTCAAACATTGGCGGTGAATTAAAAATTCATTTACTTGAGATTTTGATAGATTGTTTGAAGGGATAATTGCTTTGTTTGTAGGGATAGAAGAAACCTAAGTAATAGCTAATTTTTGTTGCAATCAGTTTCAGGTTACCCCCTTTTTGGCGTGGGTTTGCTGGACTGTATTATACAGCGCTACTAAAATATCCCTTGGGAATCGGAGATTAGTAAATAGCATCCTCTTAAATTTACGTTAACGTCTGCTTAGATATTCTCATTGTGTCTAAAGAATCACAATTAATTGTATTGTATCAATTAGTTTCATTTGAAAGATTGGGAATTCAAAACTTGATTAAATATCAAAAAGAATTAGTAAGAGCTTTCTTTACTGAGACTAAAAACATTTTTTCGATTATATTACAAAGTAATTTATTTAAGTCTAGTCCAGATTTTTGTTTTATTTTACTTAATGACCACTCAAACATCCAATGTGTGACAGTAATACTGTAAGTTGTCTAATTCGCTTAAGGTTTAGAATTAAAAAAGGTTGTTTAGGATTACAGACCCTACTTTTACAAGATTGTTACTCAGGAGTGTTAACTGTCTTTATTACAGTCTAGCGAGATTATGCAAATCAGTATAAATCGAAAGAGCTGACGTTAAGGCGATTGTGATCGAATTGATAATAAATGCAAGTGTAATTGTCTTGACGTTACCTTTTTTGTTTTGTATTTTGTAGTCCTTGCTTTAATTTAATTATTGGTCTTATTCTAGTTTGATAACTTAATCTAAAGTAACGCAATGGTTCATGTTCAGTCAATAAGCTATATCATTTTTAGTATGTAGAGAGATCGATGACTTTTAATCTAAAAGGACTAAAATACTCTTGGGAAATCATTTCTAAAATAAGAAAACGTATACAAAAGATTTAAGGAAACTACTATAAATCTCTAAAAGGGTTTTTCTATAGTTTGAAATTTCTGTTTTATTTTCAGAATTATCTAAAGAATTTTCTTTTCTTCATTCTAAGAAATAGTTTTCATTTATGGAAAATCATTTCGCAAGCGTTTTATTCCGACCTGACTTTGTAACAAGCAGTGCAATGGTTATATTTCTACTTTGTTTTTAAAAATCTTATATTACATTTAAATTACATTTTAAAGCTTGTTCAACACACCAAATCATTAGCAGAATGTAAATACAGCGTTTCGCGAATCGTCCAGCCACTAATTTTACGTTTCGAAGAATAAATCTTAAATGTTTAATGTAAATGATGTTACAAAATATAAAAAACAATAAAAATCATAAAAATTGCAGGAAACTCACGTTTTAGATTCTTATGGTATTCAAAACTTTCTTCCTATTTTAGTCCGTAATATAAAAATGATGAAATTCGTTGTTTTTTGTGTTGAGCAAATACAGTAGTTATACAGTAGTGTAGCTATTACATGCTCCAATGTGATTGTCGTTTTATAATTTCTACGAGTTGGACGCAAATGTTATAATTTTTTATGTTTGTTGTTTTTGTTTTTTTTTCTACTTTATGGTGCTTGAAATAATTACATCCTTTAATTTCATGCAGTACCTACATATAAAATGGAAAGTTTGTACAAGTTTAACGCATAAATACACTTTTTTATATTTAAATGGGTCTAACAATTTTGAAACCACTAAAATGGAAAATTATTTTACTTTTTATTTTCATACTGTAATAATAACCATAAAAATAAAAGGAAACGAGTTTTGTTATTGCATAACTCGCGTTAAATGATTTGTGCAGAAAACGTCAAGACAAGATTTATTAAAACTCTGCAGAAACTACCCCACAAATTCTATTTACAGATTGATAATGACCTGTTTTAATAATCATCTTGACACCAATAACAGACGGGAACAAAGTGACGCAATTTAAAATTTTAATTGGCTGCCAAATACAGCCCGCAATCACACCATCAAGATCTGCTCAGGCCAAACAAAAATAACGCTGTCGATAATTTAACTTCATCAAATAATTAGTTGGACCAATCAATCGATCAATCAACAGGAGCAGACATCTAGTATTATCTAAAGGCCGCGTCAGTTCCACGAACGACGCCAACTGAGACCTGTGAGGAGGATTCGACATGGTTGAATAGACAAGCAGACAGTTTCAGAATCTTATAACAAACCTATCGATCTCTCCCTTATATACCAAAAACTAATCCCCTAGAATTTAGTGACAGTTAGTTGAGTACCCTAATTGGAAATTTACCCTCCTCTTTTTATGTGATATTTAAACCCCCTTTTGCTTAAATATTGCAGCGCACAATCACTGCAAATTACACTTTCCGCATGAAAAAGATAGAGTCTAAGCACAAAAGTAGAATTTTTACTCTGAGCAGGGGTTGGAAATAGTATTAAATAGAAAGAGAGTCCCAGATTTATATTTCAAAAGTCTCCCACTGGGACATTTTTAGAGAAATCTTGACAAGAGTTAGGTTTTTATGAATGCCTTCAGTTGTTCCTGCATTTTATGGTTATAATTTAAAAATAGTTGGGTTTCAAATTAAGAACTGATTTCGAAGCCTACATAAGCCAGATGGATATATTTTAAAACCAAAAAAATGTAAAACTTCCGAACAGATAGAAATAACTCTTATATGTTTGAATAAGTATGTTGCAGCCCCAGATGTAGGATTAAAGTTTCCAGACATTTATATTTATGACTTCAGGAAATCTTGTAATATTAAATCAAACAGTATGAGGATTATTTTCCTGGACTGATTAAAACCTTGCTCGGGGAAATTGAAAAATTTAAAAAGACAACTCTTGTAAGTGGGTGTTGTCTTTGAATTATGTATGCCAGTCGTGCTCTACACACGTAAAATAAATAATACCGTAAACACTATTGGTGAGGAAGATAGCAATTCCATTAAGATATTTAAGTGGGTTATCTTTTACGGCTTTTTGCCGGTAGTTATAAAAAGAGTGGTTTGCATAAAAACAAAGACTTAAATGGAAATAAGTGTATACCAGACTTTACAGTTTTCATTTTACAATATGATATAGAAATAGTGCATAAAGTAATAATAGAAATAATTGGAAAAGTAGCTTGCAGTTAAATGTATCAAGACATTTAAATTCTCTTTTTATGCTATTTATTGTAATTAAACTAATTTAATCAGATTAGATAGCTTTTTTAAAATTTCGTGATGAGGTTTCTGCATAGCGAACTTAAACAACTCGATCTAATTCGAAGGTCAGCTATAATAAGGTGTACTTAATAAAATGACCTTAATGGTTCTTAAAAAATGGAACAAAATTTTATTTTTAAATAAAAGTCAGATATTCTTGTTGATCAAGATTGATTTTGGATTTATCTAAGATACAAATAGATTAATCACCAAAACCAAAACCAAAGAAAGGAAAGTCTTTGTAGATTTAAATTAGAGTTACTAGTTTACTCTGTAGAATATACACAGTGATGGGTTCTTTTTTAGTTTGTTCCAGTTTGATTGTAAGTTTAGTCTTGCTTAGGGCAGATTATACCAACAATTTGATTGTCATCATAATTAATTAATAAAGTATAGTTTTTTGATTGGTGCAATCGATGACCACTTTTGTATTATTCATTTGTATCATTTTTTGTTATTGACCTTTAGTTTACTTCTCTTGCATTTTAAAATTTATTTCTTAGCCAAATGCTTAAAGTCGATTGTACCAACGATTTGACTGCTATCAAAATTGATTGTAGATCAAAAATCATACTTTATTTATGGGGTTTTGCACATTAATCGGTCTTGATGGCAAACTTTTGGAACAACACAATCTGGATTTGCTCACAGAAACAAATCTAGAAGCTTTTTGTATTCTTCTGGACATTCATTAGTTTCCATTCCAAGACAGACATGGGCGTCCGCTCCTATGGGCAAGGAGGGGCGCTTGCCCCCCTTCGATTTTTTAATCGTATCTCGTTTTCTATTTTTATACGTATTTATATATGGCTTACATTATAAATTTGTTGGTTAGCGGACGCCCATGAAGACAAAGGACCAAAACTGAAAGACAATTTCGAACGCTTATTCATGCATACAGGACGTTGATCTCTCAATTCAAACGACAAACAGCAACTCCAAAGAGGGAGGTGGATGTATGCGATTTTCAGCCGTGCCATGGTTTGGATTTATTCAGAGTTAATACATTCAGTAAGACATCGAACACAATCAGGAAAGTCCATTGAACATTTTCAGAACTTCCGAAAGTCTACAGATCAAAAAACCAAACGGAAGGTGAAATGTCTACTCACAAGTTTTTTTTGCAACGGTAGGGAATTCCCCTCAGTGGTCCTGCAATAGGCCTATTTTGTCCCAGTTGCACATACAACGTACTACATCGCGTCCCACTTCTAGCTCTGTTGCTGTCTCTTCTTATTGTTTCAGATTCTATCACAAAGAAGATCACCTCCACAACTAGAAAGAGCCGTTTTCTATTAAGATTGATTTAATAATTTGTTATTTCTTGTTTTTATTATTTTGCAAGAAATGCTTTGGAATGATGTTGAATCTTGAATACTTGAATGTATTCAATTAAAGATCAGAGTCAGAACAACGCAACCATCGGACACATTTTTTTTCATTAAAGCAAAATATGGTTTACTTCTGGTTTTAACGTCATACATCACACTAAAAGATTCTATTGCAAAAACAAAAAACGAATAGTAGTCTCTGACACATCTTTCTAGAATAGCTTTGGTTATATTTATATATCCCAGTAGATCCAGAATATATAGTCAGATGGATATTTTGAAAACTTACTATTCTTTTCTTAATTAAAATATGTACCTGGAACTGATAATAACCGTAATGGATCAAAAAAAGTTAGAGAGCCGAATCGTTGATGTAGAATTAAATTTTTAACACTGACAGGCACATAATACTATTTCTATTATTGCAGATGAAACACTTAGCTGCTGTTGGTGAAGACAGTGTTGAAATAACAATAAAAATTGTTCTCCAGATATTATCCCCAGACTCCAAACTTTTACTTTGGACTGGATCGAATAGGAAAATTGAACTTCAAAAAATAAAAGTTATTAGAATCGTTTTCGGTAAGTATTAATCTAGCAGCAGTTTTTATCAAATTACGATACTCTCATGCAAACAACTTTTCTAACTGATTCAAGTTATAAAGTACACATCTTTTAATACTCTGGAAATACTCTACCACAAACAAACTAAATGAATATTGCAAAAATACTAAAACAAGCACATTTCCAAAACTAAAACATGCTTCTTAACTTTGGGGATAAATACAATCTTTTATTAATTTTTGCTACAATAAATTAGAAAACGAGCAAAATAAAATTCATAGCTAGATGTATATCCGTGTTTTGCAGTCCATTAGAAGGATACGCAACGCTGCCACCGAAGTCTCTGTCGCATAGGCTTTTTGAAGCAGTGAATCAGGCAGCGTGATCGCATACGATCCAAGTTCAAGAGCAAGTGCCCAGAAAATAATTACATCCGAGTTTGGAGCTTAGAATGTATGTCGTTTTGCGGGTTTTGGTTGTCAGTTTTAGTGACAAGTTACATTTTTATAGGACAGTAATAAAAATTTTTTATATTCATAGCCAACCTGACAAAAAAAATTTGGGACACTGCTTGAAAACTTTATCTCATTTAAATTAAATTTAATTTATTCCAGAGACACATACATGTTATACATCAATAAAACAATAATAACATTAATCAGACTGTAATTTAAACAAATTCAAATAGAATTGATTTCGTGCAGCAAACCGTTTGTATGTCATACAATCTTCATTAGCTTTACAAAAATGGGAGAAAATTAAAAAAAACTAAAAATTATCTCAAACTGAAAACTGTATCTTACAAAATTAAATGTTGTGGTTATGAAATTCTAATTACCATAGTGTAAAACTATCCTCATGTAACAAAGAAAAATAAGAATTTAGTTTAATTAGTTCGTTATTTGGAACAAAGTATAGCTTATATTAAACTGTATTCAAATTTATTTGTGTTTTTAGGTCTTAATACGTAAATGACATTTAAGAATAAAGACCCTCTATTGTCTTTATGCGTTTGATTTTATAAATCATAGCAATCCTAAACAGATATCTGATGACTGTTGATTATAAAATAAGTGTACTTCTTAGATACGTACTGTATTACGTAATAAATTTAAAAGTAAACTTTTGATCACAATACAAGTTATTATGCAAAATGCAGCAGATTTTGTAACAAAATCGTTACTATGAACACACAACATTTTAACTTCATCCGTGTATTTGTGTGACTGTTTCTTTACTGCTTTTACACTTTTTTGTAATGAAATCGTTTCAAATTGTCTTCGAAAGAACCGAATTTTGGAACAGTAACTGTCGATATAGTCACAAAAACGTAACTTAAAAGAAACGTCAGCACGTAACTAACTAATTAGTTAAGATATAGAAACTGTAAAGTAACTTTTAAATGCTTGAAAGATTACTACACGTTGTAACATTCCTACGTAAAAGTTGCCTAGACTCTACAGTTACAAAACCCAGAACATTCTTGATCAATACTTAAGCTTTACTATTTCCTTATATTATTTACTTTACACAGTTAATATCTTGTTGGGAAATAATAAATTTTTGCTGTCTGGGCTCTGTACAGAAGACAATCATGCAAGAAAATCAAAGTTTCATTACGTAATGTCTCATTAGCAAGGTAAATTCATTGTTATACAGATTGGATGGATTTGATGAAGAAATACAAACATGCATAAGAGTAAACAATAGGGAATAATATGTACCAGCAAAACCTCACTGGCTAACTGGTCAAGTCATTCTCCTAAACAAACTACCTGCTACCTGCTTTGTTATATTGTCATAAAGGGATTGCACCCAAAGCATATTATTACTTTAATTTTCTTTTACTCACTCAGGTAAGGGAATGTTACTCCCATATAATTGCAGTCGTGTTTATGCGTAAACAATTGCTATCATAAATTATCTTTCTTTATCCTAGCGACATTACTACTACTACTACTAGACTTCATGTAGTCTTATTATTTTTGAAAGGCGCTATTCTAGTCTATAATGAGAAATCAGGTAAAGTCCAAAGCTGCTGCGCTGTACAGTCTTTTGCATAAATAATGTCGTAATTCATTGTTTTAAATAAAGGATTTATCAAATACACCAAGTCTAATTTCGTATAATTTATCCAAAAATCTCTTTATATACTCTTAGACAATATATCTTGCCTGATTAGTGCTAAGTTAGACCTTGGGTATTTGATTAATCCAATAATTAAAATAATGAATTGCAACATTATTTATTTAAAAGACTGTACAATGTCAGGTTTTGCAACACCATGGCGAATGATGATAAGACATCTGCTGTGCAGAATAAGTTCTCATTTTGTTAATCTCGTAAAGATCCAATAAAAGTACCTTTTTATATTGTTGAAAAGTAATTGCTTTCCTTGTGTACCTAGCAGTTGCATTTGGCATATTTTTGTATAGTTCAGTTGATTTCTAAACTATTACATAGGTGTATACCTATGAAATGAGACTTTTTTTTTCAATTTTAAACGTTTATTAACAAAAAAATGGTTACAAATTTAATCTTCAAAATAATAGCCATCGCTAGCGACACATTTTACCCATCTCTTAGGCAATTTGTGAATGCCGCGCCAAAAAAATTGGCCGTCTTTGGCCGCAAACCAATCATCGAGCCATTTTTTGGCTTCTTCGCGAGAATTGAAGCGCTGCTCGGAAAGTGCGTGGCCCATCGATGCAAACAAATGATAATCGGAAGGCGCCAAGTCTGGTGAGTAAGCCGCATGCACCAGCGGTTCCCAATCGTACGTCTCCACCAATTCCCGGGTCGCTCTTGTTCGATGTGGTGGTGCATTGTCATCAAGAAAAATTACTTTGTGACGCCGATCGGCATATTCTGGGCGTTTTCGGTGTATAGCGCTGTTCAAATCGGCCAATTGTCGTTGGTAGCGTGCACCGTCAACTGTTTCACCTGGTTTTAATAGCTCGTACCAAATCATACCATGCTGATCCCAGAAAACACACAGCATTGCCTTGCGGCCGAAGCGATTTGGTTTGGCCGTTGATTTTGGCTAGTGGCCGGGCGGTTTACGCTTGGGATTGGAGAAATACACCCATTTTTCATCACCCGTAACGTTTCGATGCAAAAAAGACTTCCTTTTGAACCGGGAGAGCAGCATTTCACAAGTGGTTTTTGGTTCTCTTGCTGCCTTTCAGTCAGTTCATGCGGCACCCATCTTCCGACCTTTAAAATCATGCCCATGTCTTTCAAACGTTTGCAAATGGTTTTTTGGGTCACTCCCAACTGCTCTGCCATCATTTCTTGCGTTTGACCATCATCTTCATTCAACAATGCTTGCAATTCGGTGTCCTCAAACTTTTTCGGTGGCCGGCCACGTTCCTCGTTCTCCACGCTAAAATCACCACTTCGGAATTTTTCAAACCACCTGAAGTACTGTGCTCTGCTTAGAGCATGTCCACCGTAAGCTTCTATAAGCATTTGATGAGCTTGAGGAGCGTTTTTCTTCAATTGATAACAGAAAATCAACGATGTCCGCAAATCGTAGTTTGACGGCACGAAATTCGACATTTTTAAGAGCGAAAAAAATGCGTTGTTGTATGAAACATCACAAACAATGAATTGAATATTGTTGACAGATGACAGACGAAAAAAATAAGACATTTGGGACAGTTTAAAAATACTCCTAGCGACATCTGTGGTCTAATAGCTGAAAGTCTCATTTCATAGGTATACACCTGGGAATTAAGTTATAAAATCCAGACTACTGGTAGAGAAACATAAATATTAATTTTGACAATTTATTAATGTTTAAATGTGATATCCAGATGTCCAATTTCCTTCGAAACTTTTGCAGAATATTCTGCAGTAAATCTTCATTAATTTTGTTTACTTCTTTCCTAATCCCGTCTGTAAGTTCTTGAAATACTCGCTAAAGAAGATATCTAGGACAGACATATCTGAAGATCTTGATCTTGAAACATCTAGACTTTGCATTGAGGTGTATGGCATGGCACCAATTTGCTAAAACCAGACATTACTTTGTCTCATTCTGCGTATTCTACCGATTAAAATTGACAGTAATTTAATTATGCCAAAAATTGACACTCTGTACCATACTGTCACTTCTCATTGGATTCTGTCATGTGCTCATCAAATATGAAGGTTTGTTGATTGACATCTCAAGTTAAGTAAAAATGAGCTTTGTCGGACATAATAAATTTATTGATAACATCGTTATGTAAAATTTCCAAAAATCTAGACGAGCAACTAAACTTTAGTTATCAGTATCCTTCATCTTCTGCACAAACTGTTTTTTAAATGGATGATAAAGTAGGTCTTGGTATAAAATGTGTCTGAAACTTCGATCGGAAATATTATTCAAGGTAATCACGTGTCAGGCAGCAGAATATATTGGACTTCGCTGAACTGATTTCTATGGGCTGTTGAATATTTTCTGGTTTCATCAACAATGAACAGTATTCCAAAATTTATTTTCTCATATTGACAATGTTAAACAGTTTACAGCGTACTGTATATTATCTTCATGCACATTGGTGAAAAGCTCTTCGAATCTTCTCAAGCTTTCGGTTTTACGTAAGGGAGCTGTCACTGATGTTTTGAATTTCAATATGTCAGGTTTATGAAAAGTTCCATATCTCCTTTCCAAGCTGGTAATATCGTCCGCAAACATAATGTAGAACAAGTAGGATTCTAAATTTATATATGAAAGATAAGTGTCTACCTCTCTCTGTCTCATATTCTTTAACCTGTTTTAAATAAAAACCATGATTTACATTTTACATAGCTTTTAAAAGACTGGAAAGCTTTAGCAATTATCAGCTTACGTATAAGATCGATTTTTATACAAAAGTGTCATCATATTTCTAATTTGCTAAATATGGGTACTTTTCCCTTGTTTGTCGTACTAGACGGGAAAATACTTAAAATATCCTAAAATAAAATCTACATAATTGAGAGATATTTACATTAAGTTATATCGGTATTATAATTTTCCTTAATATTTTTAAATAACTTAGTAGATATTACTCTCTATTTTACAAAATTTAGATTTAATTGCACCATATTACTCACGTTTATATCAGAGTTTAATTAATTAATTCGAAAGACATTTTAATGTTTAAATAGTTAAGTTTTAATACTGAGATAACTAATCAGAATACATTCCTATTTTACATCAACTATTCAGAATTTATAAACTTACGAAAAATATACCTTGAAACTTATGAATACTACAGCAAAATAGAAACGAACAAAGATTTCAATGGCTCTTCAAATTTAATAAAAAAAAGAATATTACGTTTATGCAAATTAATAATTTGCTATTCGTTCACTTTTGGTCTTGAAGATAACAAAATCCAGTTTTTTGTTTTCCACTTGCGTCAAACACCGCGAATGTACAAACTGACAATGAGTTGTATTCTTAGGGTTAGCCCCAGAACACGACTTGAATTATTCAATTTGCAGCAGACAATTTTTCTCCCTTCGGCAAGTGCCCTAGTTCTAATAACAAATCTAATAAAGTTTGTTAAACTTGAGGAAAGATATTTATGTTTTTAAAGGATAAAATCAGCCACATATTGCGATCAAGTAAACAAGCTAAAAGTAGAAACTAATAATGCTATTACATTCTAAACAGACAACAGATTGAGTAGGATTAGGATAAGTCGAAAACAAAGACTTACTTCCTGGGTATTTTAGATTCTTGCATGCAAAATACCTACTCGACGTCTACTGTCACTTCTAAGATTCTTTTGGAACCAAGAATGTTAGGTTATAGTAATTGGAAAGTATATATTATACTTACATATTTAAGCAAATATTTAATCTTGTAGTTTTATCATGAAATTCATTGTTTGATCAAGACTACCAAATTGCTAGTCTCTACATTTCATTATTTTTTCCAACTAGAGCACAAATTTTAATCATACTCAAAAATGTAATTTTGTCATTTCATTAAAAAAATATTTTGCATTTAAATGATATAAAATCCTTCAACTTCTTTAGTCTTGTTTTTGATAGATCAGCATAGAAATGCCTAGGTAAAGCGAAATGCAAGAAATGCCGGTAGTAGACAGTTACAATTAAAAACTAATTATTTTGAGTTTTAAAGTAAATTAAAACTTGTGATTGCGCTACCTGAAGTTCTAAAACTTTAATTTTCAAGGAAATAAATGTTCTATTAAAGTTTAATTATTTTTATTTATTTATTTATTTAAATTAACAATTTTTTTATATTTATTTATTTTAATTTCTTCACTTAAAAGATTCCAAAAATAGTCTAAATCAATTTTCCGGAAAATACTCTTAACATGTTTCGTAGTTAGAACACGTTCTAAAAATACACATTTTGCATTTTCTCTCTATCTATCTTCGTTGTTGACATAAACCAGTAAAATAACACGAAAAAAATATTACACAGGAGAAGTTCAAACAACTGTTAATGATGGACCGAGTACATTAGTGTGGACTAATTTAAGTCGGTCATTAAGCCCACGTCAATTTTGAAGCTTAAAAAGAAATCTTCATCAAACTTTCAAATAGCACCAGCTTCATAAATTTTAGACACTTAAAAAAGGACTAAAATAACATACCGTAGTTAACGTCTGACTTTATTGTATAGTAATTAACGTAGTGCGTCAGCGAAACATCAACTACTATGAGCTAAAAATTCCACTAATTTTTGTAGGTTTCGTTCTAAGCTTAGAAAAAAAAATAACTAGTGAAGTCTCACAAAGGCTAGTATTTTTAATGACAATAGGATTAGAGGGGTTTTTTCTGTAAGGTTTCAAACGGAATCGCGTGTCTTTTATACTTGACCGACCTACTAGTTACATTTTTCACAAAGAAAAAGAACGCAGAAGAGTAGAGCTGTAAAATATCCGTTCCTGAACAGCTGAGCTCGAGCTTAGCGACTCGAAAGAAAATGACACGAAAACTGTCTGCTAACACCGACGTCACCCACGGAAATGAGAAGTTTTTCAAGAGATATTTCCTCTACAAGACTTCCACCGTTATCTCGCTTTTATTTCCGATTAAGTCCTACCGACTTTATGAAATATAACGTTGGGAATATTTCTTTTGAACTATTTTTACGTCTCTTGCACGAATTTACTTTCTTTTAGTTACATCTAATGATGCTTGGACCAACAACAGATGCTGTTTTTTCTACTGTAAGTATACCTCATTGAGGTGGTTTTGTTGCCAAAAAAATAAAGATTATAATTGACGGGTAACTCTTTGACAAGAACAAAAACGTTTAAAATAAATTGACGAGCCCAAATACAGAACAAGTTAAACATGAGTTTTAATAAAGACTTAATTAGAAATTGAATGAAAAAAAGATAGGAGTATAACGGCAGCTTACGAGGGCAACTACTTACTTGTTTGTTCATGATGTGTCAGCAGCACATGTTTTAAAATTGTACATATCTCGTAATTATTTTTTATATTATTACTTTGTTTTTTGTAATGTTACGTTAATTAACAGTTCATATTTAACGTTTTAGATTAGACTATTCATTTCTAATCCGTTATAATAAGTTATAACCATTTAAAGTGTTTTAATTATTTATTTTTATCCATTTGCATAATTTGTAGTTAAATTCTAATTTTGGGAACTTAATGTTAATTTTATATGCTAATGGACAGTATCCGCCGTGTAAGGTCCGTGCGCTAATTATTGTCGGTATACGATCATATCTTGACTACATAAATTTGCTTATTAAATGTTAACTAGAAGGTGGTAATATTTTTGGATTATAAATTTTACATTTAAGGTGTTCGCTTTAATAACATAATATTACCATCTTATATCTTACTCTAAACCATTACCGTAAAAAACTCCTGATTAAATCTATTACTCTGGTTAATGTATTGGTTAAACGGCTGGTCATTTCTTTGAGGTTAGTTTCGATGTTACTCAACAGCAAACTCAGTTATATAATACATGTTTTATACTGACATAATGATATGTATACTGCGTCTCACGATATTTCGGATAGACCTTTAACTGGCAATAAAGATCTTTGTAAATCCTATTGCTAAAACTTGCAATTTTTTTAAAGTGAATGTAAATAGGTCCGCATATGTAGAATTGTGCTGGGATGTAGTATAGAAGTATAAAGACCATAACAATCGGTTATTGTATTAGGAAGCCAATTTTAAATTGCAATCACTTGTAAAACCAATCGACTTATTAAACATGGCCTAAAGCGTACGGTATAACTACGAATAAACAATACCTAATTTTTTATAATAATCAGTCAATTGCTAGACAT
Source organism: Ignelater luminosus (assembly GCA_011009095.1). Lineage (NCBI taxonomy): Eukaryota > Metazoa > Arthropoda > Insecta > Coleoptera > Elateridae > Ignelater > Ignelater luminosus. The sequence goes on from VTPC01090306.1 coordinate 182,115, forward strand.
CTAGAAATAGCTTCATCCTTTAAGCGGCATGTGTCAAGGTTAAATGAGTTCAGTCCCTGTTATAATTCTTGAAGATCTTCATTAAATAAAGTTTGTGGAAGTTGCATTATGCATCCAAGTTTGCTCCAATTATGTTTTGGTCTGCCCATAACTCATCTCTTCTAATGAGCAATACCCTGCGTCTATTGTCGCGTTTCCAGTTCCTTTTCTTCTTGATAAAAGCACAATGTCTTGTTCTAGCGAACATTACACTTAACTATAAACTGACAACTATCTGGACAAAAAACCTCTTTTTAATTCCGTTTGAACACAATGCTAATGTACTGAACTAAACAATTCACAGGATCGAAACAAATAGGGCAATTCTGGGATTACAAGCTTGTTTTGTTTACTCTGCTTGATTTATGGTGATGGATGTAGTAATGCAGTTACTTGATAAAAAAACACGAAACATAAAATAGATTAACACGTTCGCTACCAGGGGTCATTTTGAATTTCGACCACACAGACCAGATATATATTTTTTTTCAAAGTGTCTGAAAATGATATTTTTAAGTATGTATATAGTTAAAAAGTTCGAATATGACATTCTTGGTGACAATTTTTGACCGGCTCATATATGAGACACTGGTCTATTGTAGTATTTTTTTTTTAAATAGACCATGTAGCTCATATAAGAGTCATAAATAAAACGTTGAATTTTAACTGCTAAATATTTATTGAGCATTTTTTTCACAAAAACAAATACATGTAAAATATAAGTTATGCACTAGGATATACATGTTTGGTAACACAAAAAGTTTTAGACGCTATTTTCATGGTAGTGTTTAAAGCATGGGTCAACACAAAGTCCAATGGAATTACCTTCTTTGTCTTTACAAATGTCACATACATAAAATGTCTGTGTTCTCGTTTTCTTTACAGAACAAATTCTACATCTTACCCGTTTTCCATTTTTTTTTTGGATAATGGTTTCTACCTTCTACCCTGTTCTGGGGTATATTTTCATTCCCTGATTTCAACAACTCCGATATTACCATATCTCGAAATGTCAAATAACTGATCTTTTTTGGTTGAATTATATTATATATGTAAGTACTGTTCCATAAACAAATATCTGCCAAATGAAAAAATACTTTTAGGTACCAACGAATAGTCTTTCTGGGTGTTCTATAATAAGAAACCATTTGATCGCATCTATCAACTCCTGACATGAACTTGTTATAATCAATTATTGCATTTGTTTTATTCTCATGAAGAAATTCGGCTAGCTTTACACTATTATAATAGTTATCTAAATATAGCGTGTGACCTTTGCCAAGATATCGTTCTGCTAGTAATGTTACAACTGAGTGGGCATGCCCGATTTCATTGGTGACGGTTCCTTTTCCTGGGTAAATTAAAATCTCTAGTACAAATCCATCGGGGGTACAAAGCTCATAAAGCTTGATCCCATACTTGGCACTTTTGTTAGGTATATACTGGCGAAATATTAAACGCCCACGCCATAGTAGCAAAGCCTCATCCAAAGACAAATTTTTTCCTGGATAAAAAATGGAACGAATATTTTGTAAGATATGCTCGAGAACTTGATCAATCTTATGTAAACGGGAAGTGGGTGGTGATAGATAGAGTTTTTGCTCCAATATTGTTTTAGACATGGCATTGATATATTGCCAATTATAAAACATAATCCAAGAAAATGACGAATTTCATCAGGATTGGTTTCTTTCCAGTTTTTCATAGCTGAATGCCTTGATACATTTTTATTCCTGAGAAATTGTGCGCGAAGATTAACCCAGTTAGAAATCTTGGCAAATAGTGGGCCATCAAAGAGAATTTCAAACAATTCCTTGGGCGTGGTTGTAACTGGAATATTAATTTTCAGTCCCTCTTGCTCCACGAAGTCGTTAAAAATGTTGGCTCACAATCGATATCAATCCACTCATCTTCACTTTCGCCCAGCCTAATATCTTCTTCTTGGCGTTCGATTTGGATAGAGTCAGTCTGTTCTCCACCGGACAGAATCTCTGGATTTTGACAAATACCCGTTTCATTTTTGTCTGACACTACCTCTTGATCACTTGAATCTGATTCTGACGAAGCTGACGTTGGTTGGTAACTGCTGCCTGAATCCGAAAACATCTCTGGAATTCCTTCAGAACTATCCGATTCCGATTCCCCCATCATGATCCGATCAACCTCCTCTTGTAGTTCCTTAGGTGTCAAGCGACGAGCCATTTTTTCAAAGATCCAAAACGTGTTATGAATAATTTCCTGTAACATATTTTTTATTTGGTTATTTTTTTACCTTTTGAAGTTCACTTTTCACATGCATAACCACTTATACAACACAGGAGACACATTTAGAATTTTTGAAATAAAACAATACTCGTTATTATTCAATGTAATAAATTTTATCCTAACCCTACTTTTTGTAAAAATAAATAAAGTTGATCAAATTAATCAAACTATCGCACAATTGACTATTAGTATTGCAAGAAACTATTGAAATACACAGGATAATAACAACAAAATAAAAAATTACTTACCATTCAGACGGGACACCAACGCACGTGTTTCACAGTAAATAAACCAATAAAATAATAAGCTAGACAGAGACCATCCGGCTACCATATGAGCCGATGCCTTATATAGACCGTGTGCGAAGATGAAATCGCTATCATAGACCGTGTGCTTTTAAATTTACATTTAGTTTAGTAGTGCAGTAAAACTCATATATGAGCCGGCGGTCCATTTTTAAAATTAGCATGGCTCATATATAGCGAACGTGTTAAAAGACATTTTCTAGTATTGAATTTGCTTGCTTTGCATCCTGCGATGTCTAAATTGTGCTTACATGCCCAAACATCTTGAAGTGTCTTGGGAAACTACTAAATCGATGTACAGATGACTCTTATCAACACTATTTCCTCACTTCACAATATTGGTTTGGAAATGCGACATCATTTGGGGATCGTTAAAGAAGGTGTCTCCTAAGGCATCAAAACTAATAAGTCAGTATGTATCCATTAATGTGAAAGTTATACCAAGTTGCTTAGTTGAAGACCCTGTATAGATACTATACTGAAGTATGTTATTTTTAGGAGAAGAAAGAATTCTTTGACGTTATCTTCCTTTTGGCAAACAGAACAGAATATTTCTACTAATGGTGATTTTCACAACAAATTGCAAACGTAAGCATGACATCAGGATTTTGGTTTACGCACATCAAACGTTTTCGAATTTTCAGAAAGATTGAGAATAAATGTTTGACAACTTTTGTCAAGCTTGGTCAGATTGCTATTGGTTTTCTTGCGTGCAGGAAATAGGATATTTATCACGAACTCGACTATAAATTTGGTTTCATTATTCTAATAATTAGAATAATTTTTTCCGCTGTTTTCAAATCAATTGGAAAAGTATTTACATCTGAGATTCAAGACGGAGAACAAACCTAAAGTTATTAACGAGCGTATCGACTTTACGAGGATGAATGGCGTGACACCCTCGGGAGGCGCATCTCCCAATATCGGTACCTGGTTTTAGTTGTGAGGCTGCCGCAGAGCAAATCGAGCGCTGACAGTTTTTAGGTATGTTCAAAAGACGGCTCAGTTGAGCTCCTCACGTTGTATGGACTGGCATGTTTGTTTGCAGTCACAACTGAGACCAATGACTTGCTCTGTCTTTTGAACTCATTGTGCTCTATTCTCCAGTCATTTCGAATCAAAAAGCTCCGAAATTTAAAGTTAGAGATTTGACAATAAGTTTGTTTTATGCTCTGGCATTTGAAGCAGTTTTATTCTTCCAAAAATATTTCTATAGAAGTAATGAAACCATTTTAAGCGCCTGTGGTAAGAAGTGATAACGTGTTGTTTTCCGCATGAACAGAGATCGTTTTAGACGGTTTTCTTCCTTTTCAGCTCAGTGTGCAGTGAGATAATTATTTTTGGGTGGAATCAATGTTGTTTAGCTCGTTGTGAGCTATTGCTGAAAGGTCCATCAAGATATATTGAGCAGTTGTAATAGTGAGGTTCTGCATGTTGGATGTTGGGCGTCAGCAAGAGTTGAGATGGCACGTAGATGGTAAAGACGATGAAGTCGTGCACCGAATGGGTTGAAGGCTTTGGCCGCAGGACGTCCGTTAAGCTACTTTGCCCGACTAAGAGGGCTGCCATGGGGCTTTTATGGATGCGGAATCTTTGGTACAGGAACCAATTATTCCGCCCGTCGTTATTATACGGGCCCTTCTCGTTTGCCGGCGACAAGGCGTTAAGCACGGTATCCTGACGAAGCGTAAACCCAGGCCGCTCAGGTCAGCTAGCAGAAAACGGAATGAATATGTCTGGAAAGACGATTCATAATTAATTAAAAAGAATGGGTGCGAAGACGAGATAATAGAAGTGGTGTCATTTAGGAAGATAGATTAGGAAGGGCTAAGAAAGCAGTACGGTAGAGAAAATCTCTACGGCTCGGTGTGTATTCCCCCTTAGTAATAAGTACGTATATAAGAACAGAGGGGAAAGGGGTTGGCGGGACCATTATTGGCCTGCAGGTGCTGGAGGCTGTGACATGAACCAAACAAATATAATCGCGCAAGTTTAAGTTTTTCGGACGAAGGACGTTACTATTACGAGGATAGTAGAGAGCGTAATGTCATTAGATGGGACGCTCTCTGCGACATTTTGCGAAATCCAAAAAATTGAACCTTTGGATTGTTGACCGGTTGGCACTGAGACAGCAACAAAGAATGGAAGACCTCTTGGACACATCACACAGGCCCAAAATCTGAAAGATAGCACGATCTCTATTTCCGGAGAAAGAAAGATGCAGGACACACGGAGGAACCACAACCGATTTCTAACACTACTAAGCAGTATGCAGAAATGACAATTTCGTTTCTATTAGTACAGTGGAATTATCAAATTATTCCAAAAAAATAATCATAATAAAAGAAAGACACCAAGGCGAACTATTTAAAAGATTTTGAACCTCTTATTGGGTTGTACCCATTCCAACATCTTTATACATTTTGTAACGAAACTGAAAAAACGGCAGACAATCTCAATCTTGAAACTGAATTGCGTATACTTGGCCACACAATATTTGTAGAGCAGAGCAATTATCTTTAAGAGGATTTGTAAGCACTTTGCGGCTATTGGAGTTTAAACACAATAGGTAGTTGCCGATGAGTGGTCAAGTACAATTTGCTTTTGAAATTATTCTCTTTGACGCTTCAAGTTTTAGCAGATGTGCCTAGGAAGATTATAAACTACTTATTAATCCTCTTTTTGTAAAAATATAAAAAGTTGCATATATTTATGTTGTTTTTCTGAAATGTTTTAGGAACTAACTTAAATTGTTAATGAGAACCTTGGAATGACTTTGTGCCTAGATTCCCAAAATTAGAAATTCTACCACTATGCAACAAAGATGTATTAGTCATTTACATATTTCAAGCTTTTTTATTCAAAAGCGCTTGCCAGCATAGTATTATAAGAATTTTTAGAATTCTCGTTTTAAAGTTATTGCAAATAAAGATACTTTTATACTATAATTACTGTATTTAGATTGTGCATAATTTTTTAAGAACGAACATCCTAGTTTATTATTATCTGTTGAAATTGTTAACCTCAAAAATTGAAGAAGTTCAGTATTTACATAACTACATTCTTGGGATATTTAAGATTTTTTTCGGAAACACTTTATAACACAAATAGAATTTAATATGAAATTTTGCAAGGATAAGATTTCATATAATTTATATGTATTAAAAGAGAGAATGTAGAATTCCTTTCTCGTAAAGAGAAATATTACTAATTTTAATAATTAACATATTCGTTGAAATTTAATTTTCTATAGTTATTTGTTAGTCATTTCCTGTGTAACTACGGTAAATAAAATTTAAGGTGTGCCTTAACATTTGCATTTATGCTTTAAGATAAAAGTCGAAGAGTCATAAATTTTATGATCTTAATGCTGTTCTTAATTACTTTGCATCATCATCGTCATTACACGGTATTCATGCTGACATCCACTGCGTTCGTTTTTTAAAAACTCCCTTCTGTGAAACAGCAGAACGTCAAGTATGAAAAAATTGTATACAAGGAAAGAATAACAGTAATAATCGGTAATGACATTCGAAACGAATGAATGTAGAAATAATTATGATTTAATATCCAAAGATTATTGTTGGGGAATAAAATACTTAAGTAGGTAAATGTATGGGTTTTTTGTTGTTATTAATGATAGTGTGTAGGTAGATTTCATTTTGATTGATTAATGATCGAGAAATTTATATTTATATGTTTTGTTTATGGATTGTTGAACAATGAAAACATATTTAAGCGTGCACGGGGTGAGAGGTAGGCTGACAGTGAAAAAGGATTGGTTTTGCGAAGGGTTATAAAGACAGAAAATTAACATGACAACTACATTTAAAAATTCCAAATTACTTTTTGAATTATTTTTTGTTTAAGGTTTCTTTAATAAGTTTATTCGAAAGAAAATGTCATTAAACTTAAAATACCTTCCCAATAAAGTGAAATTTCTTTTAACAAAGTTCAGAGGTCGTTTAAACAAAGCAGTAAAAAACCATAAAATTTTATTAAAATTAAAATATCGAATCTTTCATAAGTAATAAAATCTGAAAGCGTAGAGATCAATACCAAACCGTGCTTTTTGACTAAAAATTGCTTCGACTTTATTCTAATTTATATTTCGGCAGAAATTAAAAAAGTTAATATAGTACTCGCTTTTCTGAGACTAATATTTCATGCAAATTTTTAGGGACTTTAAAAATCGGCTCGCCTTAACCATTTATAAATTTTACTAACAAGAGGGTGGTGGTACGTAATTGCCATAAAGTGTAACGTCAGGGTAATAAGTATGAATAATATGCATTTTTAAAAATAAAAGAAATAAAAAGAGAAAGTATAAAAGTGGTTTTGCTGACGATGCAGGGAATTTTTTGGGTTTTAAAATTTCTGCTTTGTTAGGTTTGCAGAATTTGAAAGGTCGTCTCTGCTTGGCTTTTCTATAGGATGTATAAGATATATAGATACGTGGGTTTTAGAAATTGTTTTATGGCTAGCATTTGGCGCCATAAAATGGGGATTTATATCTTGACTTGTATGATTATTTACAGATAGTTGTTTCTGAAATGTTGTTATTGTTTTCTGAATAGTTACAATTTTACTTTAAAAATTATGCCATAATCGTGTAAGAATTTCGAACTATTGCGAAGAAAGATAAATCAGACATTTTTAGAAACATTTTTGGAGGAATATTTATTTGTTTATAACGTGTTTTCCTGTGGAAAATTTATGTTTATCAACGTTCTCAGAAAAACCCAGAAAAACCACGATATATCTATAGTGCAAAAAATATAATTGATATGCATGAATATGTATTAAAAGCAGTGACGGGAATTATTCTAGCACAAATTAAATTTAAATTAACAACTTCAACAAATTGTTGCATAACATGTTAATCATGTATCTTGTCCAGAAGAAATTATTATTGTATTAGAAATTGTGCGACCTTTAAGTGTGTAAACACCTTATTTGCAACTTAATATCTCAAATTTAATTACAGTGTATTTACAATTACTTTACTGTAATTACGCAACTTTAATTTTCAGTATCTTTGTTCCTCGTTTTGTTATCTGTGTTCTGCTCAGTAATTGCAAGAATTCCAAAAGTAAACAAACTAAAATCACTAAAACTCGTTTTCAAACAGTACAATTTTAGATCACATGCACAGTACATATTACGTTCTATCTAATTTCAAGAATCAATTTAGTCTTATTTATAGAAACTTGTTAATTTCCAAGCGGAATATCACTACCACTAAATAAGAAAAAGAAGAAGAACGCAAAGTTCAATTTTTTAAATAGATATATACGTTTGTGAAAACACTTGTTTACAACAGGGAAAATTTGCAATCAACTGTGAATAGAATGTAATATACTCCGTCTTGGTAAGTGGGTGTATGCTGGGGGCCGAATTCGAAAATTTCTTTTTTATAAAAATGGATCAGCAAGAAAGTGTGTTATTACAGTTTAGAATACAATCCTAGAAATACCACCCAAAAATGAATATTTGTAGCTTTCTCTGTTGTTCAAAATGATACAACTTAAATTTTTTTATTTTATAACTTGTGTTAAGTTTAATGGAGGTCCCATAATTAGGCCTTATAATGTATCTTTAACTTGGCTTTAGTGCAATAGTGATCTCTTCCAAAGTCCTAGGTGACATTTTTCTGTCAAAAGCAAGTGATATTGGCAATATTC